>JAVLUX010000032.1:18334700-18934700 GCA_032164185.1 Moxostoma hubbsi
CTAGGCAGTTACCAGAGTGATACATATCAAGGCTACTTTCCATCCTGAGTGAATCAAGTCAACCCGGAAGTCTCTATGATTTTCTGTTGCAGAGATATGTGATTTGTTACTTGGTTGCTAGGGTAATCACATCTGGTTGCTAGGCAGTTACCAGAGTGATACATATCAAGGCTACTTTCCATCCTGAGTGAAATAAGTCAACCCGGAAGTCTCTCAGATTTTCTGTTGCAGAGATATGTGATTTGTTACTTGGTTGCTAGGGTAATCACATCTGGTTGCTAGGCAGTTACCAGAGTGATACATATCAAGGCTACTTTCCATCCTGAGTGAAATAAGTGAAACAGGAAGTCTCTACGATTTTCTAGTGCAGATATATGTGATTTGTTACTTGGTTGCTAGGGTAACCCCGTCTGGTTGCTAGGCAGTTACCAGAGTGATACATATCAAGGCTACTTTCCATCCTGAGTGAAATAAGTGAAACAGGAAGTCTCTACGATTTTCTAGTGCAGATATATGTGATTTGTTACTTGGTTGCTAGGGTAACCCCATCTGGTTGCTAGGCAGTTACCAAAGTGATACTCATAAAGCTCCTTGCAATCCGGTGTGAAATATGTCAACCCCTAAGTCTCTACGAAGTTCTGGTTCAAAGATATGTGATTTATTACTTGGTTGCTAGGGTAACCCTGTCTGGTTGCTATGCAGTTACCAGGGTGATAACTTGTCAAGCCTCCTTTCCATCCTGAGTGAATAAAGTCAACCCGCAAGTCTGTATGATTTTCTGGTGCTGAGATATGTGATTTGTTATTTGGTTGCTAGGGTAACCCTGTCTGGTTGCTATGCAGTTACCAGGGTGATACTTATCAAGCCTCCTTTCCATCCTGAGTGAATTAAGTCAACCCAGATGTCTCTACGATTTTCTGGTGCAGAAATATATGATTTGTTAGTTGGTTGCTAGGGTAACCCCATCTGGTTGCTAGGCAGTTACCAAGGTGATACTCATAAGGCTCCTTGCAATCCTGTGTGAAATATGTCAACCCCTAAGTCTCTACGATGTTCTGGTTCAAAGATATGTGATTTGTTACTTGGTTGCTAGGGTAACCACATCTGGTTGCTAGGCAGTTACCAGAGTGATACATATCAAGGCTACTTTCCATCCTGAGTGAAATAAGTCAACCCGGAAGTCTCTCTGATTTTCTGTTGCAGAGATATGTGATTTGTTACTTGGTTGCTAGGGTAATCACATCTGGTTGCTAGGCAGTTACCAGAGTGATACATATCAAGGCTACTTTCCATCCTGAGTGAAATAAGTGAAACAGGAAGTCTCTATGAATTTCTGGTGCAGAGATATGTGATTTGTTATTTGGTTGCTAGGGTAACCCCATCTGGTTGATAGGCAGTTACCAGGGTGATACTTATCAAGCCTCCTTTCCATACTGAGTGAATCAAGTCAACCTGGAAGCTACTATATTGTGGCTATGAAGATTTTAGGTCATTACTTATTGGCTGCTTGATAAAAGAAATCCTCTGAGGGAGAGAGAGAGGGAGAGACGCAGGGCTGACAGGCCCTTTTTTGTCTGTGTGTGTGAAAACGTCAGTTGAGATTTAAATTTCTGAACATTCCGCAATGTTAAGTCAATGGGAGTTTTTCCGAGTTTTGATCGTCATTTTTAGGAAAACCGTAAGTCCGATCAGTTAGAAAAGATATAGCACACTATTCGGGATTAGTCTGAAGGTCTGTGCCGAGTTTGGTGCATGTAGCTTAAAAGCTCTAGGAGGAGTTACATTTAGAAATTTAGTCTCAGAATAATAATAATAATAATAATAAGTTTAAATAGGATTTCAGTAAGTTGGCTTTCTCAAGCCAACCTAACTAGATTAAAAAGTTTGAGTACAAACTTTAGGTTGGCTTGAGAAAGCCTAGCATAAACTTTGAAGTAGTTGTAAAAGTTTGAAGATTTACGGTTTCTAGTTTGATGTAATTATAAGTAGTAGTTTTCAAAGTTCAAAGTTTAGAGATTATAAAACCATTCAGTCTATCAAATAGATTAGATAGATAGATAGATAGATAGATAGATACATACATATTGACCCTCAGATAGATAGATAGATAGATAGATATTGACCCTCAGATAGATAGATAGATAGATAGTTATTGACCCGCAGATAGTTAGATAGATAGATAGATAGATATTGACCCTCAGATAGATAGATAGACAGATAGATATTGACCATCAGAAAGATAGATAGATAGATAGACAGATAGACAGATAGATATATAATTTTTTACTTGGTTGCTAGGGTAACCCAATCTGGTTGCTAGGCAGTTTCCAGGGTGATCTTATCAAGCCTCCTTTTCATTCTGAGTGAATAAAGTCAACCCGGAAGTCTCTATGATTTTCTGTTGCATAGATATGTGATTTGTTACTTGGTTGCTAGGGTAACCATATCTGGTTGATAGGCAGTTACCAGAGTGATATATATCAAGGCTACTTTCCATCTTGAGTAAAATAAGTGAAACAGGAAGTCTCTACGATTTTCTGGTGCAGAGTTATGTGATTTGTTACTTGGTTGCTAGTGTAAGCCCTTGTCGTTGCTAGGCAGTTACCAGAGTGATACTTATCAAGCCTCCTTTCCATCCTGAGTGAATTATGTCAACCCGGAAGTCTCTACGATTTTCTGGTGCAGAGATATGTGATTTGTTAGTTGGTTGCTAGGGTAACCCCATCTGGTTGCTAGGCAGTTACTAAGGTGATACTCATAAGGCTCCTTGCAATCCTGTGTGAAATATGTCAACCCCTAAGTCTCTACGATGTTCTGGTTCAAAGATATGTGATTTGTTACTTGGTTGCTAGGGTAACCGCATCTGGTTGCTAGGCAGTTACCAGAGGGATACATATCAAGGCTACTTTCCATCCTGAGTGAAATAAGTGAAACAGGAAGTCTCTATGATTTTCTGGTGCAGAGATATGTGACTTGTTACTTGGTTGCTAGGGTAAACACATCTGGTTGCTAGGCAGTTACCAAAGTGATACTCATAAGGCTCCTTGCAATCCTGTGTGAAATATGTCAACCCCTAAGTCTCTACGATGTTCTGGTTCAAAGATATGTGATTTGTTACTTGGTTGCTAAGGTAACCCTGTCTGGTTGCTATGCAGTTACCAGAGTGATACATATCAAGGCTACTTTCCATCCTGAGTGAAATAAGCGAAACAGGTAGTCTCTACGATATACTGGTGCAGAGATATGTGATTTGTTACTTGGTTGCTAGGGTAACCCCGTCTGGTTGCTAGGCAGTTACCAGAGTGATACATATCAAGGCTACTTTCCATCCTGAGTGAATAAAGTCAACCCGGAAGTCTCTATGATTTTCTGTTGCAGAGATATGTGATTTGTTACTTGGTTGCTAGGTAATCACATCTGGTTGCTAGGCAGTTACCAGAGTGATACATATCAAGGCTACTTTCCATCCTGAGTGAAATAAGTGAAACAGGAAGTCTCTACGATTTTCTGGTGCAGAGATATGTGATTTGTTAGTTGGTTCCTAGGGTAACCCCATCTGGTTGCTAGGCAGTTACCAAGGTGATACTCATAAGGCTCCTTGCAATCCTGTGTGAAATATGTTAACCCCTAAGTCTCTACGATGTTCTGGTTCAAAGATATGTGATTTGTTACTTGGTTGCTAGGGTAACCGCATCTGGTTGCTAGGCAGTTACCAGAGGGATACATATCAAGGCTACTTTCCATCCTGAGTGAAATAAGTGAAACAGGAAGTCTCTATAATTTTCTGGTGCAGAGATATGTGATTTGTTACTTGGTTGCTAGGGTAAACACATCTGGTGCTAGGCAGTTACCAAAGTGATACTCATAAGGCTCCTTGCAATCCTGTGTGAAATATGTCAACCCCTAAGTCTCTACGATGTTCTGGTTCAAAGATATGTGATTTGTTACTTGGTTGCTAAGGTAACCCTGTCTGGTTGCTATGCAGTTACCAGAGTGATACATATCAAGGCTACTTTCCATCCTGAGTGAAATAAGTGAAACAGGTAGTCTCTACGATTTTCTGGTGCAGAGATATGTGATTTGTTACTTGGTTGCTAGGGTAACCCCGTCTGGTTGCTAGGCAGTTACCAGAGTGATACATATCAAGGCTACTTTCCATCCTGAGTGAATAAAGTCAACCCGGAAGTCTCTATGATTTTCTGTTGCAGAGATATGTGATTTGTTACTTGGTTGCTAGGGTAATCACATCTGGTTGCTAGGCAGTTACCAGAGTGATACATATCAAGGCTACTTTCCATCCTGAGTGAAATAAGTCAACCCGGAAGTCTCTCTGATTTTCTGTTGCAGAGATATGTGATTTGTTACTTGGTTGCTAGGGTAATCACATCTGGTTGCTAGGCAGTTACCAGAGTGATACATATCAAGGCTACTTTCCATCTTGAGTGAAATAAGTGAAACAGGAAGTCACTACGATTTTCTGGTGCAGAGATATGTGATTTGTTACTTGGTTGCTAGGGTAACCCCATCTGGTTGCTAGGCAGTTACCAGAGTGATACATATCAAGGCTACTTTCCATCCTGAGTGAAATAAGTGAAACAGGAAGTCTGTATGATTTTCTGGTGCAGAGATATTTGATTTGTTACTTGGTTGCTAGGGTAACCCCATCTGGTTGCTAGGCAGTTACCAGAGTGATACATATCAAGGCTACTTTCCATCCTGAGTGAAATAAGTGAAACAGGATGTCTGTATGATTTTCTGGTGCAGATATATGTGATTTGTTATTTGGTTGCTAGGGTAACCCTGTCTGGTTGCTATGCAGTTACCAGGGTGATACTTATCAAGCCTCCTTTCCATACTGAGTGAATCAAGTCAACCTGGAAGCTACTATACTGTGGCTATGAAGATTTTAGGTCATTACTTATTGGCTGCTTGATAAAAGAAATCCTCTGAGGGAGAGAGAGAGGGAGAGATGCAGGGCTGACAGGCCCTTTTTCGTCTGTGTGTGTGAAAACGTCAGTTGGGATTTAAATTTCTGAACATTCCGCAATGTTAATCAATGGGAGTTTTTCCGAGTTTTGATCGTCATTTTTAGGAAAACCGTAAGTCCGATCAGTTAGAAAAGATATAGCACACTAATCGGGATTAGTCTGAAGGTCTGTGCCGAGTTTGGTGCATGTAGCTTAAAAGCTCTAGGAGGAGTTACATTTAGAAATTTAGTCTCAGAATAATAATAATAACTAGATTAAAAAGTTTGAGTACAAACTTTAGGTTGGCTTGAGAAAGCCTAGCATAAAGTTTGAAGTAGTTGTAAAAGTTTGAAGATTTACGGTTTCTAGTTTGATGTAATTATAAGTAGTAGTTTTCAAAGTTCAAAGTTTAGAGATTATAAAACCATTCAGTCTATCAAATAGATTAGATAGATAGATAGATAGATAGATAGATAGATAGAGTATGACCAACAGATAGATAGATAGATAGATAGATAGATAGATAGATAGATAGATAGATAGATAGATAGATAGATAGATAGATAGATATTGACCCTCAGATAGATAGATAGATAGATAGATAGATAGATAGATAGATAGATAGATAGAGTATGACCCACAGATAGATAGATATTGATCCTCGATAGATAGATAGATAGATAGATAGATAGATAGATAGATAGATAGATAGATAGATAGATAGATAGATAGAGTATGACCCACAGATAGATAGATAGATAGATATTCACCATCAGATAGATAGATAGATAGATAGATAAATAGATAGAGTATGACCCACAGATAGATAGATAGATAGATAGATAGAGTATGACCCACAGATAGATAGATAGATAGATAGATAGATAGATAGATAGATAGATATTGACCATCAGATAGATAGATAGAGTTATTGACCATCAGATAGACAGATAGATAGATAGATAGATAGATAGATAGATATTTACCCTCAGATAGATAGATAGATAGATAGATAGAGTATGACCCACAGATAGATAGATGTTGATCCTCGATAGATAGATAGATAGATAGATAGATAGATAGATAGATATTGACCCTCAGATAGATAGATAGATAGTCATTGACCCTTAGATAGATAGATAGATATTGACCGTCAGATCTATATAGGTAGATAGATAGTCATAGACCCTGAGATATAGATAGATAGAGTATGACCCACAGATAGATAGATAGATAGATAGTTATTGACCCTCAGATAGATAGATAGATAGATAGATAGATAGATAGATAGATTGATAGATAGATAGATAGATAGATAGATAGATAGATAGATAGATAGATAGATATTGACCCTCAGATAGATAGATAGATAGTCATTGACCCTTAGATAGATAGATAGATATTGACCGTCAGATCTATATAGGTAGATAGATAGTCATAGACCCTGAGATATAGATAGATAGAGTATGACCCACAGATAGATAGATAGATAGATAGTTATTGACCCTCAGATAGATAGATAGATAGATAGATAGATAGATAGATAGATAGATAGATATTGACCCTCAGATAGATAGATAGATAGATAGATAGATAGATATTGACCCTCAGATAGATAGATAGATAGATAGATATTGACCCTCAGATAGATAGATAGATAGATAGATAGATAGATATTGACCCTCAGATAGATAGATAGATAGATAGATATTGACCCTCAGATAGATAGATAGATAGATAGATAGATATTAACCCTCAGATAGATAGACAGTTCGAAAGATAGATATAGATAGACTGATAAATAGACAGACAGACAGACAGATAGATAGATAGATCCTTGCTACCCTGAGTCCCATGAACAAAACCAGAAATCTTTATGTTGTTCTGGTGCAGAGATATGTAATTTGTTACTTGGTTGCTATGGTAACCCCATCTGGTTGCTAGGCAGTTACCAGAGTAATACATATCAAGGCTACTTTCCATCATGAGTGAAATAAGTCAACCCGGAAGTCTCTACGATTTTCTGTTAAATAGATATGTGATTTGTTACTTGGTTGCTAGGCTATCCCCATCTGGTTGCTAGGCAGTTACCAAAGTGTTACTCATAAGGCTCCTTGCAATCCTGTGTGAAATATGTCAACCAATAAGTCTCTACGAAGTTTTGGTTCAAAGATATGTGATTTGTTATTTGGTTGCTAGGGTAACCCTGTCTGGTTGCTATGCAGTTACCAGGGTGATACTTATCAAGCCTCCTTTCCATCCTGAGTGAATTAAGTCAACCCAGATGTCTCTACGATTTTCTGGTGCAGAAATATATGATTTGTTATTTGGTTGCTAGGGTAACCCATCAGGTTGCTAGGCAGTTACCAGAGTGATGCATATCAAGGCTACTTTCCATCCTGTGTGAAATATGTCAACCCCTAAGTCTCTACGATGTTCTGGTTCAAAGATATGTGATTTGTTACTTGGTTGCTAGGGTAACCACATCTGGTTGCTATGCAGTTACCAGAGTGATACATATCAAGGCTACTTTCCATCCTGAGTGAAATAAGTGAAACAGGAAGTCTCTACGATTTTCTGGTGCAGAGATATGTGATTTGTTACTTGGTTGCTAGGGTAACCACATACGGTTGCTAGGCAGTTACCAGAGTGATACATATCAAGGCTACTTTCCATCCTGAGTGAAATAAGTGAAACAGGAAGTCTCTACGATTTTCTGGTGCAGAGATATGTGATTTGTTACTTGGTTGCTAGGGTAATCACATCTGGTTGCTAGGCAGTTACCAGAGTGATACATATCAAGGCTACTTTCCATCCTGAGTGAAATAAGTCAACCCGGAAGTCTCTCTGATTTTCTGTTGCAGAGATATGTGATTTGTTACTTGGTTGCTAGGGTAATCACATCTGGTTGCTAGGCAGTTACCAGAGTGATACATATCAAGGCTACTTTCCATCCTGAGTGAAATAAGTGAAACAGGAAGTCTCTACGATTTTCTGGTGCAGATATATGTGATTTGTTACTTGGTTGCTAGGGTAACCCCATTTGGTTGCTAGGCAGTTACCAGAGTGATACATATCAAGGCTACTTTCCATCCTGAGTGAATCAAGTGAATCCGGAAGTCTCTATGATTTTCTGATGCAGATATATGTGATTTGTTACTTGGTTGCTAGGGTAATCACATCTGGTTGCTAGGCAGTTACCAGAGTGATACATATCAAGTCTACTTTCCATCCTGAGTGAAATAAGTCAACCCGGAAGTCTCTCTGATTTTCTATTGCAGAGATATGTGATTTGTTACTTGGTTGCTAGGGTAATCACATCTGGTTGCTAGGCAGTTACCAGAGTGATACATATCAAGGCTACTTTCCATCCTGAGTGAAATAAGTGAAACAGGAAGTCTCTACGATTTTCTGGTGCAGATATATGTGATTTGTTACTTGGTTGCTAGGGTAACCCCGTCTGGTTGCTAGGCAGTTACCAGAGTGATACATATCAAGGCTACTTTCCATCCTGAGTGAAATAAGTCAACCCGGAAGTCTCTCTGATTTTCTGTTGCAGAGATATGTGATTTGTTACTTGGTTGCTAGGGTAATCACATCTGGTTGCTAGGCAGTTACCAGAGTGATACATATCAAGGCTACTTTCCATCCTGAGTGAAATAAGTGAAACAGGAAGTCTCTACGATTTTCTGGTGCAGAGATATGTGATTTGTTAGTTGGTTGCTAGGGTAACCCCATCTGGTTGCTAGGCAGTTACCAGGGTGATACTTATCAAGCCTCCTTTCCATACTGAGTGAATCAAGTCAACCTGGAAGCTACTATACTGTGGCTATGAAGATTTTAGGTCATTACTTATTGGCTGCTTGATAAAAGAAATCCTCTGAGGGAGAGAGAGAGGGAGAGACGCAGGGCTGACAGGCCCTTTTTTGCCTGTGTGTGTGAAAACGTCAGTTGGGATTTAAATTTCTGAACATTCCGCAATGTTAATCAATGGGAGTTTTTCCGAGTTTTGATCGTCATTTTTAGGAAAACCGTAAGTCCGATCAGTTAGAAAAGATATAGCACACTATTCGGGATTAGTCTGAAGGTCTGTGCCGAGTTTGGTGCATGTAGCTTAAAAGCTCTAGGAGGAGTTACATTTAGAAATTTAGTCTCAGAATAATAATAATAATAACTAGATTAAAAAGTTTGAGTACAAACTTTAGGTTGGCTTGAGAAAGCCTAGCATAAAGTTTGAAGTAGTTGTAAAAGTTTGAAGATTTACGGTTTCTAGTTTGATGTAATTATAAGTAGTAGTTTTCAAAGTTCAAAGTTTAGAGATTATAAAACCATTCAGTCTATCAAATAGATTAGATAGATAGATAGATAGATAGATAGATAGATAGATATTGACCCTCAGATAGATAGATAGATAGATAGATAGATAGAGTATGACCCATAGATAGATAGATAGATAGATATTGACCCTCAGATAGATAGATAGATAGATAGATAGATAGTTATTGACCATCAGATAGATAGATAGATAGATAGATAGTTATTGACCATCAGATAGATAGATAGATAGATAGATAGATAGATATTGATCCTCAGATAGATAGATAGATATTGACCCTCAGATAGATAGATAGATAGAAAGATAGAAAGATAGATTGATAGTCATTGACCCTTAGATAGATAGATAGATAGATATTGAACGTCAGATATATAGATAGATAGATAGTCATTGACCCTGAGATATAGATAGATAGAGTATGAACCACAGATAGATAGATAGATAGATAGTTATTGACCCGCAGATAGTTAGATAGATAGATAGATAGATATTGACCCTCAGATAGATAGATAGATAGATAGATAGATAGTCATTGACTCTTAGATAGATAGATAGATATTGACCGTCAGATATATAGATAGACAGATAGTCATTGACCCTGAGATATAGATAGATAGAGTATGACCCACAGATAGATAGATAGATAGATAGTTATTGACCCGCAGATAGTTAGATAGATAGATAGATAGATATTGACCCTCAGATAGATAGATAGATAGATAGATAGATAGATATTGACCATCAGAAAGATAGATAGATAGATAGATAGACAGATAGACAGATAGATATATCATTTTTTACTTGGTTGCTAGGGTAACCCAATCTGGTTGCTAGGCAGTTTCCAGGGTGATCCTTATCAAGCCTCCTTTTCATTCTGAGTGAATAAAGTCAACCCGGAAGTCTCTATGATTTTCTGTTGCATAGATATGTGATTTGTTACTTGGTTGCTAGGGTAACCATATCTGGTTGATAGGCAGTTACCAGAGTGATATATATCAAGTCTACTTTCCATCTTGAGTAAAATAAGTGAAACAGGAAGTCTCTATGATTTTCTGGTGCAGAGTTATGTGATTTGTTACTTGGTTGCTAGGGTAAGCCCTTGTCATTGCTAGGCAGTTACCAGAGTGATACTTATCAAGCCTCCTTTCCATCCTGAATAAATTATGTCAACCCGGAATTCTCTACGATTTTCTGGTGCAGAGATATGTGATTTGTTAGTTGGTTGCTAGGGTAACCCCATCTGGTTGCTAGGCAGTTACTAAGGTGATACTCATAAGGCTCCTTGCAATCCTGTGTGAAATATGTCAACCCCTAAGTCTCTACGATGTTCTGGTTCAAAGATATGTTATTTGTTACTTGGTTGCTAGGGTAACCGCATCTGGTTGCTAGGCAGTTACCAGAGGGATACATATCAAGGCTACTTTCCATCCTGAGTGAAATAAGTGAAACAGGAAGTCTCTATGATTTCCTGGTGCAGAGATATGTGACTTGTTACTTGGTTGCTAGGGTAAACACATCTGGTTGCTAGGCAGTTACCAAAGTGATACTCATAAGGCTCCTTGCAATCCTGTGTGAAATATGTCAACCCCTAAGTCTCTACGATGTTCTGGTTCAAAGATATGTGATTTGTTACTTGGTTGCTAAGGTAACCCTGTCTGGTTGCTATGCAGTTACCAGAATGATACATATCAAGGCTACTTTCCATCCTGAGTGAAATAAGTGAAACAGGTAGTCTCTACGATATACTGGTGCAGATATATGTGATTTGTTACTTGGTTGCTAGGGTAATCACATCTGGTTGCTAGGCAGTTACCAGAGTGATACATATCAAGGCTACTTTCCATCCTGAGTGAAATAAGTCAACCCGGAAGTCTCTCTGATTTTCTGTTGCAGAGATATGTTATTTGTTACTTGGTTGCTAGGGTAATCACATCTGGTTGCTAGGCAGTTACCAGAGTGATACATATCAAGGCTACTTTCCATCCTGAGTGAAATAAGTGAAACAGGAAGTCTCTACGATTTTCTGGTGCAGAGATATGTGATTTGTTAGTTGGTTGCTAGGGTAACCCCATCTGGTTGCTAGGCAGTTACTAAGGTGATACTCATAAGGCTCCTTGCAATCCTGTGTGAAATATGTCAACCCCTAAGTCTCTACGATGTTCTGGTTCAAAGATATGTTATTTGTTACTTGGTTGCTAGGGTAACCGCATCTGGTTGCTAGGCAGTTACCAGAGGGATACATATCAAGGCTACTTTCCATCCTGAGTGAAATAAGTGAAACAGGAAGTCTCTATGATTTCCTGGTGCAGAGATATGTGACTTGTTACTTGGTTGCTAGGGTAAACACATCTGGTTGCTAGGCAGTTACCAAAGTGATACTCATAAGGCTCCTTGCAATCCTGTGTGAAATATGTCAACCCCTAAGTCTCTACGATGTTCTGGTTCAAAGATATGTGATTTGTTACTTGGTTGCTAAGGTAACCCTGTCTGGTTGCTATGCAGTTACCAGAATGATACATATCAAGGCTACTTTCCATCCTGAGTGAAATAAGTGAAACAGGTAGTCTCTACGATATACTGGTGCAGATATATGTGATTTGTTACTTGGTTGCTAGGGTAATCACATCTGGTTGCTAGGCAGTTACCAGAGTGATACATATCAAGGCTACTTTCCATCCTGAGTGAAATAAGTCAACCCGGAAGTCTCTCTGATTTTCTGTTGCAGAGATATGTTATTTGTTACTTGGTTGCTAGGGTAATCACATCTGGTTGCTAGGCAGTTACCAGAGTGATACATATCAAGGCTACTTTCCATCCTGAGTGAAATAAGTGAAACAGGAAGTCTCTACGATTTTCTGGTGCAGAGATATGTGATTTGTTAGTTGGTTGCTAGGGTAACCCCATCTGGTTGCTAGGCAGTTACCAAGGTGATACTCATAAGGCTCCTTGCAATCCTGTGTGAAATATGTTAACCCCTAAGTCTCTACGATGTTCTGGTTCAAAGATATGTGATTTGTTACTTGGTTGCTAGGGTAACCGCATCTGGTTGCTAGGCAGTTACCAGAGTGATACATATCAAGGCTACTTTCCATCCTGAGTGAAATAAGTGAAACAGGATGTCTGTATGATTTTCTGGTGCAGAAATATGTGATTTGTTATTTGGTTGCTAGGGTAACCCTGTCTGGTTGCTATGCAGTTACCAGGGTGATACTTATCAAGCCTCCTTTCCATACTGAGTGAATCAAGTCAACCTGGAAGCTACTATACTGTGGCTATGAAGATTTTAGGTCATTACTTATTGGCTGCTTGATAAAAGAAATCCTCTGAGGGAGAGAGAGAAGGAGAGACGCAGGGCTGACAGGCCCTTTTTCGTCTGTGTGTGTGAAAACGTCAGTTGGGATTTAAATTTCTGAACATTCCGCAATGTTAATCAATGGGAGTTTTTCCGAGTTTTGATCGTCATTTTTAGGAAAACCGTAAGTCCGATCAGTTAGAAAAGATATAGCACACTATTCGGGATTAGTCTGAAGGTCTGTGCCGAGTTTGGTGCATGTAGCTTAAAAGCTCTAGGAGGAGTTACATTTAGAAATTTAGTCTCAGAATAATAATAATAATAATAATAAGTTTAAATAGGATTTCAGTAAGTTGGCTTTCTCAAGCCAACCTAATAATAAGTTTAAATAGGATTTCAGTAAGTTGGCTTTCTCAAGCCAACCTAACTAGATTAAAAAGTTTGAGTACAAACTTTAGGTTGGCTTGAGAAAGCCTAGCATAAAGTTTGATGTAGTTGTAAAAGTTTGAAGATTTACGGTTTCTAGTTTGATGTAATTATAAGTAGTAGTTTTCAAAGTTCAAAGTTTAGAGATTATAAAACCATTCAGTCTATCAAATAGATTAGATAGATAGATAGATAGATAGATAGATAGATAGATAGATAGATAGATAGATAGATAGAAAAGATAGATAGATAGATATTGACCCTCAGATAGATAGATAGATATTGACCCTCAGATAGATAGATAGATAGATAGATAGATAGATAGATAGATAGATAGATAGATAGATAGATAGATAGATAGATAGAGTATGACCCATAGATAGATAGATAGATAGATAGATAGATATTGACCCTCAGATAGATAGATAGATAGATAGATAGATAGATAGATAGTTATTGACCATCAGATAGATATATAGATAGATTGTTATTGACCATCAGATAGATAGATAGATAGATAGATAGATAGATAGATAGATAGATAGACAGATATTGACCATTAGATAGATAGATAGATAGATAGATATTGATCCTCAGATAGATAGATAGATATTGACCCTCAGATAGATAGATAGATAGATAGATAGAAAGATAGAAAGATAGATTGATAGTCATTGACCCTTAGATAGATAGATAGATATTGACCGTCAGATTTATAGATAGATAGATAGTCATTGACCCTGAGATATAGATAGATAGAGTATGAACCACAGATAGGTAGATAGATAGATAGATAGATAGTTATTGACCCGCAGATAGCTAGATAGATAGATAGATAGATATTGACCCTCAGATAGATAGATAGATAGATAGATAGTCATTGACCCTTAGATAGATAGATATTGACCGTCAGATATATAGATAGACAGATAGTCATTGACCCTGAGATATAGATAGATAGAGTATGACCCACAGATAGATAGATAGATAGATAGTTATTGACCCGCAGATAGTTAGATAGATAGATAGATAGATATTGACCCTCAGATAGATAGATAGATAGATATTGACCATCAGATAGATAGATAGATAGATAGATAGATATATCATTTTTTACTTGGTTGCTAGGGTAACCCAATCTGGTTGCTAGGCAGTTTCCAGGGTGATCCTTATCAAGCCTCCTTTTCATTCTGAGTGAATAAAGTCAACCCGGAAGTCTCTATGATTTTCTGTTGCATAGATATGTGATTTGTTACTTGGTTGCTAGGGTAACCATATCTGGTTGATAGGCAGTTACCAGAGTGATATATATCAAGGCTACTTTCCATCTTGAGTGAAATAAGTGAAACAGGATGTCTCTATGATTTTCTGGTGCAGAGATATGTGACTTGTTACTTGGTTGCTAGGGTAAACACATCTGGTTACTAGGCAGTTACCAAAGTGATACTCATAAGGCTCCTTGCAATCCTGTGTGAAATATGTCAACCCCTAAGTCTCTACGATGTTCTGGTTCAAAGATATGTGATTTGTTACTTGGTTGCTAAGGTAACCCTGTCTGGTTGCTATGCAGTTACCAGGGTGATACATATCAAGGCTACTTTCCATCCTGAGTGAAATAAGTGAAACAGGTAGTCTCTACGATATACTGGTGCAGATATATGTGATTTGTTACTTGGTTGCTAGGGTAACCCCGTCTGGTTGCTAGGCAGTTACCAGAGTGATACATATCAAGGCTACTTTCCATCCTGAGTGAATCAAGTCAACCCGGAAGTCTCTATGATTTTCTGATGCAGAGATATGTGATTTGTTACTTGGTTGCTAGGGTAATCACATCTGGTTGCTAGGCGGTTACCAGAGTGATACATATCAAGGCTACTTTCCATCCTGAGTGAAATAAGTCAACCCGGAAGTCTCTCTGATTTTCTGTTGCAGAGATATGTGATTTGTTACTTGGTTGCTAGGGTAATCACATCTGGTTGCTAGGCAGTTACCAGAGTGATACATATCAAGGCTACTTTCCATCCTGAGTGAAATAAGTGAAACAGGAAGTCTCTATGATTTTCTGGTGCAGATATATGTGATTTGTTACTTGGTTGCTAGGGTAACCCAGTCTGGTTGCTAGGCAGTTACCAGAGTGATACATATCAAGGCTCCTTGCAATCCTGTGTGAAATATGTTAACCCCTAAGTCTCTACGATGTTCTGGTTCAAAGATATGTGATTTGTTACTTGGTTGCTAGGGTAATCGCATCTGGTTGCTAGGCAGTTACCAGAGGGATACATATCAAGGCTACTTTCCATCCTGAGTGAAATAAGTGAAACAGGAAGTCTCTATGATTTTCTGGTGCAGAGATATGTGATTTGTTACTTGGTTGCTAGGGTAAACACATCTGGTTGCTAGGCAGTTACCAAAGTGATACTCATAAGGCTCCTTGCAATCCTGTGTGAAATATGTCAACCCCTAAGTGTCTACGATGTTCTGGTTCAAAGATATGTGATTTGTTACTTGGTTGCTAAGGTAACCCTGTCTGGTTGCTATGCAGTTACCAGAGTGATACATATCAAGGCTACTTTCCATCCTGAGTGAAATAAGTGAAACAGGTAGTCTCTACGATTTTCTGGTGCAGAGATATGTGATTTGTTACTTGGTTGCTAGGGTAACCCCGTCTGGTTGCTAGGCAGTTACCAGAGTGATACATATCAAGGCTACTTTCCATCCTGAGTGAATTAAGTCAACCTGGAAGTCTCTATGATTTTCTGTTGCAGAGATATGTGATTTGTTACTTGGTTGCTAGGGTAATCACATCTGGTTGCTAGGCAGTTACCAGAGTGATACATATCAAGGCTGCTTTCCATCCTGAGTGAAATAAGTCAACCCGGAAGTCTCTTTGATTTTCTGTTGCAGAGATATGTGATTTGTTACTTGGTTGCTAGGGTAACCCCATCTGGTTGCTAGGCAGTTACCAGAGTGATACATATCAAGGCTACTTTCCATCCTGAGTGAAATAAGTGAAACAGGAAGTCTGTATGATTTTCTGGTGCAGAGATATGTGATTTGTTACTTGGTTGCTAGGGTAACCCCATCTGGTTGCTAGGCAGTTACCAGAGTGATACATATCAAGGCTACTTTCCATCCTGAGTGAAATAAGTGAAACAGGATGTCTGTATGATTTTCTGGTGCAGAAATATGTGATTTGTTATTTGGTTGCTAGGGTAACCCTGTCTGGTTGCTATGCAGTTACCAGGGTGATACTTATCAAGCCTCCTTTCCATACTGAGTGAATCAAGTCAACCTGGAAGCTACTATACTGTGGCTATGAAGATTTTAGGTCATTACTTATTGGCTGCTTGATAAAAGAAATCCTCTGAGGGAGAGAGAGAGGGAGAGACGCAGGGCTGACAGGCCCTTTTTCGTCTGTGTGTGTGAAAACGTCAGTTGGGATTTAAATTTCTGAACATTCCGCAATGTTAATCAATGGGAGTTTTTCCGAGTTTTGATCGTCATTTTTAGGAAAACCGTAAGTCCGATCAGTTAGAAAAGATATAGCACACTATTCGGGATTAGTCTGAAGGTCTGTGCCGAGTTTGGTGCATGTAGCTTAAAAGCTCTAGGAGGAGTTACATTTAGAAATTTAGTCTCAGAATAATAATAATAACTAGATTAAAAAGTTTGAGTACAAACTTTAGGTTGGCTTGAGAAAGCCTAGCATAAAGTTTGAAGTAGTTGTAAAAGTTTGAAGATTTACGGTTTCTAGTTTGATGTAATTATAAGTAGTAGTTTTCAAAGTTCAAAGTTTAGAGATTATAAATCCATTCAGTCTATCAAATAGATTAGATAGATAGATAGATAGATAGATAGATAGATAGATAGATAGATAGATATTGACCCTCAGATAGATAGATAGATAGATATTGACCCTCAGATAGATAGATAGATAGATAGATAGATAGAGTATGACCCATAGATAGATAGATAGATAGATAGTTATTGACCATCAGATAGATAGATAGATAGATAGATAGATAGATAGATAGATAGATAGATAGATAGATAGATAGATAGATAGATAGATAGATAGATAGATAGTTATTGACCATCAGATAGATAGATAGATAGATAGATAGACAGATATTGACCATTAGATAGATAGATAGATAGATAGATATTGATCCTCAGATAGATAGATAGATATTGACCCTCAGATAGATAGATAGAAAGATAGAAAGATAGATAGATAGATATTGACCGTCAGATATATAGATAGATAGATAGTCATTGACCCTGAGATATAGATAGATAGAGTATGAACCACAGATAGATAGATAGATAGTTATTGACCCGCAGATAGCTAGATAGATAGATAGATTGTCATTGACCCTTAGATAGATAGATATTGACCGTCAGATATATAGATAGACAGATAGTCATTGACCCTGAGATATAGATAGATAGAGTATGACCCACAGATAGATAGATAGATAGTTATTGACCCGAAGATAGTTAGATAGATAGATAGATAGATAGATATTGACCCTCAGATAGATAGATAGATAGATAGATAGATATTGACCATCAGAAAGATAGATAGATAGATAGATAGATAGATAGATAGATAGATAGATATATCATTTTTTACTTGGTTGCTAGGGTAACCCAATCTGGTTGCTAGGCAGTTTCCAGGGTGATCCTTATCAAGCCTCCTTTTCATTCTGAGTGAATAAAGTCAACCCGGAAGTCTCTATGATTTTCTGTTGCATAGATATGTGATTTGTTACTTGGTTGCTAGGGTAACCATATCTGGTTGATAGGCAGTTACCAGAGTGATATATATCAAGGCTACTTTCCATCTTGAGTAAAATAAGTGAAACAGGAAGTCTCTACGATTTTCTGGTGCAGAGTTATGTGATTTGTTACTTGGTTGCTAGGGTAAGCCCTTGTCGTTGCTAGGCAGTTACCAGAGTGATACTTATCAAGCCTCCTTTCCATCCTGAGTGAATTATGTCAACCCGGAAGTCTCTACGATTTTCTGGTGCAGAGATATGTGATTTGTTACTTGGTTGCTAGGGTAACCGCATCTGGTTGCTAGGCAGTTACCAGAGGGATACATATCAAGGCTACTTTCCATCCTGAGTTAAATAAGTGAAACAGGAAGTCTCTATGATTTTCTGGTGCAGAGATATGTGACTTGTTACTTGGTTGCTAGGGTAAACACATCTGGTTGCTAGGCAGTTACCAAAGTGATACTCATAAGGCTCCTTGCAATCCTGTGTGAAATATGTCAACCCCTAAGTCTCTACGATGTTCTGGTTCAAAGATATGTGATTTGTTACTTGGTTGCTAAGGTAACCCTGTCTGGTTGCTATGCAGTTACCAGAGTGATACATATCAAGGCTACTTTCCATCCTGAGTGAAATAAGTGAAACAGGTAGTCTCTACGATATACTGGTGCAGATATATGTGATTTGTTACTTGGTTGCTAGGGTAACCCCGTCTGGTTGCTAGGCAGTTACCAGAGTGATACATATCAAGGCTACTTTCCATCCTGAGTGAATAAAGTCAACCCGGAAGTCTCTATGATTTTCTGTTGCAGAGATATGTGATTTGTTACTTGGTTGCTAGGGTAATCACATCTGGTTGCTAGGCAGTTACCAGAGTGATACATATCAAGGCTACTTTCCATCCTGAGTGAAATAAGTCAACCCGGAAGTCTCTCTGATTTTCTGTTGCAGAGATATGTGATTTGTTACTTGGTTGCTAGGGTAATCACATCTGGTTGCTAGGCAGTTACCAGAGTGATACATATCAAGGCTACTTTCCATCCTGAGTGAAATAAGTGTAACAGGAAGTCTCTACGATTTTCTGGTGCAGAGATATGTGATTTGTTAGTTGGTTGCTAGGGTAACCCCATCTGGTTGCTAGGCAGTTACCAAGGTGATACTCATAAGGCTCCTTGCAATCCTGTGTGAAATATGTCAACCCCTAAGTCTCTACGATGTTCTGGTTCAAAGATATGTGATTTGTTACTTGGTTGCTAAGGTAACCCTGTCTGGTTGCTATGCAGTTACCAGAGTGATACATATCAAGGCTACTTTCCATCCTGAGTGAAATAAGTGAAACAGGTAGTCTCTACGATTTTCTGGTGCAGAGATATGTGATTTGTTACTTGGTTGCTAGGGTAACCCCGTCTGGTTGCTAGGCAGTTACCAGAGTGATATATATCAAGGCTACTTTCCATCCTGAGTGAATAAAGTCAACCCGGAAGTCTCTATGATTTTCTGTTGCAGAGATATGTGATTTGTTACTTGGTTGCTAGGGTAATCACATCTGGTTGCTAGGCAGTTACCAGAGTGATACATATCAAGGCTACTTTCCATCCTGAGTGAAATAAGTCAACCCGGAAGTCTCTCTGATTTTCTGTTGCAGAGATATGTGATTTGTTACTTGGTTGCTAGGGTAATCACAGCTGGTTGCTAGGTAGTTACCAGAGTGATACATATCAAGGCTACTTTCCATCCTGAGTGAAATAAGTCAACCCGGAAGTCTCTCTGATTTTCTGGTGCAAAGATATGTGATTTGTTACTTGGTTGCTAGGGTAACCCCATCTGGTTGCTAGGCAGTTACCAGAGTGATACATATCAAGGCTACTTTCCATCCTGAGTGAAATAAGTGAAACAGGAAGTCTGTATGATTTTCTTGTGCAGAGATATGTGATTTGTTACTTGGTTGCTAGGGTAACCCCATCTGGTTGCTAGGCAGTTACCAGAGTGATACATATCAAGGCTACTTTCCATCCTGAGTGAAATAAGTGAAACAGGAAGTCTGTATGATTTTCTGGTGCAGAAATATGTGATTTGTTATTTGGTTGCTAGGGTAACCCTGTCTGGTTGCTATGCAGTTACCAGGGTGATACTTATCAAGCCTCCTTTCCATACTGAGTGAATCAAGTCAACCTGGAAGCTACTATACTGTGGCTATGAAGATTTTAGGTCATTACTTATTGGCTGCTTGATAAAAGAAATCCTCTGAGGGAGAGAGAGAGGGAGAGACGCAGGGCTGACAGGCCCTTTTTCGTCTGTGTGTGTGAAAACGTCAGTTGGGATTTAAATTTCTGAACATTCCGCAATGTTAATCAATGGGAGTTTTTCCGAGTTTTGATCGTCATTTTTAGGAAAACCGTAAGTCCGATCAGTTAGAAAAGATATAGCACACTATTCGGGATTAGTCTGAAGGTCTGTGCCGAGTTTGGTGCATGTAGCTTAAAAGCTCTAGGAGGAGTTACATTTAGAAATTTAGTCTCAGAATAATAATAATAACTAGATTAAAAAGTTTGAGTACAAACTTTAGGTTGGCTTGAGAAAGCCTAGCATAAAGTTTGAAGTAGCTTTAAAAGTTTGAAGATTTAAGGTTTTTAGTTTGATGTAATTATTAGTAGTTTTCAATGTTCAAAGTTTAGAGATTATAAAACTATTCAGTCTATCAAATAGATTAGATAGATAGATAGATAGATAGATAGATAGATATTGACCCTCAGATAGATAGATAGATAGATAGATAGATAGATAGATAGATAGATAGATAGATAGATAGATAGATAGATAGATAGATAGATATTGACCCTCAGATAGATAGATAGATAGATAGATAGATAGAGTATGATAGATAGATAGATAGATAGATATTGACCATCAGATAGATAGATAGATAGATAGATAGATAGATAGTTATTGACCATCAGATAGATAGATAGATAGATAGATAGATAGATAGATAGATATTGACCATCAGATAGATAGATAGATAGACAGACAGATAGATAGATAGATAGATAGATAGATAGATATTGACCATCAGATAGATAGATAGATAGATAGATAGATAGATAGATAGATAGTTATTGACCCTCAGATAGATAGATAGATAGATATTGACCCTCAGATAGATAGATAGATAGATAGATAGATAGATAGATAGATAGTTATTGACCCTCAGATAGATAGATAGATAGATAGATAGATAGATATTGACCCTCAGATAGATAGATAGATATTGACCCTCAGATAGATAGATAGATAGATAGATAGATAGATAGATAGTTATTGACCCTCAGATAGATAGATAGATAGATAGATAGATAGATAGATAGATAGATAGATAGATATTGACCCTCAGATAGATAGATAGATAGATAGATAGATAGATAGTTATTGACCCTCAGATAGATAGATAGATAGATAGATAGATAGATAGATAGATATTGACCCTCAGATAGATAGATAGAGACCCTTAGATAGATAGATAGATAGATAGGTAGATATTGACCCATAGATAGAGAGATAGATAGATAGATAGATATTAACCCTCAGATAGATAGATAGTTCGAAAGATAGATATAGATAGATTGATAAATAGACAGACAGACATACAGATAGATAGATAGATCCTTGCAACCCTGAGTCCCATGAACAAAACCAGAAGTCTTTATGTTGTTCTGGTGCAGAGATATGTAATTTGTTACTTGGTTGCTAGGGTAACCCTATCTGGTTGCTAGGCAGTTACCAGAGTAATACATATCAAGGCTACTTTCCATCATGAGTGAAATAAGTCAACCTGGAAGTCTCTACGATTTTCTGTTAAATAGATATGTGATTTGTTACTTGGTTGCTAGGCTATCCCCATCTGGTTGCTAGGCAGTTACCAAAGTGTTACTCATAAGGCTCCTTGCAATCCTGAGTGAAATATGTCAACCCCTAAGTCTCTACGATGTTCTGGTTCAAAGATATGTGAATTGTTACTTGGTTGCTAGGGTAACCCTGTCTGGTTGCTATGCAGTTACCAGGGTGATACTTATCAAGCCTCCTTTCCATCTTGAGTGAATAAAGTCAACCCGCAAGTCTGTATGATTTAATGGTGCAGAGATATGTGATTTGTTATTTGGTTGCTAGGGTAACCCTGTCTGGTTGCTATGCAGTTACCAGGGTTATCCTTATCAAGCCTCCTTTCCATCCTGAGTGAATTAAGTCAACCCAGATGTCTCTACGGTTTTCTGGAGTAGAAATATATGATTTGTTACTTGGTTGCTAGGGTAACCCAATCTGGTTGCTAGGCAGTTACCAGAGTGATGCATATCAAGGCTACTTTCCATCCTGAGTGAAATAATTGAAACAGGAAGTCTCTACGATTTTCTGGTGCAGAGATATGTGATTTGTAACTTGGTTGCTAGGGTAACCCCATCTGGTTGCTAGGCAGTTACCAAAGTGATACTCATAAGGCTCCTTGCAATCCTGAGTGAAATATGTCAACCCCAAAGTCTCTACGATGTTCTGGTTCAAAGATATGTGATTTGTTACTTGGTTGCTAGGGTAACCATATCTGGTTGCTATGCAGTAACTAGGGTGATGCATATCAAGCCTCCTTTCCATCCTGAGTGAATAAAGTCAACCCGAAGTCTGTATGAATTTCTGGTGCAGAGATATGTGATTTGTTATTTGGTTGCTAGGGTAACCCTGTCTGGTTGCTATGCAGTTACCAGGGTGATAACTTGTCAAGCCTCCTTTCCATCCTGAGTGAATTAAGTCAACCCGGAAGTCTGTATGAATTTCTGGTGCAGAGATATGTGATTTGTTATTTGGTTGCTAGGGTAACCCTGTCTGGTTGCTATGCAGTTACCAGGGTGATGCATATCAAGGCTACTTTCCATCCTGTGTGAAATATGTCAACCCCTAAGTCTCTACGATGTTCTGGTTCAAAGATATGTGATTTGTTACTTGGTTACTAGGGTAACCACATCTGGTTGCTAGGCAGTTACCAGAGTGATACATATCAAGCCTCCTTTCCATCCTGAGTGAAATAAGTGAAACAGGAAGTCTCTACGATTTTCTGGTGCAAAGATATGTGATTTGATACTTGGTTGCTAGGGTAACCCCATCTGGTTGATAGGCAGTTACCAAGGTGACAGCCAACAGTGCTCCTTGTCATCCTGAGTGAAATAAGTCAACCCGTAAGTCTCTGTGATTTTCTTGTGCAGAGATATGTGATTTGTTACTTGGTTGCTAAGGTAACCCCATCTGGTTGCTAGGCAGTTACCAAGGTGACAGGCAACAATGCTCCTTGCCATCCTGAGTGAAATAAGTCAACCCGGAAGTCTCTACGTCATTCTGATCCTAAGATACACATCTTAGTGATTTTGAATGGATGTCAATGGTTCTTTGTTGCTAGGGTGCTTTAAATGGTTGCTAGGGCGTGGCTAAGTAGTTCACATGATGAAAGCTGAAGACTGATTACTCACCCAATGAAAACAAAGCAACTATCATGTCTCTAGGACATTCTGATCTGAAGATATCTTACTGTAAATGAAATCAATAAATGTGGTTGCTAGGGTGCTCTAAATTGTTGCTAGGGAGTGGCTTTGCAGCTGCCAATGATGAATCTCCAAAGGCTGCTTGTCAATATGAATGATATAAACCAACTCCCATGCTTCTGTGACATTCAGAATGGAAGATATCTCTCTTTGGATTTTGGTTGCTAAGGTGCTCGAAAATGGTTGCTAGGGAGGGGCTAGGAAGTGTTGAGGGGATTCATGATTGGCTGTTTTACTGCCCCAAGTCAAACGAGACCACCCTCGTGTTTCTATGATAATTCAGTCCGGAGAAATCCCTTTGATCTTTTTCAAAGGAAGTCTATGGGAATTGTTGCTAAGGTGCTGTAAATGGTTGCTAGGGCATGGCTTGATAGCTTCACAATGATCCTGAGAGACTGATTGGTCGTCTGAGTAAAATGAGCCCGCCCCCTTGTCTGTAAGACACTGTGATCCAGAGTTATGTTCAATACAAAATCTACCATAGACTTAACATTGGGGCAAATTTGGGCAGCTCCTGCCCCCCAGGGGTGCAACTTTTACCCCATTGTGAGGTACGTTCTCACAGAGCCTGTCAGCCTCTTCAAATGAGGTAAATCACACTTCTCTGCGAAATCCTCACTCTGAGCTATGACTCGTCAAAATTCGGCTCAATGTTAAGTCAATGGGATTGTTTGCCCAATTTTTTGCCCCTGGGGCAAACACCGTACCCCCGATCGCTTATAAAAGTCATAGCACACCATTCCCAAATAATCCGCACGATTTGACGCCTCATTCGTGGGTCAGCGACCAAAAATTTTTGCAAAAAATTCCATTGACTTACATTGGGGCAATTTTGGGCAGCTCCTGCCCCCCAGGGGTAAAACTTTTACCCCATTGTGAGGTATGTTCTCACAGAGCCTGTCAGCCTCTTCAAATGTGGTAAATCACATGTCTCTGCGAAATCCTCGCTCTGAGCTATGACTCGTCAAAGTTCGGCTCAATGTTAAGTCAATGGGATTTTTTGCCCAATTTTTTGCCCCTGGGGCAAACACCGTACCCCCGATCGCTTAGAAAAGATATAGCACACTATTCGGGATTAGTCTGAAGGTCTGTGCAGAGTTTGGTGCATGTAGCTTAAAAGCTCTAGGAGGAGTTAGATTTAGAAATTTAGTCTCAGAATAATAATAATAATAATAATAAGTTTAAATAGGATTTCAGTAAGTTGGCTTTCTCAAGCCAACCTAACTAGATTAAAAAGTTTGAGTACAAACTTTAGGTTGGCTTGAGAAAGCCTAGCATAAAGTTTGAAGTAGTTGTAAAAGTTTGAAGATTTAAGGTTTTTAGTTTGATGTAATTATAAGTAGTAGTTTTCAAAGTTCAAAGTTTAGAGATTATAAAACCATTCAGTCTATCAAATAGATAGATAGATAGATAGATAGATAGATAGATATTGACCATCAGATAGATAGATAGACAGATAGACAGATAGAGTATGACCCACAGATAGATAGATAGATAGATAGATAGATAGATATTGACCATCAGATAGATAGATAGATAGATAGATATTGACCCTCAGATAGATAGATAGATAGATAGATATTGACCCTCAGATAGATAGATAGACAGATAGATAGATAGAGTATGACCCACAGATAGATAGATAGATAGATAGATAGATAGATAGATAGATAGATAGATAGATAGATATTGACCCTCAGATAGATAGATAGATAGATAGATAGATAGATATTGATCCTCAGATAGATAGATAGATAGATAGATAGATAGATAGATAGATAGATAGTCATTGACCCTTAGATAGATAGATAGATAGATAGATAGAGTATGACCCACAGATAGATAGATAGATAGTTATTGACCCTCAGATAGATAGATAGATAGATAGATAGATAGATAGATAGATGGATAGATATTGACCCTCAGAAAGATAGATAGATAGATAGATAGAGTATGACCCACAGATAGATAGATAGATAGATAGATAGATAGATAGATAGATAGATAGATAGATAGATAAATAGATAGAGTATGACCCACAGATAGATAGATAGATAGATAGATAGATAGATAGAGTATGACCCACAGATAGATAGATAGATATTGACCCTCAGATAGATAGATAGATAGATAGACAGATAGATATTGACCCTCAGAAAGATAGATAGATAGACAGATAGATAGATATATTATTTTTTACTTGGTTGCTAGGGTAATCCAATCTGGTTGCTAGGCAGTTTCCAGGGTGATCCTTATCAAGCCTCCTTTTCATTCTGAGTGAATAAAGTCAACCTGGAAGTCTCTACGATTTTCTTTTGCATAGATATGTGATTTGTTACTTGGTTGCTAGGGTAACCATATCTGGTTGATAGGCAGTTACCAGAGTGATACATATCAAGGCTACTTTCCATTCTGAGTGAAATAATTCAAACAGGAAGTGTATACGATTTTCTGGTGCAGAGATATGTGATTTGTTACTTGGTTGCTAGGGTAACCCCATCTGGTTGCTAGGCAGTTACCAACGTGTTACTCATAAGGCTCCTTGCAATCCTGTGTGAAATATGTCAACCCCTAAGTCTGTATGATTTTCTGGTTCAAAGATATGTTATTTGTTACTTGGTTGCTAGGGTAACCCCATCTGGTTGCTATGCAGTTACCAGGGTGATACTTATCAAGCCTCCTTTCCATCCTGAGTGAATTATGTCAACCCGGAAGTCTCTACGATTTTCTGTTGCAGAGATATGTGATTTGTTACTTGGTTGCTAGGGTAACCGCATCTGGTTGCTAGGCAGTTACCAGAGTGATACATATCAAGGCTACTTTCCATCCTGAGTGAAATAAGTGAAACAGGAAGTCTCTATGATGTTCTGGTTCAAAGATATGTGATTTGTTACTTGGTTGCTAGGGTAACCCCGTCTGGTTGCTAGTTAGTTACCAAAGTGATACTCATAAGGCTCCTTGCAATCCTGAGTGAAATATGTGAAACAGGAAGTCTCTACGATGTTCTGGTTCAAATATATATGATTTGTTACTTGGTTGCTAGGGTAACCATATCTGGTTGCTAGGCAGTTACCAGAGTGATACATATCAAGGCTACTTTCCATCCTGAGTGAATAAAGTCAACCCGGAAGTCTCTATGATTTTCTGTTGCAGAGATATGTGATTTGTTACTTGGTTGCTAGGGTAATCACATCTGGTTGCTAGGCAGTTACCAGAGTGATACATATCAAGGCTACTTTCCATCCTGAGTGAAATAAGTGAAACAGGACGTCAGTATGATTTTCTGGTGCAGAGATATGTGATTTGTTACTTGGTTGCTAGGGTAACCCCATCTGGTTGCTAGGCAGTTACCAGAGTGATACATATCAAGGCTACTTTCCATCCTGAGTGAAATAAGTGAAACAGGAAGTCTGTATGATTTTCTGGTGCAGAAATATGTGATTTGTTATTTGGTTGCTAGGGTAACCCTGTCTGGTTGCTATGCAGTTACCAGGGTGATACTTATCAAGCCTCCTTTCCATACTGAGTGAACAAAGTCAACCTGGAAGCTACTATACTGTGGCTATGAAGATTTTAGGTCATTACTTATTGGCTGCTTGATAAAATAAATCCTCTGAGGGAGAGAGAGAGGGAGAGACGCAGGGCTGACAGGCCCTTTTTTGTCTGTGTGTGTGAAAACGTCAGTTGGGATTTAAATTTCTGAACATTCCGCAATGTTAAGTCAATGGGAGTTTTTCCGAGTTTTGATCGTCATTTTTAGGAAAACCGTAAGTCCAATCAGTTAGAAAAGATATAGCACACTATTCGGGATTAGTCTGAAGGTCTGTGCCGAGTTTGGTGCATGTAGCTTAAAAGCTCTAGGAGGAGTTAGATTTAGAAATTTAGTCTCAGAAGAATAATAATAATATTAAGTTTAAATAGGATTTCAGTAAGTTGGCTTTCTCAAGCCAACCTAATAATAATAAGTTTAAATAGGATTTCAGTAAGTTGGCTTTCTCAAGCCAACCTAACTAGATTAAAAAGTTTGAGTACAAACTTTAGGTTGGCTTGAGAAAGCCTAGCATAAAGTTTGAAGTAGTTGTAAAAGTTTGAAGATTTACGGTTTCTAGTTTGATGTAATTATAAGTAGTAGTTTTCAAAGTTCAAAGTTTAGAGATTATAAAACCATTCAGTCTATCAAATAGATTAGATAGATAGATATTGACCCTCAGATAGATAGATAGATAGATAGATAGATAGAGTATGACCCATAGATAGATAGATAGATAGATAGATATTGACCCTCAGATAGATAGATAGATAGATAGATAGATAGATAGTTATTGACCATCAGATAGATAGATAGATAGTTATTGACCATCAGATAGATAGATAGATAGATAGATATTGATCCTCAGATAGATAGATAGATATTGACCCTCAGATAGATAGATAGATAGATAGATAGAAAGATAGATTGATAGTCATTGACCCTTAGATAGATAGATAGATAGATATTGAACGTCAGATATATAGATAGATAGATAGTCATTGACCCTGAGATATAGATAGATAGAGTATGAACCACAGATAGATAGATAGATAGATAGTTATTGACCCGCAGATAGTTAGATAGATAGATAGATAGATATTGACCCTCAGATAGATAGATAGATAGATAGATAGATAGTCATTGACTCTTAGATAGATAGATAGATATTGACCGTCAGATATATAGATAGACAGATAGTCATTGACCCTGAGATATAGATAGATAGAGTATGACCCACAGATAGATAGATAGATAGTTATTGACCCGCAGATAGTTAGATAGATAGATAGATAGATAGTCATTGACCATTAGATAGATAGATATTGACCCTCAGAAAGATAGATAGATAGATAGATATTGACCATCAGATAGATAGATCGATAGATAGATAGATATTGACCCTCAGAAAGATAGATAGATAGATAGATAGATAGATAGATAGATAGATAGATAGATATTGACCATCAGATAGATAGATAGATAGATAGATAGATAGATAGATAGATAGATATTGACCCATAGATAGATAGATAGATAGATAGAGTATGACCCACATATAGATAGATAGATAGATATTGACCATCAGATAGATAGATAGATAGATAGATAGATAGATAGATAGATAGATAGATAGATAGATAGATATTGACCCTCAGATAGATAGATAGATAGATAGTCATTGACCCTTAGATAGATAGATAGATAGATATTGACTGTCAGATACATAGATAGATAGATAGTCATTGACCCTGAGATATAGATAGATAGAGTATGACCCACATATAGATAGATAGATAGATATTGACCATCAGATAGATAGATAGATAGATAGATAGATAGATATTGACCCTCAGATAGATAGATAGATAGATAGTCATTGACCCTTAGATAGATAGATAGATAGATATTGACTGTCAGATATATAGATAGATAGATAGTCATTGACCCTGAGATATAGATAGATAGAGTATGTCCCACAGATAGATAGATAGATAGTTATTGACCCTCAGATAGTTAGATAGATAGATATAGATATTGACACTCAGATAGATAGATAGATAGATAGATATTGACCCTCAGAAAGATAAATAGATAGATAGATAGATAGATATATCATTTTTTACTTGGTTGCTAGGGTAACCCAATCTGGTTGCTAGGCAGTTTCCAGGGTGATCCTTATCAAGCCTCCTTTTCATTCTGAGTGAATAAAGTCAACCCGGAAGTCTCTATGATTTTCTGTTGCATAGATATGTGATTTGTTACTTGGTTGCTAGGGTAACCATATCTGGTTGATAGGCAGTTACCAGAGTGATATATATCAAGGCTACTTTCCATCTTGAGTAAAATAAGTGAAACAGGAAGTCTTTACGATTTTCTGGTGCAGAGTTATGTGATTTGTTACTTGGTTGCTAGGGTAAGCCCTTGTCGTTGCTAGGCAGTTACTAGAGTGATACTTTTCAAGACTCCTTGCTATCCTGAGTGAAATAAGTCAAACAGGAAGTCTCTACGATGTTCTGGTGAAGAGATATATTATTTGTTACTTGGTTGCTAGGGTAACCCCATCTGGTTGCTATGCAGTTACCAGGGTGATACTTATCAAGCCTCCTTTCCATCCTGAGTGAATTATGTCAACCCGGAAGTCTCTACGATTTTCTGGTGCAGAGATATGTGATTTGTTAGTTGGTTGCTAGGGTAACCCCATCTGGTTGCTAGGCAGTTACCAAGGTGATACTCATAAGGCTCCTTGCAATCTTGTGTGAAATATGTCAACCCCTAAGTCTCTACGATGTTCTGGTACAAAGATATGTGATTTGTTACTTGGTTGCTAGGGTAACCACATCTGGTTGCTAGGCAGTTACCAGAGGGATACATATCAAGGCTACTTTCCATCCTGAGTTAAATAAGTGAAACAGGAAGTCTCTATGATTTTCTGGTGCAGAGATGTGATTTGTTACTTGGTTGCTAGGGTAAACACATCTGGTTGCTAGGCAGTTACCAAAGTGATACTCATAAGGCTTCTTGCAATCCTGTGTGAAATATGTCAACCCCTAAGTCTCTACGATGTTCTGGTTCAAAGATATGTGATTTGTTACTTGGTTGCTAGGGTAACCGCATCTGGTTGCTAGGCAGTTACCAGAGTGATACATATCAAGGCTACTTTCCATCCTGAGTGAATTAAGTGAAACAGGTATTCTCTATGATTTTCTGGTGCAGAGATATGTGATTTGTTATTTGGTTGCTAGGGTAACCCCGTCTGGTTGCTAGGCAGTTACCAGAGTGATACATATCAAGGCTACTTTCCATCCTGAGTGAATAAAGTCAACCCTGAAGTCTCTATGATTTTCTGTTGCAGAGATATGTGATTTGTTACTTGGTTGCTAGGGTAATCACATCTGGTTGCTAGGCAGTTACCAGAGTGATACATATCAAGGCTACTTTCCATCCTGAGTGAAATAAGTCAACCCGGAAGTCTCTCTGATTTTCTGTTGCAGAGATATGTGATTTGTTACTTGGTTGCTAGGGTAATCACATCTGGTTGCTAGGCAGTTACCAGAGTGATACATATCAAGGCTACTTTCCATCCTGAGTGAAATAAGTGAAACAGGAAGTCTGTATGATTTTCTGGTGCAGAGATATGTGATTTGTTACTTGGTTGCTAGGGTAAACACATCTGGTTGCTAGGCAGTTACCAAAGTGATACTCATAAGGCTCCTTGCAATCCTGTGTGAAATATGTCAACCCCTAAGTCTCTACGATGTTCTGGTTCAAAGATATGTGATTTGTTACTTGGTTGCTAGGGTAACGCCGTCTGGTTGCTAGGCAGTTACCAGAGTGATACATATCAAGGCTACTTTCCATCCTGAGTGAATAAAGTCAACCTGGAAGTCTCTATGAATTTCTATTGCAGAGATATGTGATTTGTTACTTGGTTGCTAGGGTAATCACATATGGTTGCTAGGCAGTTACCAGAGTGATACATATCAAGGCTACTTTCCATCCTGTGTGAAATAAGTCAACCCGGAAGTCTCTCTGATTTTCTGTTGCAGAGATATGTGATTTGTTACTTGGTTGCTAGGGTAATCACATCTGGTTGCTAGGCAGTTACCAGAGTGATACATATCAAGGCTACTTTCCATCCTGAGTGAAATAAGTGAAACAGGAAGTCACTACGATTTTCTGGTGCAGAGATATGTGATTTGTTACTTGGTTGCTAGGGTAACCCCATCTGGTTGCTAGGCAGTTACCAGAGTGATACATATCAAGGCTACTTTCCATCCTGAGTGAATAAAGTCAACCCGGAAGTCTCTATGATTTTCTGTTGCATAGATATGTGATTTGTTACTTGGTTGCTAGGGTAACCATATCTGGTTGATAGGCAGTTACCAGAGTGATATATATCAAGGCTACTTTCCATCTTGAGTGAAATAAGTGAAACAGGATGTCTCTATGATTTTCTGGTGCAGAGATATGTGACTTGTTACTTGGTTGCTAGGGTAAACACATCTGGTTACTAGGCAGTTACCAAAGTGATACTCATAAGGCTCCTTGCAATCCTGTGTGAAATATGTCAACCCCTAAGTCTCTACGATGTTCTGGTTCAAAGATATGTGATTTGTTACTTGGTTGCTAAGGTAACTCTGTCTGGTTGCTATGCAGTTACCAGAGTGATACATATCAAGGCTACTTTCCATCCTGAGTGAAATAAGTGAAACAGGTAGTCTCTACGATATACTGGTGCAGATATATGTGATTTGTTACTTGGTTGCTAGGGTAACCCCGTCTGGTTGCTAGGCAGTTACCAGAGTGATACATATCAAGGCTACTTTCCATCCTGAGTGAATCAAGTCAACCCGGAAGTCTCTATGATTTTCTGATGCAGAGATATGTGATTTGTTACTTGGTTGCTAGGGTAATCACATCTGGTTGCTAGGCGGTTACCAGAGTGATACATATCAAGGCTACTTTCCATCCTGAGTGAAATAAGTCAACCCGGAAGTCTCTCTGATTTTCTGTTGCAGAGATATGTGATTTGTTACTTGGTTGCTAGGGTAATCACATCTGGTTGCTAGGCAGTTACCAGAGTGATACATATCAAGGCTACTTTCCATCCTGAGTGAAATAAGTGAAACAGGAAGTCTCTATGATTTTCTGGTGCAGATATATGTGATTTGTTACTTGGTTGCTAGGGTAACCCCGTCTGGTTGCTAGGCAGTTACCAGAGTGATACATATCAAGGCTCCTTGCAATCCTGTGTGAAATATGTTAACCCCTAAGTCTCTACGATGTTCTGGTTCAAAGATATGTGATTTGTTACTTGGTTGCTAGGGTAATCGCATCTGGTTGGTAGGCAGTTACCAGAGGGATACATATCAAGGCTACTTTCCATCCTGAGTGAAATAAGTGAAACAGGAAGTCTCTATGATTTTCTGGTGCAGAGATATGTGATTTGTTACTTGGTTGCTAGGGTAAACACATCTGGTTGCTAGGCAGTTACCAAAGTGATACTCATAAGGCTCCTTGCAATCCTGTGTGAAATATGTCAACCCCTAAGTGTCTACGATGTTCTGGTTCAAAGATATGTGATTTGTTACTTGGTTGCTAAGGTAACCCTGTCTGGTTGCTATGCAGTTACCAGAGTGATACATATCAAGGCTACTTTCCATCCTGAGTGAAATAAGTGAAACAGGTAGTCTCTACGATTTTCTGGTGCAGAGATATGTGATTTGTTACTTGGTTGCTAGGGTAACCCCATCTGGTTGCTAGGCAGTTACCAGAGTGATACATATCAAGGCTACTTTCCATCCTGAGTGAATTAAGTCAACCCGGAAGTCTCTATGATTTTCTGTTGCAGAGATATGTGATTTGTTACTTGGTTGCTAGGGTAATCACATCTGGTTGCTAGGCAGTTACCAGAGTGATACATATCAAGGCTGCTTTCCATCCTGAGTGAAATAAGTCAACCCGGAAGTCTCTTTGATTTTCTGTTGCAGAGATATATGATTTGTTACTTGGTTGCTAGGGTAACCCCATCTGGTTGCTAGGCAGTTACCAGAGTGATACATATCAAGGCTACTTTCCATCCTAAGTGAAATAAGTGAAACAGGAAGTCTGTATGATTTTCTGGTGCAGAGATATGTGATTTGTTACTTGGTTGCTAGGGTAACCCCATCTGGTTGCTAGGCAGTTACCAGAGTGATACATATCAAGGCTACTTTCCATCCTGAGTGAAATAAGTGAAACAGGATGTCTGTATGACTTTCTGGTGCAGAAATATGTGATTTGTTATTTGGTTGCTAGGGTAACCCTGTCTGGTTGCTAGGCAGTTACCAGGGTGATACTTATCAAGCCTCCTTTCCATACTGAGTGAATCAAGTCAACCTGGAAGCTACTATACTGTGGCTATGAAGATTTTAGGTCATTACTTATTGGCTGCTTGATAAAAGAAATCCTCTGAGGGAGAGAGAGAGGGAGAGACGCAGGGCTGACAGGCCCTTTTTTGTCTGTGTGTGTGAAAACGTCAGTTGGGATTTAAATTTCTGAACATTCCGCAATGTTAATCAATGGGAGTTTTTCCGAGTTTTGATCGTCATTTTTAGGAAAACCGTAAGTCCGATCAGTTAGAAAAGATATAGCACACTATTCGGGATTAGTCTGAAGGTCTGTGCCGAGTTTGGTGCATGTAGCTTAAAAGCTCTAGGAGGAGTTACATTTAGAAATTTAGTCTCAGAATAATAATAATAATAATAATAAGTTTAAATAGGATTTCAGTAAGTTGGCTTTCTCAAGCCAACCTAATAATAATAAGTTTAAATAGGATTTCAGTAAGTTGGCTTTCTCAAGCCAACCTAATAATAATAAGTTTAAATAGGATTTCAGTAAGTTGGCTTTCTCAAGCCAACCTAATTAAGAAAGTGAAGACCGTTTGGAGCAATATTTTACCATCTAAATATTAATTACATATATAATAAATAATTGTAATAAAATAATTTATTTCAATATGTTGTTTAGCTTGCTTGCAGAAATTGTTTCATTGTTGGAAATACAAGCTGAACATTTTACAGAATCGTAAGTTGTTGATTAATAGGTTTTTTATTCCTACAGTATGTACTGTTTTTTTTTTATTTATTTTTTTACGATTGATTTGTCATTTGGATACAAATTAAAGGTGTTTATTAAACACATATAAAAAGAGCACAATATAAGTAACATATTTACATTACAGCTTTTATGATTAAATCGAACATGTCAAAACTATAACTAATGTCATACAGCTGTGGGCTCCACCTCTAAAATAACAGTGTCAGGGTTTTAAGGCAGTTTTAGTCACTTTGTCACTTAGTCCCTTTGATGCTGATACAGTAACAGTGGAAGCAGGCATCACAGTGTTTTACCATAGGCAATGGCAAAGTAAGATATCATGCACATATGTTTGATTTGATTATCACTTTGATTTCCTGTAATTTTCTATCCTCACATTCCTCTCCATAAATTCAAATTTTACTATCAATGCACACTAGTTCATGTTTACACAGCTAGCCCCACAAAAGAGTTTGGAATCTTCTTTACATGAGAATCTCTCCCTTCTTCCATTGTTGTCTATAGCCTTTTAAAGTCTGTACATGTATGATATTGTTAGGGTTAGGGTCTGTTTGTAAATGAGATTATTCCATGCCTCACACAAAGAGAACAGTGAGACAGTTTACTGGACTAATTTATTTTGGCACAAATGGTTGGCTACATTTGTATAACGATATACAGTATATTTAAAGTCCACAATTTGATTATTATAATTTTTTTATTACAAAGGTTGTGCCTGTCTTGTAGTTCAATAAATATATTTAATCATTCATATCTTGTGAACAACTGAATAATAATTAAAAAAAAAGTAACTAGTACAATGATATTTTGCTAAATACAAAACCTACATGTAATTAGATGTCAGGTGAATCAATATTGAAAAAATTACAGATTTTAAAGGCAAATATATGTTTTGAAGAGTAACAATAACATTATTATGAGAGTGGGGAATGCCTGTTTTGGCTTGTTTTGAGAGAAAGGTTTGTTTCTGTTGTCCTCCATTGACTTTGCCAGTTTAGCAAACAGGAGACGATTAAAATAAATGAGCCTAGATTTATCCTGATACACAGCAAGTGGAAGATTGATGGGGAAAGGCACAAACAAGGTATGATTACGACTGTCCTTGCCTGATGACAAATGGCACTGTATTGTGCTGGAAAGACACCGTTTTTTATCCCTTGGCATCAAAATTATTTTGGGATATCATCATAAGCATCATCATCACTGTCACCACTCCATTACCAGCATTTTCCATTGTAGATGACATCTGATATTGCCAATGAATGAAATGAAATGGGAATGCTTCATATTAGCCAAGATGAAAATGATTCTGTGGCAGCACATTTCTGTCAGTGTGTTCAAAATGCATAATTGTGATGGATTCTATTGTGGTATCTCACTTTTAATACAGCAGAACTTTACAAAAAATGTTGAATTTTTTTTTTTCCTCAGGATTAGTTTGACCTGACCCCCTATGTAATCAGAAACCCTAAATCTGCATGTACTAATATAAAGTATGATGCAGTTTATGGTGTGGCCTGCAGGTATGTTGAATATTGAGTTACTGTATTATTGGTTGTTGATTTGTTGTAATATGTCCATGGCCCAGCAACATCTCTTTGCAGTAATCTAGTACACACACACACACACGGTGGCAGCCAAAAGTTTGAAATAATGTACAGATTTTGCTCTTATCGGAAAGAAATTGGTACTTTTTTCACCAAAGTGGCATTCAACTAATCATAATATATAGTCAAGAAATATTACAACATGCAGCAATGACAGCTTTGCAGATCCTTGGCATTCTAGCAGCCAGTTTTTTCAGATACTTAAGTGACATTTCACCCCACGCTTCCTGTAGCATTTGCTACAGATGTGGCGGTCTTGTCCGGCACTTCTCAAGCACCGTACGGTCTAGCTGATCCCACTAATACTCAATGGGGTTAAGATCCATAACACTCGGGGGCCTGGGTAGCTCAGCGCGTATTGACTACCCCCTGGAGTCACGAGTTCGAATCCAGGGCGTGCTAAGATACTCCAGCCAGGACTCCTAAGCAACCAAATTGTCCCGGTTGCTAGGGAGGGTACAGTCACATGGGATAACCTCCTCGTGGTCGTGATTATGGGTTCTTGCTCTCAATTGGGTGTGCGGAAAGTTGTGCGTGGATCGCGGAGAGTAGCATGAGCCTCCATATGCTGTGAGTCTCCGTGGTCATGCACAACGAGCCACATGATAAGATACGCAGATTAACTCTCAGAAGTGGATGAAACTAAGACTTGTCCTCCACCACCCGGATTGAGGTGAGTAACCTTGCCTCAATCTACTAAGTAGTGGGAATTGGGCATTACAAATTAGGATAAAATTAAAAAACAAAAAAGATCCGTAACACTCTTTTCAATCTGTTGCCCAATGTCTGTGTTTCTTTGTCCACTCTAACCTTTTCTTTTTGTTTGTTTTTTTTCTGTTTCAAAAGTGGCTTTTTCTTTTTTATCTCCAATTCTTCCCATAAGGCCTACACCCCTGAGACTACTCTTTACTGTTGTACATGAAACTGTTGTTAAGCATGTAGAATTTAATGAAGGTGTCAGCTTAGGACATGTGAGGCATCTATTTCTCAAATCAGAGACTCTGATGTACTTATCGTCTTGTTTAGTTGTACATCTGGCCGTCCGCATCTCTTTAGAGCCAGTTGTCCTTTGACTTTGAAGACCGTAGTGTACACCTTTACATGAAATCTTCAGTTTTTTGGCAATTTCAAGCATTGTACAGCCTTCATTCCTCAAAATAATGATTGACTGATAAGTTTCTAGAGAAAGCTCTTTCTATTGATCTTAAGATATGCCAGTCTATTGCATACTGTAACTCAAAAACAAACACAAAGACAATGTTAAGCTTCATTTAACAAGCCAAATAGCTTTCAGCTGTGTTTGATATAATGGCAAGTGATTTTCTAGTACCACAATAGCAATTTAGCATGATTACTCAAGGATAAGGTGTTGGAGTGATTGCTGCTAGAAATGGGCCTGTCTTGATTTGATAAAAAAATACTTTTTCAAAAAGTGATTGTGCTGTTTTTTACATCAGAAATGTCATAATGTCATTACAATGTCCTGTACATTACTACTATACAAAGTATAGTACTTTGTGAAATCTGCAAAATCTGTACATTATTCCAAACTATTGGTGTTGTAATAAAATGTAAATGTGTAAATCTTAAAAATAGACGAAAGTATGATTTGATTGCATAATTACAGGATATACAGTTATTCCAGCCTGAAATATTCCAGCCACAGACCATTAGTACAAACCTTTCATCGCAATGTTAGATAAGTATACAGCAATATTCAGTAACTAACACAAACATTTACTTTTATGTAAAGATATTCATTATAAATGGTCATGGAGATATTGGAAGTCAATCAAGAGACCCCTCTCAAGTACAGAGGAGCTACATTGAGATCTTGAGAAGCTGTACCTCTGCAGATATATGTTAGCTCATTGAGGAAAAAGACAGAAGCAATTGCATTAAGAACAAGAATAATACAAGGTTTCGGAAATAAAAACATTACTATAAAGACATACTGTGCTTCATCGGCTTTAAAGCCTAATTTGAAGATGAATAATTGCACTGGCTATTATTTATGAACCCTAAAGATGTATGTAATGGAATGCTCACACTGATCTACTACCTCGCCAGTTTAATGTTTTGCATTTAAATTGAAATATTTATCCATTCGTATGGTGTAAATCATACCACGTTGGCCGCTGTTTATCTTTGCTGAAGTTCCCAATGCTTTTTCTGTGTGAGCTCTTTCACTGGAGCGTGTGGCTGAAATTGAGTGAATTTGATTACAAACGCATTGCCCCTGTGTGAAGATTTTATCTCAGTGTTATATAATGTCACCCTGCGTGTGCAAGCCTGCACTAATTTTACCATCATTTTAGATATGATTATTTACTCCTTTGGAGAGAGACAATCCATTCCAATTCAAAATACTCCATTGAATTGGAAATTGAAATGCTTGTAATAAATGAGCTTATAAAAGCTTGGAAACATTCTTGTAAAAACTGTTGAAACTATTAAGCATATCCAGCCAAAACAGAGGAATCCATAAACATGTTTCACAGCATCAATAGTATTATTAAATAGTAGGACATCTTAACCACTATTTTATACAGTATAGTTAGGATTTTCTTTAAGCCCAGACCTTCTAAGTTGAGAGTGTCAATTAAATTAGCATTTGGCATAATAGGTTTTAAGTGTGAATGTTGACTGTACAGTTTAGTTGTTAGCATTTTGTGTATGGTTGGTGAAAAATAGCAATAAAGCTAGCTCAAATTCAGTGATGAGTTACACTAGAATGGTGTAGTCTATCAAAAAGCTCTTAATAGTTTTTTTGCCAGCATGGTCTGAAGATGAACTGACCCAAGTTTGGGGAGGATCAGATGAAAGCTGTAAAAGGTGTTAGAAAAAGTGAGTTTTAATTAGATGCAAAAGGACAAATGGTTAGTATGGTCGACCAAGGAAAAATTGGTATCATTGGCAATGATGACTAAAACATACCAAGTTTATTTCAATATAACAAAGCATTGCCAAGATATAGCTTTATGATCTCTCTGTGTTAATGTGTTATACAAGAACGGTTTGGCCTATCAAAAAGTGTTTATTACATTTTGACCATTACATGTAGATGATAAACATACTTTTTTGTTTTTCTAGTCAGGCAGAAATTGTTAAAGGTTTTAGTTACAGACTCGAAATTTTGCCCTTTGGATTGTTCAGAATTTCTCCTACCATTGTGCCAAATTTCTCAACTTTTTACCATATGTACTGTATCTGTTGGCTGCCATAGACCTAACGTGCATCCTTTTCTCCTCCTTTTGTTGCACTAAAACAGTGCCTCTCTTTGTTGCAAAGTGAAAACGAGATAAAGGAAATATAAGATTTCCCAACGCATCAATTTTATTTTAATCAAACTCACTTTGTCTATTACAATCAGAACAGTTTAAGTCCTTCAAAAAAAATAAAAAATATCTAAACTGCTGTTAAATAGCACCATTGTTTTTTTCTCCCCTTTTCTCCTCATTTTGAATGCCCAATTCCCAAGGTGCTCTAAATCCTCACAGTGGCGTTGTGACTCGCCTCAATCCGGGTGGTGGAGGACGAATCTCAGTTGCCTCTGCATCTGCGACCGTCAATCCACGCATCTTATCATGTGGCTTGTTGAGTTTGTTACCGTGGTGACGTAGCGCATGTGGAGGCTTCACGCTATTCTCTGCGGCATCTACTAACAACTCACCACACATTATAGCAACCACGAGGAGGTTACCCCATGTGACTTTACCCTCCCTAGCAACCGGGCCAATTTGGTTGCTTATGAGACATGGCTGGAGTCACTCAGCACGCCCTTGATTTGAACTCGTGGCTCCAGGGGTGGTAGTCAGCGTCAATACTCGCTGAGCTACCCAGGCCCCAAATAGCACCATTCTTGAATGAAGGAGATGGGAATCTGAGATCTAGGATGTTCCACAGAATTTGACTTCACTCTTGGATTTATAAAAGTTATCTTGAATTTGTTTTGCATTATTATCCAGAAAACAATAAACACTATGACAACATTTGCAGCATCATCTGCACTCAAATGAGTAAAATGGTACCATATTCCTCAACTTTTTTAAGACCATGCAGGGCAACCGTTGGACTTATCAGTCCCACACAATGGTGCTAATTTTTAGGCCTTAATATCTAATTCCTGCTAATTGGCAGTCAGCCTAATGTGACTCTTCTTTGCAAATGCTTTAGGAACAACTAGCAGTTACTTCAAATTTAAACTTTTTTTTTTTTTTTACATGTGGATTCTTCTATTTTGTCAACCCTTTGCATATAGATATCTGTGTCTGATGTCCAAAAATATGGGAAAAATTCCTCGGGCCATAATGCATAATGTTTGACTTTGAGGCCATGCCAGTTTTGATGAGGTTAATAGCATAGGTCTTGCTGCCCATTTTCTTTTTCCATGCAAAGATGAAAGGATGACCACACATCCATGTAACATCTTCTGTTCAGAGCCTCAGGATGGTTCTCTTCAATGAGCAATCTCAACCATCTGCGTGAGATTTCTCTATAAGAAGATATTCAGCTTTAATCGAATCCCTCTCCTGCCTATTTCACTCTGCTATTCTTGGAATTAGATACATTTCGTTTCCTCTTTGAAGTTACTTTTGTGTTTCATTTTTGTATCCTGAATGATAATTTTCGATTTAAAAAAAATAAATATATAAAAATGCAAAGCCCTCATGTTCTCCATGGAATTTTGATTGAATTTGAGGATTCATGTCTGATGTAAAAACATTAGTGATGTCTCTTGACAAAATGATGAAAACAGCTTGATATTTTCCTTACCTCCCATTACATCATCTCTCTTGACTCCTCTCTAGAGTCTAGACCATTCTCCACTGGTTTTGCTTCAGGACCCATCTAAGTACCAGATTTGTTTATCATCGAAATGTGAACAGAATTTTCAATCAAATATTGAAATTTTTAATATAGCTACGAACCAACAGTAATACTACCCTGGCCCAAAAATATGCAATAATAGTAACATGGCATGGGCTAAAAATTTAAATTGACACATGACAAAATGTTTCTTGAATTTTTATGGTTTCATTCACTTAGCAGACAATAATTCACAGTAAAAAACACATTCTGGTGTGTGTTTCCCTTACAACGACTGAACCACCATAGTATGATGCATCGTTAGAGAGACTAACTAGCTGGTCACGACTGTTTCCGGAAACCCTAGTAGCTATGTCCCATATCCATTGTTCAAACCATTTTGGTTCAACAAGCTGGCAGTGTCATTAATGACATTATGCAGGGGGTGGAGTATTAAATTCTGCAGAGATTGAATGGATATCAAATTGTAACTCAAATTATATTATCAAATTATATCTCATTTACATGGTCAGAAAGCTGTTTATTGTGAGATGCTGCTTAAGACATGAAATAGACTTTACATTTATATGCACTGTGTAAGTGCCGTACTTTTTAATACAGATTCAAACACATTACTAAGCACTAAGCAGTTCCATAGTAACAATATTTCCCCACGACGCTGCTGTAAATAAGGAACATGGCATCTGAGGACTACTTTGCCATTTAGCTGCAATAGTGGGGTTTACCTCTCACCTCACTTTACCGCACTTGAGCACATACATATGCACACTCTTCAAAAACCAATAAGAATGACACTTTTATTCTTGACACAATGAGAGATATAGAATTAAATACATATGTAGTGAAAGAAACTGGGTCTGGCATATGGGGCTCTGGTGAAGCTGTGTGGTGTTGCATGGCAACAAACATACGATTTTTAAAACCCTTCACCATCTGAATTTAAATACAAAATATAATATTCCATTTGTTGACCAAAAATATTCTGTCATTGTGCAACATGTTTTTTTGTTAGTGCTTTTCTAATGCACATGGTATTCATCCAATTGTTGAAGATTTTGAAGTCCAGCAATGCAGTTCTTGGCTGCACTGTGATATTATGATGTGGGAATTTTTATGGAGGTGGTAGGTGATGGCCTGTGGCTCAGCAAGTCTTCGGTCAGCAAAGCTGTGAGAGCATTAACACCTTTGCTGTTTCAGCTTAAGAACACCATGCTGACTTCCTCCTCAAAAAAGTCCAGCTGGCCAATCAACAGTTCCATAATATTTTATCCCTGTGGCAAGTCATGTGGTGAATGAGCCCTTGTACATTTGCAGGAAGTGCTATCCAGCCATTAATGTTCAAGTAGTGTGTGATCACCTGAGGACCTTCACTGACATTGTGGCAAAATGGCCTGGAAGCACACATGACACTTTCAAGTTGGCAAATTCAGCAATTTGGTGACAGCTGGCTGCTGGGAGACAGTGGATAACTGCTTCACCCATATCTCTTGACATCTGTGCAGCATCCAGCCACCATTGTAGAGAACAGGGTCAATTAGGCCCATGGAAGGACATGCTCTATAGAGGAGAGGGCAATAAGAGTGTGGAAACAACATTTTCACTGCATCAGCAAGTCCAGTTGTGGCTTGAAGCTGAACCGCACCAAAACCTGTGCTGTTGTAGTGGTTACTGCAATTCTCAACAACATTGCAGTCAGGGAAAATATTCAACTTCCTGAGGAGGAAGAGGGCGTTCGTGCTGGTGCTGATGATGACGAAGATGATGCTGCCGATGATGATGATCCTCTTAATCCACATCAAGGCAGAATTCATCATGCAGGAGCAGAAGTCAAAGAACATTTAATTCAGAATCCAACAAATAATTATATAAAAAAAATGCAGTTTGTTTACAGTATTTTCCATTATTTCATCTGACTAACTTATGTTAATAAACATTTTGTGTAATTGCCTACCTTGAGCTATGTTTCCCCTTACAAACATTAATTGAAAGACTGCTGCAAAAGGAATCATACTGAACATTTGATTTCTGTAACAAAGCCTGTTGAGAATATTCTATATTCTATTATACTTCTGTGAACACGACACAAACCCAAAACCACTTACACAGACATGTAATCCCATTCAGAAATCAGATATATGGCCATGTACATATTTCTACAATTATTGTTTATTTATTTAGGCATATAAATTATACTGTGATTTGGGAAACAATGTTTTACATATATGAAAGTGTAATATTTTGAAATGTGAATGAATTAATTTGACAAGTACATAGCGCTTCTCTGATACTACTCTCAAAAGCATTCGCATTGGAACTACGGTTTCGGGAAACACCAAATCGTTTAACTATGTTGGTAATGATGGAACTTGCGACCATAGTTGGCTAACAATAGTTTTCGGCACAAACATGTTTGTCCTCAGTTCCCGTGAATCTGTATTTAATGTAGTCTGGGTGATATCTTCTATATCTTCACAACGGCCTCAGTGTGGACGGACCATGTGAGTTCCTCAGTAATGTGGACACCGAGGAACTTGAAACTGCTAACTCTCTCCACCGGTGCTCCATTAATGGTGATGGGGCTGTGCTCTCTGTCTTTCTTCCTGAAGTCCAGTACAAGCTCCTTAGTTTTACTGATGTTGAGGGAGAGGTTGTGCTCCTGACACCAGCACGTCAGAGTGTGCACCTCCTCTCTGTAGGCTGTTTCATCATTGTCAGTGATCAGACCTACCACCGTTGTATCGTCAGCAAACTTAATGATGGCATTGGAGCTATGTGTCGCCACACAGTCATGTGTGTAAAGGGAATACAGGAGTGGGCTGAGAACACAGCACTGCGGGGCTCCAGTGTTGAGGGTCAGTGATGAGCAGATGTTGCTGCCCATTCTAACCACCTGACGTCTGCCTGACAGGAAATCCAGGATCCAGCTGCACAGCGAGCTGTTTAAGCACAGAGCCCGAAGTTTCTCACCAAGTTTGGAGGGCACTATGGTGTTAAATGCTGAGCTGTAGTCTACAAACAGCATTCTCACATATGTGTTCCTTTTTTCCAGGTGGGATAGAGCAGTGTGTATTGTAGATGCAATGGCATCATCAGTGGAGCGGTTGTTGCGGTAGGCAAACTGCAGTTGGTCCAAAGAGGTGGGCAGCACAGAGCAGTTGTGATCTCTGATTAACCTCTCAAAGCATTTGCTAATTATGGGGGTCAGAGCAACAGAATGCCAGTCATTTAGGTAAGTGAATTTGGCTTGCTTCGGTACAGGCACAATGGTTGAAATTTTGAAGCATGTGGGGACTAAAGACAAGGAGAGGGACAGGTTGAAAATGTCCGTAAAAACACCAGCCAGTTGGTCTGATGATGCAGCTGGAATGCCGTCTGGGCCCGCGGCATTACGAATGTTCACCCGTCGGAAGCATCAGGTTACATCCGCAACAGAGACGGAGAGTGAACCATTCTCTGTAGCGTCAGCCGCGAGTGCTTTCTCCGTGAGGGTGGTGTTATTGTCCTCGAAACGAGCATAAAATGTGTTAAGCTCATCCGGGAGAGAGGCAGCAGTGTTCACGGTGGATTTTTTATTCCCTTTGTAATCTCTGATTATGTTAATTCCCTGCCACATACTTCTAGAGTCGGTGGTGTTGAACTGTCCTTCAGTTTTGGGACTGTACTGGTGTAATCATGTCCCTTCCTCTTTTGTCTTGACCAGTGTTGCTTAAAAAAGGTGTAAAAAGACTCTTTCCTCTCACTGTTCCTTTAGTATCATTGAATCTCAGCCCCTTATGGTCTTGAGACATGAGGCCATGAATAAAATCATTCCACTGTGCCCTGGCTAGCACTTCATTCAATGTAGCCTTTAAACTTGCTACTTTGTATGCTTTGATGTTTCAATCATATTCAGCCAACACAGCCACTTGGATGATCATCAGAAAGAGTGGAAAGCATATGTCAGACAACTTTCAATTTCCCTTAAAAATGTGTGACTATTTATAAAAGTTCTGGCCACTCTCTCTTTGGTGCAGTAGACAGAGCTTCCATTTCCCTGATGGATTGGCTGTCATATTCCGACAGTGCAGTGCTTCTTTTAGTTTATAGACGTCTCTGTGCTCCTGACGCCACAGTGCGCACTGTCGTTTTTCTCTCTTATCAACCTGCTGCTTTGCTCGGCTCCTAGACATAAACACAAACAAGCAACTAGGGAGGAATATCATTAAATTTTTTCAGCTCTGAAACTTCCTCCTTAATGCTAGTCACTTTAACTAAGCACTGAAAATTGAATTACTTTTCCCTGATTAAGCCTCATTTCATTTAGCTTTGTTTTGTTGGAAGCTAATATGCATTTAGGGGCAAATTCACTATACAGTTGCACTATTTCTATTTTTGCTTTTGCACATCCTGTATTTTAGTGCAAAATCCTTTGACTTATTAACTAAACACCCACAATCCAGTTAATTCAGATCTGAAATAGCTCTTTGCCATGAGTATTTAAGTCATTAGCTCAGTCCTAAATGACACACTATACACTGTACACTATCACTATGCACCCGGCATTATTGTTGTATAATAGCATGAAATACGTACATTTTATGTGGGGCAAATTGCCAGTAAATCAAATTACGATCGTGTCGCAAATTGCCAGTAAATCAAATTACGATCGTGTCGCAGCACAATGATTTACCTTTTGATTAATATTTAATATTCATATACTCATTGTGTTTCAACTGACCCAACACGGAAATTCCGTGATGGCTGGATAGCAATTCCTGCAAAAGGTACATGGGCTCATTCATCACATGACTTGCCACTGGGATAAGGGTGCCATCAATGATGCCAATCACTCTGGGGGATGTTGGCAATATTATGGAACTGTTGATTGGATAGCTGGATTTCTTGAGGATGAAGTCAGCATGGTGTTCATAAGCTTGTACTCCCAACACGGAAACTCCGGTAAAGGTAAGCACCATCAGTATATGTGATTACTTCGTCTGTTGTGTCTCTCATCAGTGATAAGCCTTAATGTTGAAACTATTAGTTTCCCAGCTGTTGTGTATTAGTCATTCAAGCATTTATGGATTGTGAGACAATGCAGATGACCTCAAAGAATCTGCTGGCTGACAGACAGACTTAATGAATGTCAACTGAACTTGCTCAAAACGCATATAAATTGTCTTTTGTATCCACAGTCTTTTGTCACCACCTGCTGGCTAAAATCTTTAATGTCACAGTGATAAATGAAAATACACATATCTAGCTGCTTTTACACTTTAGTTTAACAGCATGAACACAAAGAATCCCAGTGCTGGTGGTGTGAGACATCAGCACTCTTGGAACTCTCTTGTCCAAACAGATTCGAAAAATGAAACTGTTGTGTGTATGAGTGTGTATATATAATATATATATATATATATATATATATATATATATATATATATATATATATATATATATAAGGAGCTAGGTCATGGGCTCCTTATAAGTGCCAGCTCACAGTGCCATCTCTCAGATTTTCTGCAAGAGGCATGGGCCTATGCCGCTACTAGAGATTATGGCTGGCTACGCAGCATCTCATTCCCACTCAGGGAACCAAAGTTATGTATGTAACAGGGATGTTCCCTTTCGTAGGAACTCCATGCTGTGTGATGACGCAATGGAGAAAGATATACAATCACACCATGTGAACAGTAGCTGCAAACTGTCTAAGCCTGTGTGGCAAGCATACAGTGGCGCACAAGCAAGCTTAAAAATATAAAACTATGACTTTACTCCTGTTCCAACTGAGAGAACCTGGGAAGCAGGAGTCAAACTCTCATCCAGATTACAAAATCTGACAAAAGTATGTGAAGAGGAACACCCTGCCACCATACAAAAGTCCTCCAAGGACATACCTCTAGCCAAAGCCCACGAGGATGCCACGCTCCTCGTAGAATGAGTCCGAATAGCCAAAGGTGAAAGCAAGCTGCATGCCACATAAGCACACACAATTGCATCAACAAGTCAACAAGACTCTGCTTAGAGACTGAACCACCTCTGTTGCTGCCACCAAATCATAAAAACAGTTGCTCTTACTTAGGTCGCTGGCTAGTGTGGACAACATAATCCCACAAAGCCCAAGGCACAGCATTTGCAACCTTTCACTTTCATCTGACAAAAATGTAGGAGGAGAGAAAGAATAACTAATAATTAATAGTTTGTGCTATTTGTAGAGATTACTTTTGGCAAATACCCCAAACAAGTTCTCAACAAAAACTTTGATAACCCTAGCACAAAATCCATACACAAAGGACTGATTGATAGGGCATGCAAATCATCAACCCTCTTAAATTAAGCCAATGCCAAAAGCAGGGCAGTTTTAAGAGTCAAAATCTTATCAGAAACTGATGCCAAGGGCTCAAACGGAGCACCCAAGAATGCCTCTAACACCACAGATAAATCCTATCAAGGCGAACAGGACGAAAAGGTCTAAGCCTGCACATTCCGCGCATAAAACCAAAGACAAGAGAATGTTTACCAATACATTTACATTTTACATTTATTCATTTGGCAGACACTTTTATCCAAAGCGACTTACAAAAGAGGAACCCCATTCACAAGCGCATGTTCAGCCGCTATAGTGCCAACATAGAATTTAAACGTTGCTACCTGGGCAACCCTGGTTCCAAAATGCTCATGTAAAAACTCTAGCACTAACTGGTGAACTGGATCTACTGTACATTTCATGCTGAACACCAAGAGGTGAAAATTCATCACTTAAACATATATAACCTTCTCATTGATGGGGCTCTAGCATTCAGAATGGGATCCGCCACCTGCTGAATTGAAAGACATTACCATGCTTTATTGTTCGAATAACCCAATTCGATACAGTTTATAACTGCTGCCAAGCCACTAAATGGGCAGACAGCGGAATTAATGCATGAATGTTCGTGGTGCAACGTGTAGTCACTAGATGGTGCTGTTGGCTTATTTTTGGTGGCTGCTATGCCCTCAGTGTAACAGTGGAGGACAACTTTTTTAATGCTGCTTCTGCAGCTTATTGAATGGGAGTTAATATAATTTTTTGTCTTTATTATACCCACAGTTGTATGAAAGTCACCTTGAAGTGTATTTACAGCAGGGACATCTATTTCCTGTAATTTTAAATGGGGAAGAATGTGTGAACATTGGGGGAACTGGTAACAAGCTGCTTTGAGGGAAGGGTAGGCCTCGATTTCCATGTGGTCACCAATGAAAGAGAGAGAAGTTTTGCCAGCATCTCTTCTATCACGGGAACCGAAATGTATCTGTGCTCCGCCACACGACACACATTAGCGTCTTGACCAACTCCACAAAGGAAGCGAGCCTCGCTCTAAGCATCCGGACGTTCATCAAATCACACTGCAGGCAATCTCCAACATGGAGAAAACCCAGACAGCTCACAAACATGTTGTGATTATCTCCGCTGAGGATGAACAGCGTACACGGAGGTAAGCACTTCTTGAAAGCCATCCTCACGTTGCCAATCAAAAAGGGAGAAATAATCTTCCTCACTTTGATATAAGTTACTAGAAACTACACAGGCTTAGATAAATTTGTGCATTGAAGAAAATCTGAGGGATGGTGCTGTGGGCTGATGCTTATAAGGAACCCAAGACATATCTCTCATATATTAAGCTTAAGTGCCATCAGCCAATGAATTGTTGTGATTGTATAAGGGCATTAGACCACGTGATCACTGATGCTTTCCCCATTGCATCATCACGCAACGTGGAGTTCCTGTGAAAGGGAACAATGGCACATACACAAACAATCTGTTAAGGAACAAAGAAACTACAGAAATTTTATAAAATAAGTAATTAATATTAGTAAAAAAGTTACATTAGTAACTTTCTTTTATTCCACGTGCACTTAAACTGTTTTATAAATAACTTACAGGTTTTCTTTGTATGAAATCCTGATGTATTAGGTACATATGGTTAATTAGGTACATATGGTTGTTTTGAGTATGTGTTCTGTTTGATACATTTCAGGGTTTTGTCCTTCAATATCCTGCCTTGTCAAACTCTTAAATAAACTAAACTAAACTAAACTAAACTAAACAGGAAATTAACCGGACGAATGTAGATACATTGTGATCGGTTAACACATGGGAAATGATCGATTCATAAAAGCATGACAAGCAATATACTGTAAGCTTCATTAACCCTACCAGACATCATATCCAAGCATTACAGCAAGTAAACAACTTTGCCAAACAGTTAACAGATAAATATCCATCCAGACTGCAGCGATGCTGTCCTTTACTGTGTGACTGACTGAGCTGAACAGCATAGTTTACCCAGCCCCAACAATTGACACTTATTTATAGGCACTTATATTCTGTGTTTACAGATATGATGTAATGACGCAACGATAAATGACAAAAGCCTGCAATTTTGCATCAAATCCGACCCGACAGCTTAAAATACATATCATTTTGGTAGGCTTACTATTTAATCTGTAGTGCAGCTTTAAAGAAACGATTCAGGGGCCTGGATTGCAGAGTAGAGATTCTGTACAGTCCCAGAAAAGTATGCAAAAACGTGGAACACAAGATCAGACACTGCACCGTGCAAACTGCGTTCAGCATAAATTTTCACCACATATTCACTGTTACCTAATTTGCATAATTACTTTATTTTCATGTAACTTTTTGTCATATGTATATGCTTATGATATTTATGCACAATCTAAATCATTAATATATTAGGTATGTTTGGCTACTATAAACACGTTCGTCTTTTTATCAGTTTAAGTTTATCTATGTTAGTGCAGTAAATTACTGCACTCCTATGTGTGCGTACAAGTGTATGTATGTGACCTAGTGGACATTGTCTTCCTGGTAAATCTGGTGTCTCCTGTAGGCTTGAATGTGAGTGTGGGCTTATCAGCATTGAACAGAGTCTCCCACATTCCCAGCCACCTCCATTGCCTGAGAGGAAAATAAATTGCTCCCATGCAGTTAATAAGAATGAGAAATATTGAGTGAGACTCACACAGCCATTACAAAGAGTGAGAGAGGGAGAGTGAGAGAGCAAGAGAGCAAGAGAGCAAGAGAGAGAGAGAGAGAGAGAGAGAGAGAGAGAGAGAGAGAGAATAGAGAGGTTTAACTCACCTTTATTCATACAATCAACACCAATGTTTCTTCAATGTTATTCTCATATAAAACAAATCAGCAATAATGACACATCAATTGCCATTTTTAAAATAAGAAACTTACTACATACACATTTTTCCTTAATGCTTAAAAATATAAATGATAAATTAAACATTTAAAAAAAAGCTCTTCTTCATAAACATAACCTAATACTTCTTCAAAACACCAGCTTTCTTTAAAAATAAGCAAATTCAATTCTCAATAAATTTGCAATTAATCCCCTCTCTGGATCTACTCCACCTGTTCCCAGTTCTTTGTTTCTCTTGGTTTTCCAGATTGTTAGTTTAGCTGTTCACAAAATTCAGCAGACAAAGTAATGTCCTTTTTTAGGCTCTATATTTTACCCCTTCAATAAAAAATACTTTCAGAAAACTGTTCACCGAGACCCTCAAACCACCTTCTCAATAACCTAAAAAGCTCTTCTAATTGTGCATATTCCAAGAACAAATGTTCCACTGTTTCCTCCTGTCCACAAAATATACACACCCCTCTCACTGCGATATTAAAATGAGCCACAAGTCTGTTTATAGCTATTACCCTGTGAATTAGCGTCCAATGTAGATTTGCAGTTATATTCTCTACTGGAGGCTTATACAGGGATCTCCACTGATGTCTCAGGGGGAAAATCTGGTCCAAACCAAGTTGTCCACTTTAATATTTTCCGCTCTTTTTTTCTTTCTCATTCTCATTTCCTTGATGAATCACTTTGATGCAAAAGCAGTACAGAACCTTTTTAGTTACTTCATCAAATGTCCATGGCCCGAAAGCCTCAATGTTCTTTCTAGATGAATATTTCTCCACGTTATCTTCTTCCTCATCGGATTTATGTATGATCCACAAATTTGGATAAGCAACATTTGTCTGCACATTCAAGATTCTCCAGTCTATCACTTCCCAATAATGACCAGGTAATGCTGAATGGACTTCTTCTAAAAATCTTGATGCAAATCTTGAGGACTGTAGTCCAGTTATGTCCATTTTTCCTCTACAGGCCTCCAGCCATGAGTGTTCCTTTTGTTTCTTAACTTCCTTATGTCAACACTCCTTAACATATTGGCTTGTACACCCACTAGGACAACAATATCCCATACATCACTGGGTTGTGAAACAGAGGTTCCTCCTACATCCATTGTATAGAAACTTCAAAATCTTGTCTCACATTAAAAGTCCTCATCCATGCTTAACATGGAACAGTAATAAGGGGTGCTCTCGATCAGTTCAATATTTTGAAGTTGTATCCAAAAAAGCTATGAATCATAATTTAATCTTCCCACTATTCACACTAGCTGTCTTTGTCCATGTGAAATCAGTTCTAAAAAAAGTTTCTGGATTGCTTGAAATCGAAAAGCTTGAATTCTACGCATTACATCCACTAGTTATTTTCCTCCCTCATAATTAGGCAAGAAGAGCTTTGCAGGATGAATTATGTGTTAACTGTTCCAAAAAAGATTCATTCAATCTTTTCTGTATACTTCTGACCAAGTTACCCTGAGGCTTGATTATAATCAGTCTGTGCTATAAAGTGAAGGAACTAACTAAGTTATTGATAAGTTAAGTTACTAAGTTAGTATATGAAACTTAGTTATTTGTAACCAAGACCTTACCCCTGTAAGACAGTTGTGATAACAGCCATTTACACTTAGACAATTGGGCAATCACCTTCTCTGGCACACCCTCTCAATTATTTTCCTGAAACTTTGGATTACCTAAAAACACTCCTAAGACTTTAAAACAATCACTACTCCACCTTAACTCTCCCAATAACTGTGGAAGCCCTTCAGCTGACCATTGGCAAACTTCATATTGCACACATTTTCCACAATTTAATTTAGCTGAAGATGCCCTTTCACATTAAGAGTCTCTGAGAGGTTATTTACATCATATTGACAATTTACAAAAACTGTTATATCAACAGCATAAGCTGGCAATATACTTTTCTCATTTTTAATGTCTTTAATCAAAAACCCTAAAGTTCTCTCCTTAGTCTACATAAAAGTGGTTCAGGGGCAATGAAATATAATTATCCAGAAAGTGGACACCCATACCTCTTTTAACCAGAAACATCACAATATAACAGTTTCACCCATGATACAAAATTATCTCCAAAACCAAGGGCATGTATGCTGTTAAAAAGATACACATGATTAACCTTGTCAAAGGCTTTTTCTTGATCTATTGATAAAAATCCCAAACTTTCATTGTCTTTTAAACTCAAATCAACATTATCACTTAATTTTAAGATAGTTGTATCTAAATAACATTACAATATCTGTATAATTGTATCTAAATAACATTTGAATCTGTTTGCTAAACACTCTATTTTGTAAACAGTGCACAATAAAGGAACAGGTCTCCAATTACTCAGAAGTCCCAAATCTCCCTTTGTTGGTAGCAAGGATAACACTGCCCTTCTACAACTGCTACGGAGGGTTCCAGTTTCAAAATATTCTTTCATCAACTCATAAAATTTCAGTCCTATAAAATTCCAGAAATTATGAAAAAAGAAAACCGTTAATCTATCAATCCCAGGCAATTTCCAGACTGAGAGCTGTTTTGCTGCATCTGTAAATTTATCCAAACTAATATCTTGAGTCTTTTTTTGTTCAGATTGTAACTGTGGAAGTTCTTGAAAAAGATCTGCAGCACTCTCAATCACACAGTGTTCAGCTTGAAAAAGTTTGGAATAAAAGTCTGCAGTCAGTATCCTCATTTCCTGTGGATGTTTTGTGATTTGCATCAGTTTGCCTACAGAGCCAAACAAGGAACTGTGGATGCTGTCGCATGCCTCCTCCACTCCTTCCATCAATATCTGGAATCACCAGGTAAGTTTGCATCAGTCCTCTTTGTTGATTTCAGTTCTGCATTTAATACAAAACAGCGCTACCTGTTGATTAAGAAACTCCACCACCTCAACATTCCTCGACTTCTTATCCACTGGATTCACAATTTCCTCAGCAAGAGATTACAGGCTGTAAAATGGGCACTCTAATATCATAAACCATCATCACAATTACTAGTGTCCCTCAGGGCTGTGTACTCAGTGTCTTTCTGTACACCCTCTACACAAATGACTGCATTAGTCAGTCACCCATCGCCACATACAACAAATACTCTGATGACACTGCCATACTTGGGACTACACAATCACAAGAACTCTTGTTACAACCTACCATCACTCAATCTCTCACTTCACAAAGTAGTGCTCTGACAACTATCTCCATCCTTTTGTGGATAAAACAAAAGAACTGGTCATTCACACATCAAACACATCCCAACCAGCTGAACAGATCAGCAGTTACAAATATCTTGGACTCATCATAGATAATAAACTAAGTTTTGATGAACATATCACTGCCATCCAAGAGCGTTCATAGCAAAGTCTTTACATAATATGCAAACTTCTGTCTGTTGCCCTCCAACTTCTGCTGCTGCTCTATTACAGAATAATTTAATCCATCTTGTTGCAATGCTCCCCTTGTTTCTTCACAATGTTAACTATTTCCAACAAAAACAAACTCACTAAGTTAACACAAATTGACTCCAAAATCATGTACACTCAGCCTTTTAGATATGAATGACAGAGCCACCGCACGTCTTGCGAACGTGACAGGAAATGACACTGATCACCCTCTGAATCAATTTTTTACACTGCTACCCTCCGGTAGCACAAACAGGACTTTAACATGGAAATGAGCTCGTTTTGGCAGATGTTTTGTCCCATCAGCCATTACTGTTCTGAACAAATTAACGATAGCACTGATCATTTGTATGCATGTATACGGGTTGGGGCAGGGGAATTTATTTTATATGTCATTTGATGTAATGTGGGTATCTGCATGTTTTTTGTTTGTAGGGCAGACTGGTGAAAACAAATTTCCCTCTAGGAAAATAAAGATCGATTGATCAGATCCATCCATCCATCCATCCATCCATCCATCCATCCATCCATCCATCCATCCATCCATCCATCCGGGCACTTCAAATGAAGCATAGGTTTGTTCTGAACCACTCTTCTTTCCAATTAAAAAATATATAGAAAATGTACACTTTGAGCATACATTTCCTTAATTGAACATATTTTGGACCATATTAAAGCATCTTTAATTTGTTCTTGCAAGAACTGTTTAATTTCTAGACTTTTATTTAGTTCAGCACTTTTTTAATCCCTTCTTCAATAAATATCAACACTTTTTTTCATTTCACATATTTCATCATGTAACCTTTTAACTATTTCTTTAACTTTGGATGACATTTGAGAAACATAATATTTTATATATATATTTTTTTTTTTTAATTTTCCCAACTTCCCACCATAATTATTTTGTAACCTCCATTCTTCCCACAACCATGCAATCCTCTCACAAAAATATTTGTCATTTAACAATTTTGCTTTAAAATGGGAATAGCAATGTGACTTTACAGACATAGTTTTGTTTATGTCAATAGTTACCATTTGGTGATTAGAAAAATCTTTAGGAAGAATGTCAGCATTTATTAATCTACAGGTGCTGGTCATATAATTAGAATATCATCAAAAAGTTGATTTATTTCAGTAATTCCATTCAAAAAGTGAAACTTGTATAATGTATACATTCATTCCACACAGACTGATATACTGTATTTCAAGTGTTCATTCCTTTTAATTTTGATGATTATAACTGACAACTAATGAAAACCCCAAAATCAGTATCTCAGAAAATTTGAATATTGTGAAAAGGTTCAATATTGAAGACACCTGGTGCCACACTCTAATCAGCTAATTAACTCAATACACCTGCAAAGCCTTTAAAAGGTTTCTCAATCTAGTTCTGTAGACTACACAATCATGGGGAAGACTGCTGACTTGACAGCTGTCCAAAAGACGACCATTGACATCTTGCACAAGGAGGGCAAGACACAAAAGGTCATTGCTAAAGAGGCTGGCTGTTCATAGAGCTCAGTGTCCAAGCACATTAATAGAGAGTCGAAGGGAAGAAAAAGATGTGGTAGAAAAAAGTGTACAAGCAATAGGGATAACCGCACCCTGGAGAGGATTGTGAAACAAAACCCATTCAAAAATGTGAGAAGATTCACAAAGAGTGGACTGCAGCTGGAGTCAGTGCTTCAAGAACCACCACGCACAGACGTATGCAAGACATGGGTTTCAGCTGTCGCATTCCTTGTGTCAAGCCACTCTTGAACAAGACACAGCGTCAGAAGCATCTCGCCTGGGCTAAAGACAAAAAGGACTGGACTGCTGCTGAGTGGTCCAAAGTTATGTTCTCTGATGAAAGTAAATTTTGCATTTCCTTTGGAAATCAAGGTCCCAGAGTCTGGAGGAAGAGAGGAGAGGCACAGAATCCACGTTGCTTGAAGTCCAGTGTAAAGTTTCCACAGTCAGTGATGGTTTGGGGTGCCATGCCATCTGCTGGTGTTGGTCCACTGTGTTTTCTGAGGTCCAAGGTCAATGCAGCCGTCTACCAGGAAGTTTTAGAGCACTTCATGCTTCCTGCTGCTGACCAATTTTATGGAGATGCAGATTTCATTTTCCAACAGGACTTGGCACCTGCACACATTGCCAAATCTACCAGTACTTGGTTTAAGGACCATGGTATCCCTGTTCTTAATTGGCCAGCAAACTCGCCTGACCTTAACCCTATAGGAAATCTATGGGGTATTGTGAAGAGGAAGATGCGATACGCCAGACCCAACAATGCAGAAGAGCTGAAGGCCACTATCAGAGCAACCTGGGCTCTCATAACACCTGAGCAGTGCCACAGACTGATCGACTCCATGCCACGCCGCATTGCTGCAGTAATTCAGGCAAAAGGAGCCCCAACTAAGTATTGAGTGCTGTACATGCTCATACTTCATGTTCATACTTTTCAGTTGGCCAACATTTCTAAAAATCCTTTTTTTGTATTGGTCTTAAGTAATATTCTAATTTTCGGAGATACTGAATTTTGGATTTTCATTAGTTGTCAGTTTTAATCATCACAATTAAATGAAATAAACATTTAAAATATATAAGTCTGTGTGTAATGAATGAATATAATATCCAAGTTTCACTTTTTGAATGGAATTACTGAAATAAATCAACTTTTTGATGATATTCTAATTATATGACCAGCACCTGTATTATTAAAACTCCTGCTCAAATATTTCCTGTCTAATCTGACACTATTAACAATATTGTCACTCACTTTTAACCAAGTATATTGTCTTATCCCATTATTTCTACTTCTTCAAACATCATTCATGTTACTTTCTTTAATTATATTAGAAAGCATAATACCCGACTGAAAACAAGGTTCTTCTCCATTTCTCCATTCTCCAGTCATGGCTACACAGATACAGTATTATCATCAATTTGCTGAATAGAGTTCTTAATTTTTTAAAGCAGCGAAACCCCCTCTGATTCATTATTTGGCACATAAACATGTATAAACAAAAACTTTATGCTTTCCACTTCTACCTTAACAGTTAGTGTCCTCCCAGTCCCTACCTCTTCCACATTTGAAATATCAACAGTTAATCTTTCTGAGAATAAAATTGCAACCCTTACCCCAGCACTAACATTTGAACCATGACTGATTGCATACTTCCCCTCCCACCACATACCCAATTCTATCTCATATAAATATGATAGGAATATGTAACATCACTATATCCATATTCCTAACTTTCATAATCTCAGACAACACTGTTCTTTTATAAGCTTATATAAAGAGAAAGGTACAAATAAATAACAGAAGTTGAAAGAAAAGAGAAGACACCCAGTGCAACTGACCCATTTTGCTCACTTATTTGAAGATAAACACTTACACTTTTTTAATTTAGTCAGAATCTTTTTTAAAACGGAACTGCTCTTTCTCATTCAGTTCATCAAGTCCAACATTACGTTGCAATATTATTACAGATGCTACAAATTTATCCTCATCAGGAAAAAAAAATATTTTACATCTACAGTTTTATCAAAGGTTTCATCTAAAAAAATCATTGATCACATGGAGGGAATAAAATGATCCTTCTGCAGCCTGAGAAACATTTTCTAAGACAACTGATATCTACAAAGGATAGAACATTGGAAATTGTAACTTTCAACGTTAAAGCCGCCAGTGGGAAAACTTGATGAAAAGTTTCATGAAACACTAATCCACTCTCAATTACTCAAGCGACTTAAAATTCATCCAATTTGTTCCCCCAAATTCATCCAATTTGTTCCCCCACCACCACCAAAACTTCCTCCACTGTTACACCCTGCCACTCTGGCACTCACTTGATCCTATGGCGGATGAAAGAGGCAACGCATGCTCACTTGGGAGCAACACCATTCCCACACTCAACCGGGAATTAAATGGCCAACAAACACTAAACACAAACTAAAATTAGGAGCTACATAATTATTGCTCTACAAAACGCAGATTTTTCAGGGCTAACAGGTCCTAGAGAAAAACAGAGTGGAAAATAGAATTAGTCATAAATTAAACATCTTTTCTCACCACTACCTCTACCACTCTCCAACTCCTCCAGAGAGAGAGAGAGATAGAGAGAGAGAGAATCAAGAAAGAGATTTTTTTTAAATGTCTGAGATAAACTTGTTTTCAATGTTGTTTTCAAGCAATGTTGTTGGTCTATGAAGCGAAACATCTTCCCATGCCTTAATTTTCTTTTATGGTCATAATGAACAATAAGACGCAATTTCTCCAGCACCAACTCACCTCTAAACTATATGCGCACAAACAGTAATGAACCTCCCCCTCTACCTACCAAAAACAAACACTTATTTCCATTACATTAGGCCAGAAGTGTCATGGGTGCATATTGAATTCCCTTCAACAGTGTTGCAGTGTCTATGACAGGTAATTACATGAATTCTCTTTTTCTTCATTTGTTTCCTAGAGAGAAATCCATCTCTTGCATGGTGAATTTTGTCAAGAAATTTTATTTCAATTTCAATTATGTTTTTTAGGTTCAAACATTATATTTGCTATCAGAGACACGAACAACTGAAATTATCATTCACTGGTTTATATAAATCTGTGAATTAAATCTGTGAATACATATTTGTTCTAGAAAAAAAGCATGTTTATTAGGTGCTACTAGTTCAAAATCAAAAAGGGAAATGGAAAATGCACACAGCAGTCATTCTAGGGTCTTAGAAGATTAACTATTTTAGGTTGTTAAGGTTTTTAACTTTGGTTCCACATATATGCTGCATCAGAGTCACTTTTCTGTTTTTACCGCATGTCTTGTTTTCAACATATAGGCAACACCAATCATAATTCAGAAGGCAAATATTATGATGTTATTATATTTTAAATTCTAAATATTCTATCAATGTGGGTCAGTGGGAGATGTTCAAATGTTAATCATACATTTCTTAGAAAGTAGGGTACAATGGGGCTAAAGGCCCGCCTGCGTAAAATACACTTTTAATTTAATTTTCATACAAAATACCAAAAAGCAACAAAAACTACAATAGTGCTTTCCTAAACATCCGTTTGTCACTGTCTACAATCTGATCCATGAGGTCATCATGTGCAATTTATAAAGGTTGATTTTGCATTATTTTGATCAAATATTTCATATGTTTTTCAAAATATTGCACATTATCTATCTATAAAAAAAAAAAAATCACTTATTTTGAGATCAAATACTTATTTGCAATTTTGAGTTTTGTTCAAGGTGATTAAATCAGTTTTTCATTAACTGTTCAATAAGTGAATGGATATTTGTGGTAAAAAGCCCCCTTGTTGCAGTGGCTAAAGGCCCCCATAAAACATATTGGTTTTCTTAAGATTTGTTCCAAAGAATGTTCAAAGTGGGCTCTCATTAACAGATCTTTTCACAATGGAGATTAATTTGTTTTTAGAATATTTAAGATGCCATGAAATGCCACTTTTGATCGAAATTAACAGGAAATTGTGCACTCTTTTCTGAAGGGGTTATTTTAAATAATTCAGCATTATAAAGTATAAGTATTTTGTTAGAAAAAAAAAAACACCTTGCTGTCTCAAAAGTATTAATACATAAGTTGACAAATTTTACCACTAATATTTCAGAACAAAATTCAAATGCACTTACAGTATTTCAGCACCTCAAATAAACTGTATATATACTGTATATTTGGTAACCCCCAGAATAAATTTCATACCCTAGTTAAAATGAAATAAAATATGTATTTGTTTATAAGCATGAGAATGTATTGTATGTCTGTCAGAGGATTCAGCAGTACGATGAATTGGCTTGCTGTGTTGGATTATGGTTGGTAATGCTTCCATTTGGATAATGTTTGACAGCCCAGCAGGTGCGTACTGCATTCCCCTTACAAAAGAGGCTGTAGACTGCCTGAACTGCTGGCTGCTGTGCTATCAACTGGAAAGGCAATGTGTGTGTGTTTTCAATTTGCAACATCTCCCTTTACACAGACCAGCCAATGTCTTTGCATGCATTAATAACACCACTAAACACTAATGATTGTCATACAAACATGTATTTACCTTGTTCATATAATCATCCAGAGAAAGACAGACAAGCGGAGTGAAACAAACAGAGATCCAGTGCTGTTATACTAAATATCACCTCTCTTGGAGTGCCACTTGTCCAATCAGATTAGAGGACCTGAACTAACAGTTTAATTCTATAATCCAACATTCCCCGTCTGTCGCTCACTTTGACGTTGTGTCGAAGAAGCGACACTAGGGGTCTCTCTTGAGCGCCGAATATGGCTCTGATCTATGAAAAAAGGCCAATGAGAAGTTGGCAGACAGTATTTGTGTAACCCCTTTAATTTTAGGTAGTTAACAGACTCTTAATTTGAAGGGAAAATGATGTAGTAACCACTATTCTCCACTAGGGTTTTTTTTTTCTCAGTGACGAGTGAAATAATGGAAAAAAAACGAGAAAAAGAGCGGAGAAAGAAAAAGATGATTCAGAGTGTAAATATTTTAAAAGAAAGTAATAGAGTGCGAGGAAGAAAAAAGTTTTAAGTTCTTTTCTAGTGAAATCCATGTGAAGAAACATCTTTTCATACGTTTATTTCGAGGAACTCCGGTGAGTGTTTTGTTACTCCGTTGTTGCACTGTAATCAGCCATATATGTTCAATTAATGTTTTATGGTAAGAAATATGATTGATAACTAACTGATGATGAGTAAATATTGAAATATGCATGTTGTGACAAAGAGATAAAGGATAGTTTTCTTATTAAACCAATCGGAGTTTAAATCCAATGTGATGTTAAAATCAACTGCGTCATATACAAAGTAATGTGAATTGGTTTGTGTAAACAGAGTCATTTCATGATAGTTGATACTGTTAATTAACCCTGGGGATATATTGTTGTCAAAGAATCAGGGTATGTGATTTGATGAATAAGTATGTATGACATTCAGTAGTTTCATTTAGTGTTTGAGTCATACAATAATAATATTTAAGACATTGCTCTGTTTAGTATATTCTCCCAGGATTTTCTTTGTAAAACAAGTTAATGTGCAGTTGAAGAAAGAAAAGCAAAAGATCCTAAATTTCATGTCATTTATATCTGTTGTCAATCCAGATGAAGTGAATGTGAATGAGTGACAAGTTCTCTGCATTATGCAGGTTGGTTTTTTTTGTTCTCCTTCTTGTTTTCCTGTGGATGTGTACTCTTTGAGTTGATCGTGGACGAACGAACGGCGAGCCAACAGCCTAGTTGATGTCACAACACATCTTTCTCTGGAGCGAGCTCAGTATCCTTAATCTGTCATCAAACAGATAAGAGAATATTACACACCATACACTTCGGATACTTTGAGGGAACTTGAGTTTAAAACTACCCGGGTAGTAAATCTTTCTTCTGTCACGTGACTACCTCTGCTTCTATTTTGTTGTTCCTTCAATATTTATTTCCTGGAAGGATCAGTCTTTATATAAAATAAAACAACAAGTGACAACACAAGGAAAAGACTTTCTGAACTGTGTTTTGGGAACCATTTATTTCATTTATCATACTAAACAGTCCTGATTGTATATTTTTTTTATTATTATAAATTTGTATGTTTACAAATTTTGAACTGGTACCAATACAGTAAATATTTTTGTTATTTCACAAGCTGTAGTGAAATTGCTGTCTCAAATCCTCCTTACGAACTTAGACGTTAAGTATATTGTAATGCTACTGTGCCCATTCAACCTGATCAGTTAAGTTTGAGTCCTACACTAGAGTGATGTAACGTGTTACATTTGCATACCCCGCCTCCGGACATACGGGTATAAAAGCGGGGTAATACGTCGAGTTCTTTCAGAAATTTTCTTCGGAGCCGATGGTTGTGCATGCAGTCAGCTGCGAGTCACACACCCGTTCCTGTTCCTCTGACGCTTCTCTGCTGTTGGATCTATGCCGCACTACAACGGCTTTCTCCTCTACACAGCAGTGTAGTTTGCCCCTGGGTGCTTCGACAGCGCAGTTCGACAACTTAAAAGAGTTTATTAAAGAGTGATTTTTTTCTTGTAAAAGAGTAATTTCCTCTAAAGAGCAATACACAGCGGTGTTGAACGTCCTTTTCAGGAAGCGCTTTTTTAAAGATGCCTTTCCGCCCCTGTGTAGTTCCTGGATGCTGTAGAGTGCTCTCCGCTTCAGACGGCCACAGGCGTTGTCTTGTGTGTCTCGGCACCGATCACACCAAGGCAGCGTTTGTGGATGATTCATGCTCCCACTGCGAGAGCATGACCATGGCAACGTTGCGGTCGCGGCTCGCTTTCAACAGAAAGCACGCCACTCCAGCATTGCTCCTTCTTCCCACGGGATTGAGGACGATGCGGCTGGTGATGGAGGCGATCTGGAGATGGCAGCGGGTGCAGTTCCACCGGGTACGCCCCCTTGGACCACCCGCCCCCCAGCATGCTCGTTGACTCCCGTCCCTGCTCGAGGCAACTGCGGCTCGCCTTAGAGCCAGCCTGCCTATTCTCTAGTGCACGAGGTGGATGAGCTCGCCGCTGCATCGGAGTGCGCGGCGTCTGATGCGGATGACTCCCCTGGGGTGCCGCCTTCGGGCCAGCACGCCCAGGCTGAGGCTGACGCTCAGATAACCAACATGCTTTCTCGGGCCGCCGTCAGCATGGGGTTGGACTGGAAACCTCCATCCTCCCCACAGCCATCGTGGTTGGATGACTGGTTCCTGGGGTCTGGACGCCGCTCACAGCCTCGCCCCCCTGGTCCCGTTTTTCCCAGAAGTGCATGATGAGCTGACATCTTCGTGGAGAGCGCCCCTCTCCACTCGTCACAAAGCCACTAGCTCATCTGCTCTCACTACCCTCAACAGCGGAGCGGCCCACGTGTACACGGCGATTTCCCCAGGTAGACAGGGCTGTTGCGCTCCACATGTGCCCCGGAAACCCTACCACCTGGCGTGGTCGCCCTGTGCTCCCCTCCAAGGTCTTTAGGATGATGTCTTCATTGTCCGCCAAAGCCTACAGTGCCGCCGGACATGCCGCTTCTGCTCTGCACGCCATGGCCCTCCTGCAAGTCCACCAGGCCAAGGCACTTAAAGATCTGCACGGGTGCACTGATCCCGATGTGTTGCTCAGCGACTGACCCTCAGAGCCACGAAGGTCACAGCGCAGTCACTCGGCAGGCGATGGCCACGCTCATGGTCCAGGAACGTCATCTGTGGCTGAACTTGGTCGAGATGCGTGAGACCGACAAAGCTTGCTTTCTCAACGTCTCCCAGTTCGGCCTCTTTGGCGACACCACAGAGGACTTCGCCCATCAGTTCTCCACTTTGAAGAAACAGATGGAGGCCATCTCTCACATCCTGCCCTGCCGCAAGCCTCCCACCATGGGCCATGCCCCATCTGCTCGCCGAGGGCATCCACCTGCGGCTAAGAAGCACCCTGCTCCGCCTCAACCCTGGCCCAGCTCTCAGCCCACGTGTCGAGCACCCCGCAGGAAGCAGACACCTCCCGTCTCACGGACCCCCTCGAGGACCCAGAAGGCTCCCAGGCGCTCCTGAGATGTCCAACCCATAGACCAAGACGTTAGCTCCGGAACTGGTAAGAAGACCACTCTGTCCCACTGGCACAAAGCTATCCTACGGGGCTGTGCAAGTATGCATTAACCCCAGTGAGCCTTCTTGCACAGATGCTGTGCAAGTTCAGGGAGGATGAGGAACAAGTCACCCTAGTGGTCCCTATTGGCCCATCCGGGCCTGGTTCTCGGACCTCGTACTCCTCGCGACAGCCCCTCCCTGGCGAATTCCTCTGAGGAAGGACCTTCTTTCTCAGGGACGGGGCATGCTCTGGCATCCGCATCCAGACTTTTGGAACCTCCACGTCTGGCCCCTGGACGGGACGCGGAAGATCTAGCTGGTCTACCACCTGCTATCGTATACATGATCAACCAAGCCAGAGCCCCCTCTACCAGGCAACTTTACACCCTGAAGTGGTGCTTGTTCGCAAATTGGTGTTCTTCCTGAGCTGAAGACCCACAGAGGTGCGCAGTTAGTTCAGTGCTCTTATTTCTGCAGGAGAGGCTGGAGGGGATGCTGTCCCCATGTCGCTGATATCGCAGCCCACCACGATGCAGTAAACAGAAAGTCTTTGGGTAAGCATGACTTAATCATCAGGTTTCTAAGAGGCACCCTGAGGTTGAATCCCTCCCGGCCAAGCCTATTCCCCTCCTGGGATCACTCAGTGGTCCTCGCAGTCCTCCAGAGACCTCCGTTTGAGCCGCTAGAATTAGTTGGACTCAGGGCCCTCTCTCTTTAGACTGCCCTGCTGATCGCGCTCGCCTCCATCAAGAGGGTCGGGGACCTGCAAGCATTCTCTGTTAGTGACACTTGCCTGGAGTTCGGTCCGGCAGACACATATGTGATCCTAAGACCGCGACCGGGCTATGTGCCCGTGGTTCCTACCACACCCTTTAGAGATCAGGTAGTGAACCTGCAAGCGCTGCCCCGGGAGGAGGCAGACCCAGCCCCTTCGTTGCTGTGTTCGGTACGTGCTTTGCGTACCTATTTGGACCGAATGCAGAGCTTTAGATGTTCTGAGCAGCTCTTTGTCTGCTTTGGCGGAGGCTTTCCTACTGGGTCATGGACACCATTTCATTGTCCTATCACAACCAGGCCGTGCCCCCCCTTGCGGGTCCGAGTACACTCAACAAGGAGTGTTGCGTCCTCGTGGGCACTGGCCAGGGGCACCTCCCTGGCAGACATATGTAGAGCAGCAAGATTCTAGAATCCTTTGCGAGATTCTAGAATCTCATGGTTGAGTCAGTATCGTCACGTGTTATCTCAGGTCCGAGCCAGTAGAACTCGGTAACACACCAATGGACTGATGGGGTGGATCGCTTGCACCTGGCACACTTTCTCTCGGCTGAGGTCAAATTGTGCGCTTTCTCTCCCAGGAGGTCCCACTCATTCGGATCCCTGGATGACTCCTCCCTAGCCCTTTGGGTCTGCAGTTCAGTGGAGGAACTCACCGACCCAATCCACTGCGGGTACTTAATCTACCCGGCACTGGAATAGGTGCTCCACAGGCCAGGACTCCTGCGTGGACTCCCCCTGTGTGTATTTTCCGCGGTATGGTCCCCTTACAAGTGGATCCGCGTCTCCCTTAGGCAGTCCCAGCTGCCATCTGGTCGTCATGTTGTAGCAACTTCCCCCTCCTTGAGGCAGGATCTACCACCGTGCCACTTTCCACATGTTGCCTAAAAACGCATGTGATGTATTCGCCACCCTTACCTCCCCCTTTCGGGCAGGTGTGCCCTTTGCAGGGTCTTTTCCCCCTGAAAGAATAGGAAACTGGGTAAGACCCCCTTCCCTCGACGCGTGTAAGGGCCTCAGCCGTTTATTACTCTATGCGGAGAAACATAGTGAGAAAAGAGGCCTGGCTAGGCTCTGCCCGTTCCCGGGTTGGCAAGCATTGCCTTGTTCCCCTGTTTAGGGTAACCAGAAGGGGATTCCGACAACTTTTATGGGGCATTGAGGAAGGGTACGTGCAGTCTGACATAGCTGGTCGCCTTTGTACGTAAAATACCTGCCCGCTCCTGTGTCAGCAGAATACGTACACTGCTCAGCGCATGGCGTGATTTAAATTGGATCCCTAGTGTTGCTTCTTCGACACAACGTCTAAGTGAGAGACAGACGGGGAATGTCTAGGTTACGTATGTAATCTCCAATCCCTGATGGAGGGCCTGGAATGTTGTGGCCGGATCATTTCTGGCTCCTCAGAAAAATCCTGAATGAACTCGACGTATTTCCCCTCTTTTATACCTGTATGTCCAGGGGTGGGTATGCAAATACTGTCTGCCAACTTCTCATTGGCCTTTTTTCATAGATCAGAGGCATATTTGGCACTCAAGAGAGACCCCTAGTGTCGCTTCTTCGACACATTGTCTCGTTCCCTCAATCAGGGAACGGAGGTTACATTTGTAACCTAGATGTTTATCATCTAGTTTTTCTGGTTTTGAAGTGTTTATTATTTAGTGAATCACAATGCCAAAAGTATACTAACATAAACCCTCCAGAATGTCCAAATTTAGTTCACAGTACAATACCTATGAAAAACTTTCATCCATACATGTCCTTCTGTTCTGGTGATTCAGTCTGATTCATTTACAATCAGTTAACAATCTCTAGGTTCTTAATTTCAGTCCATTACACCCTGCTTTTTTTTACTCCAATGCATTTCACATGAAGCACACATGGTATACACTTCACCAGTGTTGGGGGTAACACGATAAAAATAATGCACGCTATGTAATCAAATTACTTTTTTCGAATAACATGTAAAGTAACAAAATATTTTTTATTTTAGACCATATTATCGTAGATACTTTTTAAATAAAGTAACATGTTACTTTTATACACCTCTACTGTCCCTGTATTTCAAGAAATCAGGAGTAAAGTGTGCAAACTTTTTTGGAGGAGACGTAGTGCATGATGGGCCAGAGACTATTTAGCAGAGACAACTCACTAGTATTGAAATTAATGTGAGAAACAGGAACGCCCAACAAAGAAGCTCTAGCACCCAACAGTCAATGGATGTCGAAAGGAAGCCCAGCCTTGCAGGTAAAAGAGCCAGTCACCTTTTAGATACAGACATCTCGCTAACGTTCGTGCGCATTTTATGTTTTAGTGTAATATGAGGTAAACATTCGTTTGAGTGAAATATGACTGATTCATGCATAATACATGCTTCATTAAAAAATTCAATAAATGCATTTAGGCAGAGAGATTATAAGACTAGACTTCCACTGGCCACTACATGATACACGTGATGAAATACTCACTCAGTTCACTGACTTATACAGCCAAACTGCAATGTTATACATAGACTGTGTGTGCAGAGAAAATGTCTTGTATATATATTTTTACATTTTTATTAAAATAGTTTGATTCATGAAACAAACCGTTTTTATGACATTTTGATAGCATTAATAATGAATCCATTCAAGTTGTATCAACATGCAACTTTGAATTTGTGCCGTCTATATGCACGATGGATCAACTCAAAACAAGCGTGCACAGAGGTGACTGAAGTGAAAAATATACATTTATTCATCAGACTTATTCCTTGACAATGTTAGGCTGGCATTCCCCACTGAATTTTATCCTGACTTTTAAAGAAAACATCTCAAGTTGACTCTGGCATTATCTATGGGCACATCACACGATGACAGAGTATGATGCAGGTTCAAGTGTTGGACTTTGCTGCTTTAGGTAAGACAGTGGTTATACTTCATAATTCATATCGACTGCCATGTTGATGGAAAAACAAATCATGCATATTCATGCTATTGATTCTTTATTACAAATATGACATGAAGACCTACTTTCTAAATATCTGTTTGTTTACTATGTTGTTTTGTCATGAGTGTTGTACAGTAGCTAGCATGACCTGTAATGTCTCTTGCATGGAACGCATGGCTTATTTGTCGCAGAAGAGAAAGAGGCTGTGTGAAAAAAGCAAAATGCAAAAGTAATGTAACGCTTTACTTTCCATAAAAATATATTTTTAATTAAATAAGTTACTGCTAAGTTATGCAATATTCTAATGAGTTATCATAAGTAATTTTACCCAACACTGCACTTAATAGGGAAATACACACAAACGATATGAACTGCCCTCCATTCATCACAAGCCCACAAGTCACTGTTTGGCTCTAGTCAATGTGTGCTGTGAAATACTCATATTAATTTCCTCCTGATTATGTCATGATGATGGCAGTGGTTACACACACACACACAATCACACCCACACGCACACACGTACAGTATACACTAGGGCTGCTCATTGCACAGAACATCATAAACAATTTACACGTCATTAGCTTTGTTTTTATCATATTTGTTTGACAAAATGCCTAGCTGTGTGGCAAGCAGGCCTTTTATTTGCCATATCAAGAGGAAAAGCACAGGGAAAACAGCCTGTTGGGGTATGACACATTAGTTTGCGTGATTAATTAGCATGCATCTGTCTGCTACAAACTTATATGTGCTTTGCACATTTTGACTGGTGTTTATATTTACTAGGAGTAATGTGTTAATCTATGTGACTGCATTTGTGTCACTCATGTCAAATGCCCAAAACAGAAACTATTTGCAATATATTTAAACATTTACACATATATTTCTTTGTATTTGATATTTGTGTGCGTGTGTGTGTGTGTGTGTGTGTGTGTGTGTTGGCTGTAATGTGCAAACGAAGTGAAAAAGTTATTGAGGGCTACAAATTGCCTGCAGAGGGCACTGTGCATTACAGCAAAAGATATTGACCTGCCACAAACTGTTGCCACATGCAATCAAACAACAAAATCATAAGAATAGGTCACATAAAGCTCTGGTATGTAACTGCAGACCCTTTAACCAAAGCCTACTCTTATTGAAATGTGGTAATCAGACAATACCTTTAATGGATAGTTCAGTCAAAAATGTGTCATCCCATTTGTGTTTGATTGTAGAAAAAAAGAAATCATGCTTGTCTGGATCAACATTATTAAATAATGACATTTTGTGTGTGTGTGTGTGTGTGTGTGAGTACTATTACTTTAATATCAAGAGGATATGAAAGCAATCTGTTTGAAAATGCTAGTTATAACTAGGGGGAAAAACCCTCTGTAATAAGATATACTGTATGTGGTAAACCTTTCTGAAACCTGTACTTAAGCTCTTCTGCTGGCACCTACCACCCCAATCAGGAAGCTGGCAGAGAGCTTAAAGTTGCACACTGTCAGAGTGAAGGCGGTTTGGGATAGGGACTCTTTGTGTTGTGTTTGTGTTTACAGTGGGGCTCCAAGTGACTGCTCATGGCAAGGGCGAGGCCAGAATTCTCCAAATGAGTGGACCTTGGTTAAACAGAATGACATCTATTCTGTGCCTAATTTCATTGTGAATATAATGAAGTGTGCTCCTTCCCTCTGCCTTTATGATTTAATATTTGCTAATATAAATAATGACAAGAGTTGCATAATTACATTTACAATAAGAATAATATTTTATATATATATATATATATATATATGTATGTATGTATGTATGTATGCATGTATGTATGTATGTATTAAGGTCATATTGATGCAATTGGAATGGGACTGTTTCTGCATTGTGATGAATAAAGTACTCGACTGGCATCATCTCACGCCTTTGGTGGATTTTATTCTGTTTAAACACATTGAAAAGCGGTGGTTAGTCCCAATAGTCATTTTCCTCCACAATCACTTTCTTGGCTGTTGCAAATCTTAATCTTTATGTATGAACAATATGGGTCAGGTATACAATAATTACACATATTATTTACAATATAAAATCTTTACCAGTTTAAACACATTGAAAAGTGGTGGTCAGTCCCAATAGTCATGCTCATGCATGTTGTATGATGAGGATGAACATTAAATCAAACATTACTACACATAAAAAATGGTAGCTTGAGAAGAGAGCAAAAAATATACTTTCATACATGACAAAACAAAATACATGTCGATGTTAACCCCCCCAAAATTAAGATAAAATTAATGAAAACATTTTCTGGGAAGCACTTACCCACCAAAACCATTTTCTCAGCTGGCGCAAATCTTAATGACCCAGCCGGAACCAGTTCGCTTCACAGCACCAGTCAATGGGTGGAGAGTACAGCTTTAATATAATTAAAGGGTCATACACAAAATGAAATACAGCAAGTGGAAGCTCCATTCTGACCCTGTTAAACAATGAAAAATGAAATGGCCATAGAAATAAATACTATAAATTAAAATAAGAGATGTTGCAATAAATATTATTATTATATTAACTTGGGCCCCGTCTGCCGGCGGGTCATCCCCGCCTTACACGAACTGGGAGGAGGGTAAAAGCAACTACAAAACAAAATAGGTGAGGGATAAAGGCCAACACCGAGCGACAGATAGAGAGAGAGAGAGAGAGAGAGAGGGGAAGAAATTAACTCTTCTCTCTAGTGGGCCGTCACATGGTCCCCGATCACTCCTCCACCCTCTCAGGCAGATAGCAGCTACTCCTCCCAGGCTAGAACAGAGTCAGACCGACCCTCAGCGGACAGAACGCCCCTCTGCGTTCTCTGCGACCCGTGGGGACTCTCCCCTCGCACACGGCGGCCGTTCTCCATGTCCGTGCGGTCGGGCTGCTCAGTCCCCCAGTGGATGGCAGTGGCACTCCTCTGGGTGGACGGCAGTGTCGAGGACTCCGAGACAGGCATCCCTCCTCCCTCCCGGGTTTCGGCACCAATGTAAAGCAGTTCATGGAAAGGAGGAGGTGAGAAGTGGCTTGACAATATAAATAATAGTTTAATGAAGAAATAAACGAAAAACACACAAACATAAACACACAGAACAGCTGCCTGTAATTCTCTCTCTCCCTCGAACCGTTGTCAACAACAACGCCTTTATCCCTCTCGCACCCCCATCAGGTTGATTGGGGACCGGGCGTGCAATGTTCCAGCCCAGCCCCGCCCTCCTCTGCCCTCCTCCGCTCTACAACATAATACAGTATAACGTTTTATTGGCCTTATTTAATAATCATAACTATGGTAGCAATATAAAGATTATCTTATGAAACAGATTTCTTTAGACCTATGTGAGTAAAGTGACCCTGCAGTTTAAAACTTAAATAAATAGGCCTAAATAAATAAATAAAATAAGTTTGTCAACGGAGGTTAGAGTGTGCGCAGTGAAAGATACCCTTCAATCTGTTTAGAAAGGTCTATGAGTAGTTCATTACTGATGTACGTCAATTTAATCCTGTTCTTTGTGCATCTGTTCAGATTCCAGCCAAAGAAACAACATATGCTACATGAGATCCCCTTTTTATGATGTGATGCTCATTGGGTACATTCAAGTTACATGCACTCCTTGCATCACTTTAATATCTATAAGCTGAGCAAACATCTGAAACCCTGTCTTACCAAAGCCCTAATTATTTATTTACTTTAATTCTGTAATAGTTAATACATTTCAGCACCATGTTCCATGTTTGTTGGTATTTCCACATTATTTTCATTTTGAGAAGACAAACACCTGGACATATTTGCCAAAGTGATCAGCACCTTTGGACCGGACAGCTCCCTTAACGAAGCACTTAAGTTACACTTTATAATGAGAGATCTACATACAGGTTTGGGAAACAGGCGTTACTCCATCGTAAAATAAGGAACAACGTCAGTTAAGATGATCGTAATGACTTAAGTTGCAACGTTATCAGGAAACCCAGCATTGGCTATTTCCCCTAAGATCGAATCTTTAAAATCTGACAACTCTCCTTTGACTTACGTTCTGGGCTCCGTGGAGCTGCTGCAATGTCGCAAAATATTTATTTTGATTAGTAGTCTATGTAAAATAAGAGGTCTAGGGGAAAAAAGTGAGTGAACCAGATGTTCTATTTAACAGCTGTCCTATAGAATTGGGGAATGTTACATTCAAACAATTCACCTGTCGTCCCAATGTCCTTGCATCCTGAGATGGTCTGAGATCATATTCAGCATTCTCATAGACAACACTATTCCTGCAAATTTTTCCCATGATAGACAGATAGTGCGTGAGCACCAATGCACCAATAAAACTCTAAACACACAGCGAAACAGAGACATGCATTGATGGATTCTCTTTCATCTGTTTTCCAAAATATGATCAAGTGTGCTTCTTCAAACCTGCGTATTTGTGTCTATTAGTGTTTCTTTTCATTTTTCTTTCCGAGAAGTCTTAGTTATACTCACACTAGGCCCAGTTGCCTTGTACCATGCCCAAGCACGATTGTCTCTACTCCCCCACTGGCCTGCACTCACATTGCACTTAACGGTACAGGTCTGAGCACGCTTATGTCAATATGATGCAACTTTATGTTATGAAGAAAACAGGAATAAAAGCACAATGGAGTACATCATTGTAACTTACTTTGTGGCATTTTTGGAGTCGTTTGTGGTGAGGTGACACAAGGCCCTCTCACATGCCTAATTGTCAACAGCATCGTACCACTGGAATTTATCCTTTTCATCTGACGAGCTGCCAGATTTACGAAGTGCATTCCGTACCTTCAGACACTGAACCCGCAGTTTTTTCAGCTTGTCATGTCATTGCTCAATGGTTCTTTGGTATCCACAAGCATGAAGACAGTCGCAAATTTGACCAAATATCTCGTACTTCTTGTGTGTTGTATCCAGTTGTTCCTGTATGCTCTCGTCTGCTTAAATTTCCAGTACCTGTGCCGTAGACCAAAGTGATCCCTTTTTTGCCCAGTCGCATCATTGATGTCATGTTTCTAGTTCCATGCTCGGTCAAGGTTAGCGAACACACCAGATGCGTACCATGTCTGAGCCAACTGAACCGTGCCCACCTCTTCAAGCAGGCCAATGCATGGTACAGAGTATTCGCACTAGTCTAATGAACTGGGCTTTGGGTGTCAAACCTGCTTGGGCATGATATAGACTGCCTAGTGTGAGTAAACCCTTAAAGGTCACCTGCCACACAGTTGTGGGTAGATGGCAAGCAAAATTACCCTACCATGTCATCTACAGAAACATCTACCACACTCCCATGTGAAATAATAATAATAATAAGAAATTTAGTGAGAAAAAGTGTGGATACATTATCTTGTTGCCAAGCGCAGTAAGCGGATCTGTTTACAGGCATGACTATAGCCGAAGAGAAAATTAGCATCTCAGTAAGAAGCGCACTGCAGCCCATTTCAGTTCAACATATTTGATTTGAAATAAAAACACATTTTTCTAACTATATTTATAACAGGAATATGATGATTATCTTTCATGTGAGCTATTTTTGCATGCGACAAAATGCAGTTTCTCTTTATTTGCAAGCTGTTCTTATATTCCTGCAGATTTAATTGGCTGGACCAGCTGTCAATCTGGGTGGACTAGTGCCACTCTAGCCCTTATGTTGCCTTGCGCATTTCGCGGAGTGTGAATCCTCAGCCTTAAGGCTTAATGCAGAGGATGCATTCCGGATCTGACATTCCAGCCAAAGCACCCCCAATACAGATTTCCTGTTACAAAAAACAAAAACAAAAAATACAACCATCACTAAGACGTGTTTTCAATGTGTGTGTTTTCCCCAGAAAGATGCAATTTTTAGAACCTTTGCTCATCTGCAAAATCTTGTATATTGCAATGCAATGTTTATGATTAAAATGTATGTGCATCTGCTATTTTTAGATGTTTATCAGATGTTTGCACACTAATATTACACTTAAAGCTAATACTTAAAGGAAATATTTTTTTTTCTTAATATGATGCTTAAAGAAAATAATGGCATTATTTACTCATCCTCATGTAGATTTTTTCCATGGAACACACACACACAGACACACACACGCACACACACAGACACACACACGCTCACAATATTTTTTAAAATAATATTTACACATCTCTTCCATAAAACACATCTACTGTATATTGACAGGTGTGACAATGCCAAAATATTCATCCACTTGAAAACATAGATCATTACTATACATAATTTGATTTTGTAAAATCTACAGACACATGTATTTAAAAGGCTAGTTAAAAGTTTTTTATTCTGTTTTTAAGTCGCAATGTAGCCGAAAACTATACACTTTGTATGTGGCGTGCAGTCTTCTGCCCACCAGAATTACACAGCTCCCCTCATTTTCCAAAAGAAATCTGGGGTTAAGTATGGAACTGGATCAAGCCCTAATTAGCCACATTTCCACTATCAGACCAAATGAGTGCATGCTAGTGTGTGCCAGGTCCATTTGCATTCTCACTGTTACTTTCGGGACTTCATCATGTCTCTTTAGGGCTTTCTCGAGGCCAATGCACAATGGACAAAGCGGTGTGCAAAGAAATAGCTTTTATGGTTCGAGATCATGAACAGTGTGCTGGAACATTGTGGAGAGACCACTCGGGACAACATGGCAGTTACAATTTGCAAGTAAACACTAACTTATCTTGCTAGCTAGCTAATGTTCACAGACTCGATATTCTACATAACATGATATCTCAGCTTGAGCTTCCCTCTTGCTTGTGAATTGGACGGGGTGTGTGACACTGGCACCAGGGCGGCGTTTTTAGGGCAGATTTTAGTGCAACCCTGGGGGGCTTTTGGCTTAATGGTGGGAATGTAGATCGATTTTGCTCTTGTGGCTCGAGGTCCGAGGCTGTTGGCTCCGTCTGGGCAGTTGACAGCTCTGGCTTGCACAGGGCCGATAGTGGAAAAGCTGCTATTGAGGCCCATTGGGGCAGAAATTAGTCTGCCCCGAATGCCCCTAAATGTAGTTTCAAGCTCAAGGTAACATACAGTATAGTATTAATTGGCACTAGCAGTGTGTGACAGACTGCGAACATGGTGAGTTATCCTGATTAATCTGTATGTAACAGCATTAATCTTTATAAAAAGGACAAAAGCACTATAAATGAACAATAAAAGTAAAAGTCGTATGGACTATAAACACTATTTTCCAAGTCTTCTGAAGCCATGCAATGAATGTATGTCTACAAGGTACTGTATGTCTAGTCAGTGGTAACAAGGTGGATAAGTATTAATCCATATGGCCCTTATCAATGTTGTATACAAAAATCTAAAGGCATTATTGTGATTTGACCAAGTATTACACCCCGTTGCACACATGTAGGAAGCTTTACAGAATAAGGCAATTCCCTGTAAATGGTTGACATGTAAGGCTGCTTTAGCTGTCTAGCCGCTTATCAGAGATGATTTAGCAGCTCCAGTTCCTCTGCTGGCAAGGTGTGATCCTGAAATGAAATTCAAGGCATGGCAGCTATCACTGCGCTATCAGTGAATACCCCAGATCAAGAAGGTGAGTGTGGGTGGCCTGGGGGGCGGGTAGCTTCAGCTCAAGAACAAGATTTTAGTTGTCGCCAACCACACGCCGCCCACAAATAAATTAGCAGGGCAGGAGGGGAAATGACCTCAAGCGTTTAAGATGTCCGGCCAGACGCAGAAAGAAACATCAGGGAGAAAAAACTTCAGAGGCCATATGAGCACTTTGCTCCAATTTATCTCTTTCTCACCCTCTCCCTCCACAATTTCCCTTCAAATGCCCACAGGTGGAGAAGCGGTTTCCACCTTGTATTTGAATAATTCCCCCCTCTAAAAAATCCCAGGAATATTAAACTAAACTAAAATCAGCAGAGATCAGAGAAAAGGGATTATGGCTGAGTAGTAATCAGAGCGTTTCTCTGCAGTGAGTTTTTTCCTCTGTCCGTGAACTGAATCTGAATTGACACTGTATGGATGATTTACATGTCGCTCATGCAGTCATTGTGTGATAGAGATGAGGATAGAAAAGGCTGGTTTCAACATCGGCTCTAGTTTTAACATGACAAAATTGTAACTAAACCTAACTAAACTAAAACTAAACCGTATTGTGATCTGAATTATTATACAGTTCTTACAAAACAAGGATGAGTGTATAGTGTCTGTACTGTATATAGTGACCTTAAAGGAATTTGTCCATAAACCCACATTTGCATCCAGATTAAACATTTTGTAACATGTATTAAACAAACATGACGTGCCATTTTTTTTAAAATCTGGACACAAACTTTTACATTTTTATTTTATTTTTTTAGCTCCTCATCGCAGTTCCTAAATATATAGCCCTACCTGACTGCAATGTTGAGCAGGAAAAAAATAATTGTTACGGTTGCATAGACTACCTGTCGTACACTTGTACTGACACTACACCCAAATGTTCTCTTTCCCTTTCACATATCTGATATATTTATATACATGCTGAGAATTGAAAGGTCCACTATGCTACTCAAAGTTATTCAGAACTGAATTCATCAAGGGGCAGATTGATCAGACCTCCAGTGTTCACATTGTCTACAATATGTCCTGTGCTTCAGATGCTAGACTTCTGCTGTCGGGTGTGCAGTTATGCTACAAATAAGCATTGAAGCCTTCCTCAATTTGAGGAGTCTTTCTCCATTGTGCATCCAAGTCATCCATAACACGACAACTGCAGCATCCATAAACCCGGACAAGCAGCTCTGAGAAAAGTTGAGCAAAACAGTATGTGTCTCTTTGAGCTATGGATAGTGCATTCACTCAATCACAGGCTTGTCAGAGGTGCTTCCCTCCCCAGACAAGAGTATGGTTTATTTCTTAAAGCCAAAGCACTGATTGGATAGGGGAATTATTGTCTGTTGTTTGGTGATGCAAATGAGTCTTTTACAATCTTCTTTATTGCTTCCTATTAATTTGTTTTGATTTTTTTCTGTATTCCACAGGGCATGTAGCTAATTAGCAGAGATTAATCATTGAGTGCCACTGCTTTGGTGCCTCCATTTGCTGAGCCTCCATTTTCAGATGGACCTTGTTCCAGAGATTAACTCCACTTGGAATATGTTAAAAGTTAATTCAGGGTTCATCTTATATTGAAAACTCATTACACTGACTTACAAAATACAGCAAATATATACATAGGTAAAGTTCTTTTTTTTTCTTCTAATTTACTTTACTACATGGAAGCATTTGCCATTTAAAAGCTGACGCAACTGACGTTTCAAATGCATACAATGTGTTGCAGCTAGCTTTAGTGTGTTAACCAACCACAGTTCAACACTTATCTCAAACATACATTTTCACACAGTATGGGGTGACTGTAAATTATTCAAATTACATTTGTAAGGTGCAGTCTTCACTGAAGATTTGATAGTTGCTACATTCTCATACATACTAATTTTCAATTGTTTTGTCAGACCAACATCTAGTGCAGAAGTGTGCAGTTTGGGATGCACCTTTTAACTTTGGTTATAGAATTCAGTTGTTGCTTTCTTTCATAACCAAACAGTGTGTGGACATCATTAGCAAATTTGTTGAAGAGTAAAGGCAAATTGCAGTAACTACACATTTTCTCAAAATTGAGGCATAACCGAAATGTCATCTCATAGATCTTGATTCATCCTATGGCAGACAGGTTTGGCTCAAATATGCATAGATTCAGAGAAAATGCAGTGTGACAATTAGAGTAACTATAAAAACCTTTTAAAAGTTTTTTTCCCTTTTAGTGGCATAGTCAAGCCACAGTCTTCATCTGTCTGTCCAAGTATAGATAATACAATGCATACAATGTAATCAACTATTTGAAGGAAGGAAATCAAAAACGCTGTGTGTGATACTGTACATCTTTATAAATATTAACATGTATGCAGTAAATTCTGGACAAAGCTACAATCACATTATCTGTTGGTAGCTTGTCTCTTACAAAAATGAACTGTAGAAAAACTGCATTCTGATTTCAGTCTATGTAGTAAAAAGTGCAGTTTTGTGTTGTATAATGATGCTGCACAATGCCAAATTGTTCTGCAGTTACAATGCTTTTTAACTGCAGTACTGACATAGTGCACTTCAGTACAATTGCAGGTCAGTGTACTATTTCTACAGTTCAGTGAAATATATATATATATGCAGTACAATGCAAAATAATAGCAGTTCAGTTTAGTAAAATTTAATATTGCACTTTGCTCATGTTTTCGTTTCTCACATGCTGAGATGAGAGTGCACAATCAGTTGCATGCACACACTTTCTCTCTCTTTCTCTCTCGCTCTCTTTTTAAAGCACATATGGCACAATGTTGATTGCCACAAAAAAATATTTTGACCCATCCCTCCTTTTCTTTACCAAAAAATAAACAAAAAATAGGTTATTGTGAGGCACTTATGATGGAAGTGAATGAGGCCAGTTTTTGGAAGGTTTAAAAGGCAGAAATGTGAAGCTTATAATTTTCTAAAAGCACTTACATTAACTTGTACTTGTACTTGTGTATTGTTGTAATGTCAATTTTACAGTCGTTGTAGTGTTGTAGGGTTTGAGGCATTACTTTACCATGTCAAAATCAGAAACAAAACACTCACAATGGAAAAAAAAAAAAAAAAAAAAAAAACATGAATGACTGCAAATGAGTAACCAAACAAATACAAGTCTAGTACAAATACAAGTCCAATACAAGTAAATGTGGAGCAGGCAGCACTAATCAAGGGGTGGTGGTGGTGGACAAAACTAGGGGGATGGCGCCAATGGAGTTGGAGGGATGACTGAGCCATTAGCGACCCCTGGGAAGGTATTCTCCTATGGCCGTTGAATCTGACCATACCCCTGTGGTCGCAGGGGAAGGGAAAGACTTGGTGGCCATAGTGGAAGGGTCAGACTTGGTGGCCACAGGGGAGCTGGAGAGGTCACTGGTGGCCACAGGGTAGAGGACTGACTTGGCAGCCGCTAGAGGGATGGTAGGATTGTAGACTGCAGCTTGGAAAGAGACTGAAATGGCATCTGCAGGGGTAAGGTCAGACTCGGCGGCAGCTGAGGTGAGGGAGAGGTTATAAGGTCTGGCTTGGCAGCCATAGATGAAGGGTCTGGCACGTCGGCCTCTGTAGAAATGGATGGGTTGTTGGTGGTATCTCGGACCCCTACAATGGAGATGCAGTGGACTTGGGTGCAGGAACCTCTCTCTTCCTCTTCCTGCTCCTTTTGCGGGTTGTGGGAAAATCTGCGGTGGACTCGGCCGCTTCCTGGCTGTCAGCTGCGGACTCTGCCACCCCTGTCAGTGATCTGCGGACTCGACCACAGACTTCTGGTGGTCAGCAGTGGACTCAGGCACCTGACCCTGTTTCTTCCTCATCTTCCTCTAAGTGATAGCAAGAACAACCGCAATGCCCACTTCTGGTAAGGGAGTCTTGTTGTCATCGGGCTGGGACCAAGAGAGGGAGTCCTCCAAGGCACAGGCTGAGATGAACTCACACCAATTGATGGTTAAATTTATGGTTATTCCTTCACCCCTGAATGGAATACAAGACCTGATGAGCTCAATCAGACCTGCTGTGAAGAGGTCTATCAGGCACACCTGGTTGAAATCTAGACCCGAGGACAATACCAAAAACTCCAATGCATACCCCCTCACCAACCTTTCCTACTGACGAAGCTCAAAGAGCTTCTTTACATGAGAAGCCCTCTAGACAGCAGGGGAACAAGTTTCAAAGAAAATACCCATGATTGCTGTTGGATCAAGTCTGGCCAGTTTGTTTTTTCAAGGACTGGGAGTGAAGACCTACGTTCTGGATGGAAAATCATTGGGCTTTATATACAATGAATCAAAATCAGAAATAAAGCATTCTCAATGGAGAAAAATAACAAAAACAAGAATGATCAATAATGAGTAACCAAACATAAGCAAATACAAGACCGACAGAAATAAACGTAGCTGACTGGAGACACAAATCTCACAAAACACACTGGCAAAACACAAGGGAAGAAGGCACAATAATTACAGAAGGAAACACAAGTGGAATAGGTGACAACAATTAACACAATCAGGACTAGATGAGGAGGCATGGCAAGGGGAAACAGGTGAATACATGGCTGACACAAAGCCATGTGCTTAAAAAAAAGCAAGCACAAACACAACCAAAACAGACGACGGATCATGACAAGAGGAAAGTAAGCAACTTTATCACACTAAAATATTGTTAAAGGGGTCAAATCATGAGGAATAAAATTTCCCTTGATATTTTGACATGTAGTAGGTCATTCTACTATAAAAACATACTGTAAATTTCAGAACTCCACACTTAATCCCAATGCAATAAAAGCATTTGTTGAACCCAATCTGCAAAAACGCCTCATTCTCTACTTCCCTACGTCACTAGGGGGCTCATTAATTCATAATCACCTCTACAGCAACAACATCAATGCCTCCTTTATATCATCACACCGTTGGCCCCGCCCACAGGTGCCTATCAGCCTTATTTTTAATTGTTAGTGTCTGTAAACATGCATTAGTTGGACGTCTTTGACCGTTTTGATGGCGATCTGGCGTTGTGACTGTTTGTGTGTATGTCAGCATGCTTTGGACTATGTATGTGTTTCATGTAGATGTGTCTTCTGCAATTTCAAGCGTGGATTGTATGTTTTTTCGTCTCATATAAGCGTGGATTGCTTGTAAACCAGTCATAACAAGATTCAAGATTAGCAAAAGAACTGTTATTGAAGTATGGGACAGTTAAATAACATCCCAGTTACGTAGGTAACCTTGGTTCCTAAGGGGAACGAGATGCTGTGTATGATCGCTGTGGGACACCATCTGAATGTCACATGTTCTGAAGCCCTTATACAATCACGCCAATTTATTGCTGATGGCAATTAAGCGACGTCACCTAAGGAGCTACTTCATGGGCTCCATAAAGGCGCTCACTTTCACGGCATCGAGTCAGAATTTCTGCAAAAGGCACGATTCTATGCAGCTGCTAGAGAGTATGACCAGCTATGCAGCGGCTTATTCCCCTCAGGGACTCAAGGTTACGTACGTAACCGAGACATTCCCATTCAGAGAACGCGAGCTGCGTATCACAGCTGTTAGAGCGAATACATTCACTCCATGCAAACAGTAGCAACCAACTGTCTAAGCCTGTATGGCATGCATATAGTGGCACACCAGTGAGCTAAAGCATCTGAATAAAAAGGAATTATGAATTTACTCCTGTTCTAACAGAGGAAACCTGGGAAGCAGGAGTAATGCTCCTCGTAGAATGGGCTGGAGTACCTGAAGATGAAGGTAAACCATGTGAAGGTAAGCCAATGAGAATGGACACGAAACGCACCTCTCCCTGGTGATTGATGTAGGACACCACCGTTATGTTGTCTGACTGGATGAGGACATAGCTGTCCTGAATCTCCTGTCCTGAATCTGAAAAAACCTGAATGCTAGCAGCACAGTGAGCATCTCCAGCCAGTTTATGTGCCAATATTGCGGCTGGCCCGTCCACACACCATAGACTGGACGACCTTTGTTTACTGTGGCCAAACCCGTGGAGGAGGCGGGCAGACAGAGGAATTAATGCATGGCTCTCACCTGTAGTGTGACATGTAACCACTAGATGGCCCACTTGGCTTACTTTAGGCCACTGCCTCACAAACAGTGTCACAGCAGAGGGGGGGCTTCCCACCTCAACTACTGTGGCTAGTTGAATGGGATTTCATAATTTTTCTGCCTTTATTTGGTTCAAGCATAAATGATAAGCACCCTGAAATGCATTAACAGCAGGGACGCCAACAGAATAAACCTTTTCTGAACGGGAAAGAGTGTGTGAACACTGAGAGGTTTATTTGAGAAAACTGGTTCAACACAATGGCCCCAGTATTCTTTATGGGGGGACAATGTATGGTGCTTATGTTCACTGTGTGTTTAGTGTACACTTGTGCATAATGAACATCAAATTCTGTAATGCATGTCTCAAGACCTTTGGTCATGGAGACAAGAGGCTGAATTCGGGAAGCGTTTTTTTTAATGTTCTCTCCAGTGCAAGCTGCAGGGGTAAACTGAACCATATTCTGGCTGTTAGGCATTTGAGGCATGTACATTGGAAAACTCCTCCCAATACTGTCCGAAGAGCAAACAGGAGAGAAACGGATATGTTTGTGTACCCCAGTTTTGTTCACTGAATGGGGGCTCACCCTTCATTTCACCAAAAGTCCGTCAGGCTCCCTTCTGGTGTCCTGCCAGCCATATAAAAGGGGCCAACATCCAAATGCCCATGTGGACATGACCGTGATTGGAACATACGAGGACCCCAATTCCTCTGAGAAACTCATGTCTGGCACCTTATGCAGCTCTCTTGTGGGATGATGTGAAGATGCTGAACATGAGCGCAATGGAGCTGCAGCAGGCAAAGCTGAAACCACTTGACCCAAAGTGCTGCTTTGACATCATGCTAGACCTCTCCTTTTGTGTTCATGGTGGGGAAAAAAGGGTTGGGAACATGAGTTCATAATGACATAATTGTAAGTTTTGGGTGCCATCAACAATTAATTTAAGGCTGATGGCATGGCTATGCAGACAGTGCATGTGTAGCAGTTGTTCTTCTGCTCAATCTGTTCTACTGTTCTCTCAATCTGAGTTCTATCCTTCCACCTTAAACTTTGCACAACTACATCTGCTGATTGTTCAGCTTTATCCAAAGGTCCCAAGCACTCTCGTTGGAAAAATGTCTTACAGAATAGAAGTCAGCCAATGGGATACCTGAACTGAGTCACTGAAGTGCTGTTTCAAAACAGAAAATACAGAATCAACAATAGGTGTAGTTGTACCGTTACACAGCAACACTTTCATTATATCTCTGTCCAGCCCCATTACTATATTTATTTAATTTCATATATAATCATTTCAGAATTCATCACATCAAGTTTGTTCAGATATACTCTCATCAGTTCCTCCCATTCCATAATGGAGTACCTATCAGAAATATCTTATCTAAAGTGAGGCGGTACCACCACCTCAGTTTTCGGAAGTAGATTAATTTCTTACGCATCAATGACATTGGAATTTGACTGTTCAATTACTTGGTTACAAACACCTTCTTGGAAATTTCTATTTGACTGAGAAATTGAGAGCTCAATTCTCATCATTCACTCTCTTATTTCACACTTAATCACAAACCAGATCAGTTGACAAGGTTATGTTCCTTTACACACACAGTTCATCAGGCTAATCTACTCCTCGATGAACCAGATGCTCCTTGATGAACCAGTCTTCTCCGCTGAAACCCACCAGCCCAACAGTCTGTACATCGATCACCACCATGTACTTCCAGCAACAGCCCTCATTCATTGGCAGCCTCCCCACAGACACCAGCCATGTCCTCAGACATCCGAGCACCACACATAAACAGCAGCAACTGACTAACAGTAAAACTCCACTCAGCAACACCGGCGGTCAACAAATGGTTAACCATTCGACAGGTCACGGAACCAGTTGAATAGTGGTTGTTCTTCTGTATTATGATTTTTTAAATAAATGTTAAATAAACAAATTTCAACACAAACTGTAGTCTGCTGAGGGTTATTTATTCTCAATGCCTGTGTAGCACAAACACAATCAGACAAACTGAAGCCGACCCATATCTGTATAATTGTATGCGCTGCACTGCTGCAACATGATATGCTGATTAGATAATCGTATGGATGATTGTTGATGCCAGATGGGTTGGTATGAATATTTCTGTACCTGCCAATCTCCTGGTATTTTCAAGCATAACAGTCTCTAGACTTTACTCCGAATGGGGCCAAAAACAAAAACCATCCAGTTAGTGGCAGTGATACGGATGGAAATGTCTTGTTGATGAGAGAGGTCAACAGAGAATGTCCAGTCTAGTTCGAACAGACAAAGTCTACGGTAACTCTGATAACAGCTCTGTACAATTGTGGTGAGAAAAATGGCATCTCAGAATGCTATTCTGAGATGTGGGTTGGCGCTGTTTTGGCAGCACAAGGGGGGCCTACATAATATTAGGCAGGTGGTTTTAATGTTGTGGCTAATCGGTGTATAACAATTTCTCACATTTAACCATTTAAACATGAAATGAACAAAAAAAAAAAAAAAATGATATTATAACAATTTAGCCGAGCCAGCAGAATTGTACCTTTCTTCTCTGTTGGCATCACTGGAAAGAAGCCGAACACAGATCTCGCTACAGCTTATCCTCTTGTCTACACATGACGTCAGTCAACGCGCATGCTGTGACCGTTATCCCCGGTAATACACAAGGAACTCCTTGCAAAATAAAATAACCCATAACAAATAATAACAAAATTAATTCATAATCTGGTGTAAAAACATATCCCTGCTACACATGCTTAGCTCTTTTGCTGGACAATAAATTACTCTCCAGAAGATATAGTATTTCCACTATGGCCTCTTTGAATCTATTTGATTCATTTTCAAAATAAAGCATATTTACTTTCACTGCACATCTCTCCCTTTTTTGGGGGTCAGGTGGATGAGGTGTGCTGGTAGTTAGCGTGTGCAGGGACAGTGAACTGGGTATTATAGTGTTTACTAATTAACTTCCATCTTTCATGCTGTCTGGATGAATGCTCCATGAGGGAGGAGAGAGTAGGAGCTAAATGCCACGACTGGTGAATGAATTTCAATTAGTCCAATCAGCCATGATTTTCATGCTGCTGTCAATAATATGTATAATTGTGAGCTTATCTATGTTTGCCATGCTGTTTGTGATTTTCTTTCAGATACCCAAAGGATTGAACTGTCCTCTATCCTTCCAGCAAAAACTGAGGAGTCAGCAGGAATGTGCTGTGTATCCTGGGCAATTTTAAAGTGGCTTCTGTGGTATTGGAATTATAAAATTTAATTCACTATTGGTGATTAACTCTAATGGAATCCTTTGGGGTAGGTTAAAGCCCAAAGTAAACTTCGGTTAAACGCAAACACTGTGATGCAATTCTCGTCATCAGCAGGCTCCTCGAGCATCGTATGTGCGATGTTCGATTTTTCATACTCCTGGAATTATTTGCACTAATTAATAAGTCCAAAAGGTGGCAACACTCACATTTGAGCCGTTGTCATCACAAAGATGCGAAAGAAGAAGATGTAATCACCGGTAAACAACAGGAGGCAAAGGTAAAACATCAACAGTGGATGTACACTTCAAGAACGCATGTGTGAGGAGGTCTGGAGATACCTGTAATTGTATAACTCGAGTCTGAAGGACTATAAAGACATATTCAGAGGTCTGTACTATAAATTGTACTCAAGCAAAAGTACAATTACTTAAATACTCAAGTAGAAGTAAACATGCTAACATAAATAATTACTTGAGTAAGAGTAACAATGTTTCCAATTAAGAGTACTCGAGTAGCGAGTAACTTGTTCACAAATTATATAATGGATGTTAACTCCCTGCATTCCATTGCATAATATATATTTAATATGTATTACAGAATAATAATAATAATTATTATTATCATTAATGGAAATTCTGTAATCCTTCACATCATGTTGGTCCAATCACATGACTTTCTGTCTTCCATGCAACACAATAAGGAGATTTTAGACAGAATATTAGCCTTAGTCACCATTTAATTTCAGTGAATGTGTTTTTTTTTATTATTATTTGATATATATATATATATATATATATATATATATATATATATATATATATATATATATATATAGAAAGTGAATGGTGGCTGAGACTGTCAGTCCCTAACATTCTGTCTAACATCTTTTGGGTTCCTCAGAGTACAGAAGGTTACATGAATGACCATTAGATTAATATGGACCATTAGACCAGGTTAATATGAGGGTAGGGAAATTATAACGGAAAATAAAATTATACCTGAGCTGTCACTTTAAAGGGGTAGTTCACCCCCAAAAATTATTCTCTCATCATTTATTCACCCTCAAGCCATCCCAGATGTGTATGACTTCCTTTCTTCAACAGAACGTCTCGGGTTACTTGAATGTAACCCCTGAGCACAAGAAGTCTCAGACGTGAGCTTGTGATGTTGACTGAAGGACGTAAGAGCCCAGAGTGGCATGGACATCCAAACTATAAAATCTTATGAATGTATGCAGCCTGCCGAATTACAAACATTCTGCAGAGGGACACCCCTACCAAAGCCTTAGAGGAAGCGACCCCCCTGATAGAATGAGCCCTGATACCTACTGGTGAAGCTTGACCACGCACCTCAAAGGCCAGGGCAAAAGCATCCTTCACCCAATATAACATTGTTTGTTTGGTGGCAGCCGCCCCCCTGCTACGGCCCTCATGGGATGCCTCAGTTGCATTGCCTCATGAACAAAAGTGAGCAGGCAAAGGATGTTTCTCCAGTGGTACCCCGCCAATCAGGCGTGGCAAGCCGACAGAGCGGCCACATAAACCCTTAGAGTGGCAGGGCATGTGCCTGCTGATAATTTCTCCTGCAGGAAATCCAGAACTGAAGCAATCTGGCAGTTAAATGGATCTGCATTACATGCAGTGCAACTCCTTTCAAAGACACCCCATTTATTGGCATAACTTTTCCTAGTGGAAAAAGCCCTAGCACTGAGAATTGTCTCGATAACTACAGGTGAAAGCCTAGTGTCCCTCAGTTGGTACCCTTTAGGGGCCAAACATGAAGGTTCCACAACTTGGGCCGGAGATGAAATATCGTACCCTGTGCCTGATACAGAAAGTCCCACCTGTCTGGAATCGACCAAGGCGAGCCGTCGACGAGAGATATTATCTCAGAAAACCATACCCTGTTCGGCCAACGCGGCGCTATCAGTAAGATGCTGGCGAACTCTGGCCAGAACTCCCGGGAGCAGAGAAACTGGAGAAAACGCATACAGGTGCATTTTGGGCCATGTATGCGCCATCGCGTCCAGACCCAGGGGGGCTGGGTGACTCAGGGAGAAGTAGAGGGGGCATTGCGCTTTCTATGAGGAGGCAAAGATGTCCACTTCTGCCTTGTAAAATCTTAACCAGAATTGTTTCACTACCAATTGTCCGCTCCCACATTCAGTCACCTAGGGATATAAACTGCTCTGATTGACAGGAGCTTGCCCTGAGCCCAAAGGAGAATCTGCCGTGCCAGTCTGTTTAGCTGGCATGACCATAGACCTCCTTGATGATTTATGTAATGCTGGAGGAAGTATTTCAGGGCCAGAAATACAGCCATCAACTCTTTACCCTCCCATTCCCTTTGAGCTGGACAATCACTTAAGACCGCTCCCCAGCCCGACAGGGAGGCGTCTATCATTAGCAACTTGCGATGGCAAGACACACCTAGAGTGGGACCAAAGGTGAGGAACTGGGGTCTGAAACACATAAAAGGGTACGTAGTGTGCGGCGCATAAACCTTATCTGCCTAAGGGGACTGGCCCTTGGATGAAATCCCCTGGCTTTGAGCCACAACTGAAACAGTCTCATGTGCAAAAGGCACAAAGGAATCACAGAGGTTGCAGATGTCATGAGACCTAGTATTCGTTGAATTGACGAACAGTGCAACCTTGGCCTAGCCTGACTTGCTCAGGGTGTTCTGAATGGTCTCGTTTCGAGCGGGAGACAGTTGTGCCCGCATCATGATCGAATTCCATATGATCCCCAAATACATAGATTTCTGAGTGGGAGAGAGAGCGCTTTCCTTGTCATTGAGTCTCAAACCCAGACAAACAAGATGAGCTAAGACGATATCCCTGTGCTGTAATGACAGTTCTTGTGACTATGCTAGTAACAGCCAGTCGTCTATATAATTCAGAATGCGGATGCCCCGGAGTCGCAAAGGAGCCAGTGCTGCATCCATGCACTTTGTGAATGTGGGGTGATAAGGCTAAGCCGAATGGAAGAACCTGATATTGGAAAGCTTCGCCCTGAAAACGAAACCCCAGGAACTTCCTGTGTTGTGGCAGAATTTCTATATGAAAATATGCGTCCATGAGACCGATCGTGACCATCTTGAACTTGAGCACCTTGACGATTCAAGCCTCGAAGGTCTAAAATCGGACGCAATCCCCCATCCTTCTTGGGAACCAGGAAGTATCTGCTGTAGTAACCTGACTCTGTCTCTGGAAGGGGAACATGCTCTATGGCCCCTTTGACCATAGATTTGCATTTCTTTCCACAGTAGTCATGCTTGTTCCGGTGTCACGGTAGTGGGAACCACACCGTTGAAACGTGGAGGACTGCGAACAAATTGAATTCTGTAGCCTTTTTGTACTGTTCTTAGGACCCACATAGAAAGACCTGGCAGTAGCATTCCATGTCCTGGGCTATGGCAGGAAGCAACGGAACACCCAACATTTCGCTTGAAACCGCTAACTCCCGAAACACCAGAAGAATGGAGACGTTTCGTTGGGGTAATGGGACGGTACAGGTGGATGTTTCACATGCCCCATCCCGAAGGGGGGGGGGGGGGGGGGCTACACCCACAAGGCTGGGCGCAAGACCACCAGGGCTTTCTCTTTCTGAAGATAATGGTCCTGAGGTCTTTCTTTTGAGGCTGCTGATTACGACGAGTCGGTCCCCAGTCTTTACGAGTGGGAGCGCGATTCGCCACGTTTTGCACGAAGGCTTCCTCATGACACTTCGCCACCTGAAACCTGATGATGACTGTGTTCATTGAGTCACCGAACAAGCCAGAATGTGAAACCGGGGCATCGAGAAGGAATACTTTGTCCTTATCTCTGATGCCCGAAAGGTTCAACCATTAGTGTCTCTCCATGCTGACCAAAGCAGCCATCGACCGGCCAATGGCACAAGCCGTCTATTTGGCTGCCCGGAGAGACAGATCCGTGGCTCGATGTAGCTCTGAAAAAGCCTCTTCGTCGACCATACTGCCCACACTCAGGTCCTTCAATAGATCAGTCTGGTATGCTTGTAAAACCGCCATGGTGTGTAGAGTGGCCCCAGCCTGACCTGCAGCTTGATAAGCCTTCCCCACAAGCATTGAGGTGGTCCTACACAGCTTTGTGGGGAGAGTTGGTCCTTTTAATGATGATGCCGTACCAGGCGAGAGATTGCCCATGAGCGTCTCTTCTACCTGTGGCATCATCGATTACCCCCGAGCCTTAGCACCTACGATAGTTGAATATGTTGACGTTGAGGGCACAAAGACAAGGGAAATATACGGTGTCTTCCATGAATGAGTCAACTCGTCATGGAGATCATCAAAGAAGGGGAGAGACTGACTTCCTGAGTTCCTTCTCCCCGGCCACCAGACAGAAATCTATCCTCTAATTTTGGCGGCCAGTCTAACTGTAGTCTGGCCACTGCTTGAGTAACTACCTTGAGCATTTCCTCAACCGCTTTATTATTAAGCGAGGAATGCTCGGAGATGCAACTCAGAATACGAGGTCCCAAGAGAATCATCGTCCCTCTCATGAACTGAAGAGGCGCCGAGGCGCGCTTTGAGATCGTGCGAGGGACTGGTTGTATCTAGAGAGAGCAAGTGATAGGGACGAACCCATCTCACGCTCCTCAGCCAGATCAATATGTGAGCCCCACGACATAATGGTGGGTGCTGGCTCTCGGAAATAAGCGAGACGAGTGCGCATCATCTTCACAGTGAGCAGCTCACAATGCTCAGACCCGCCTTGCTCTAATGGAAGGGCAGCATGCACTTCCCCCAAATAAACAAAACAAAACTGGTGTGTGTCTGATTCAGCCATATGGTGTAAACAGGGAAACACACACTGTTTGCTTTGTTTATCACTCATTTTCTCTTTGTCTTTCACATTTAAGTGATAGAAGAAAGAAGAAAAGAAAAAGATTTCTGCACACTGCCTAACAAATCTAACTCCTATCAGAGGAAAGTAGAAAGTTTGACAGGCTTGAGAAGAACAACAAACACAGAATGGTCTGAAGACAAAAGACCTGATGATGCACCTGTGGCGCATCTATTTATAGCCCCTGGTTCCGGCACATCCTGATGATATCACCAGCAGAGGCTATAAATTCCATTCCATTTCATTGACGTGTTCCACACATATTCACAGTTGGTTACTCCTAAAAGTTGTTCCCAAAGCGCTAAATCAGCGCAGCATCAAAGTGTAGCTTTTGATAGGGAACACAGATTTTTAGAAGAATATTTCAGCTCTGTAGGTCAGTAAAAATGCATGGGTGCCAAACTCGTTATGCTCTAAAAAGCAAATGCAGGCACAATAAAAGTAATCCATATGACTCCAGTGGTTAAATCCATACCTTCAAAAGTGATATGATTGGTGTGGGTGAAAACAGAAAAATATTTAAGTCAGTTTTTGCTAGAAGTTCTTCTTCCAGCCCAGCAGGGGGTGATATGCAGAGAAGAATGTAAAACACAAGAACTTATAAGTAACTGAAAGTGTTTCTCATCCACACCTATCATATGGCTTCTGAAGATATGGATTTAACCACTGTAGTCTTATGGATTACTTTTATGCTGACTTTTGTGTTATTTTGACCAGACTGACAACATTTCTCCCTAATTCCAATAAAAATATTGTCATTTAGAGCATTTATTTGCAGAAAATGACAATATTTTTATTTGGAATTAGGAAGAAATGTTGTCAGTACTTAATAGTGTAATACTTGATTTGTGGGTGTTCTCGGGGCTTTAATCCAAAGATGACTTAAGAAATGTATCAATAAAACCCTCGGACACGGATGAGTTCTTCTTTAGACTCCTTTTCTCTCTCTTTATTAACTTCCCCTCTCCCGCTCTCCTCTCTGTAACATCATCTCCCCCGTCATAATAAAAGTCCTCACAACAACATCCACTTTAACACAATATATACTGCTGAATTATCATTGAAATATTCAAATATGACATCAGCATTAATCTTTTAATATAATGTGCTACACTTAACTCTTACACTACTTCCCTCTTATGAAAAAAAAACGTCCTCGTTTCCTGATACAAAACAGAAACAATACCTCTGTAACAAAAATATGCTTTCCTTACATTTGCAATTCAAAACAAAACACTTTGGGGGTACAGGAAAAAAAAAATGTGAGAAAAACAGTTCAGAATGCGAACATGAATCTTTAACAAAATACAAATAACACTGTAAATGCACCAGTTTTCTGAACTCATTTGATATTACTCCACTCTTTCAACTATATGTTATACAATCCCATACTCAAGAATTTAGTTGTATATGAACAAGAATATGTGGAGATGGATATTAAAGACATTATACATCCCTATACCGTAATGAAGGGCGCACAGAACGTCCTGACCTTGTTCTCACGCCATCTGCTGGCCGTTCTTTTGGGAGTTCTACATGGGATTCATCTCTAGAACCCTCAGAAATTTCAACCTGAGCCTGGACAGGAGGTAATGTACCTTCTCGCCTTTGAATCTGTTGAGTTGGCCTTACAGAGTCATGAAAAACATAAGGTCTGGAGCCTGAGAGTGCTGTAAGTGGAGGGCGTCCCATTTGAGGGGATGTCAGAACTGGACGTGGATCAGGTGACCACACAGAGCGATAAGGTTTCAGCCGATTATAGTGAATCACTTTAGGCTTTGACCTAGAATCAAGCAGATCTTTCACTTCATAAGTCACTCCAATGTCATCGTTCGGTGAGTCCAACCTGCTCAAGACTTTGTATGGACCAGTCCATTTCGGAGAGAGTTTGTGTCTTGACATAGCTGGAAGGTCAACCCATACAAGATCATGAGGGTGATAAGCCACATGTCAGACATGACGGTCGTAGTAATACTTTTGCTGTGCTCCAGCAGTCTGGATGTTATCTACAACGGTGGTAAAAGCAGAGCGTAGTCATCCCAGCATAGAATGTACATATTCAGTTGGGGTTCCGGGTGTAGCCCTGGAAGTTGCTGGGGGTACACCAAGAAGAAAATCAGCAGGTAGGCGAGCTTCTCTGCCATGTGCTAAGAAGAAAGGTGTATGTTTGGTTGAGGAATGAACACTAGTATTGTAGGCAAATTCAACCTGTTTTAAGTGGTCATCCCATTCCCCACCTTTGGTATACAGATATTTTGCCAGTTGATCTTTTATGGACCTATTGGCACGTTCTACCATACCGTACGACATGGCATGATATGGGGATGTCCGTGTTTTACGAATCCCAAGACGGGAACACAGTTCTTTCACCAAATCAGAATCAAACTGTCGGCCTTGGTCAGTGTGCAAACTCTGGGGTACACCATGTTGGCTCACATAGTTTTCAAACAAGCACTTGGCTACAGTCGTAGCACGTTGATCAGTAACTGCATAGAGATTGAGGTATTTGGTAAAGTAATCCATTACTACAAGAACATACTGATTCCCTTTCTGTGTAATGGGCAACTCCGTTAGATCAGCAGCAACTTTTTCAAAAGGCATGCTTGTGACTATGTTTTGCATTGGGGCTTGCTGATGAGGTGTCTGTGGTCTCCTTGATTCACAAGCTTGACATTGGGCACACCATTGTGTAATGTCCCTAGACATGTGAGGCCAGTAGCATCTCACTAGAGCACGTTGTAATGTCTTTTGTGCACTGAAATGTCCAGAGAGTGAATGACCATGCAAAGTCTCAAACACGTTACAGTGCCGTTGGAACTACAACCTGCAGAATCTGTTCACCTGGTGGAGGTCTGAGTCTTCGACAAAGGACAGAATCTACAAAGGTAAGCCTTGCGAACTCTTTCCAGAAATGCCTAAATCCATTAGCAGCACCTTTGAGCGTTGCATATGGGGGTCTTTTCTGCGTTAACACCCAACCAGAGACAATGCTCAAAACAGGGTCAGCTTTCTGAGCCTGTAGCATATCGTCACTATCCATACCCAGGCACATAACGCTGGAAAAGGTAGAAAACTCAGAATTTGAAGGCTCAAACCCAAAACCTGCACCAGAAGAAACAGGCTGTGCAGAGGTAGGATGTGATTTGGCTATCTCAGTCTGCGTCGAAGTAGAAACACAATGAACAGGCTTGATTTCAAAGTCATGTTGCTCTCCCTGTCAGGTCAACGAGACATGGCATCAGCGTTGGCGTGTTTGTGACCATGTCGGTGCTCAATGGTCCAGTCATAGAGGTCGATTTCCAGAGCCCACCTTGCTCTGCGCCCAGTTGGATCCCCATCCAAAACCATTCGTCTCAGACTAAGCAAGGGCTTGTGGTCAGTAACGATTCGAAAAGAATGACCCATGAGATACTGACGGAAGTGCCGAACGGACCAAACAATAGCCCACAACTCCCTGTCATATGTTGACCATCGTTTCTCAGTAGGTGTCAGGATGTGACTGCCATAAGCGATGACACTTTCTTTGTCGTCAACATTCATCTGGGACAGAACACTTCCGATGGCTGTGTTGGAAGCATCTGTGAAGAGCAAAAACTCCTTCAAAAAGTCTGGGTAGGAAAGAATTGGAGCATTGGTAAGTGCATGTCGCAAAGAATTGAAAGCTTCCTGTTCTAATTCAGTCCAAACAAATATCTTCGCTTTCTGAGTTAGAGCATGCAGTGGCTGTGACACTTGAGCAAAGCAGCGAATGAAACGTCTGTAATATGAACACAGGCCTAAGAAGGCTCGAACTTCTGTACGATTTCCAGGAGTAGGCCATTCCTTAACCTTCTGAATGTTTTTAACATCAGGCTGAAGACCGGCAGAAGACACAATATGGCCCATGAATGTCACTTGCTGTTGGGCAAAAGAACATTTAGCTGGTTTCAGTTTCAAGTTTGCAGCTTTCAAACGCTGGAAGACCTCCAAGTGTTGAATGTGCTCTGCAAAATTCTTGCTTTAGACGATGATATCATCTAAATACACAAGACATGTTTTCCAGGACAGACCCTGCAACACTAGCTGCATTAAATGTTGAAAGGTGGGAGGAGCATTGACAAGACCCATTGGCATCACTGTAAACTGATATAAAGAACGATCTGTAGCGAAGGCTGTCTTTGGTTTGTCTGCCTCATTAAGCAGCACTTACCAATATCCGGATGAAAGATCCATGGTACTGAATATAGAGGAACCTCTAAGTGCATCCAGGGTGTCATCTGTTCTGGGTAAAGGATGGGCGTCCTTAATGGTGACAGAATTAAGGCCCCTATAATCTACGCAAAAGCGCCAGGTGCCATCTTTTTTCCGCACCATAACGACAGGTGCAGCCCAAGGGCTATGACTGACTTCCACAATACCTTTTGCCAACATGTCATCAACCTGTGACTGAATCACCTCTTGCATCGGAAGAGAAGTACGATAGGCACGTTTTTTAATGGGAATTGCATTGTCGGTATTGATTTTGTGTTTGACTATATTCGTACTACCAAAATCTGTAGGGTTCTTACTAAACACATCACAATACTCATGCAACAGTGAGTGTAGTTCGTTCACCTGAGGGTCAGAAAGATTCCCACTCTGAATCTCAAATGGAAGAGGCGGCACCTGTGTAGAAGGGGTGGACACATTACATACAGAATCTGAGTGCTGAACAACATCATCTTGGTTTATTGGAGTGAATTCCCCCAGCTGCATACCTGGTCGCAGTATGAAAGGGCTATTTGTTGGATTCATGACTCGCACTACAGTTTGACCATTTTCAGCTACTGTAAGGGTGCGTGCAACTGCAATACCATCCAACTTAGATGGATATGGCTCAAGAAACCCACTGTAACCGTCTGCTAAACCTGCATTAACAGCAAATGGGATAAGCTGAGCTGTACAGTGCATCTCACATTGGGGAGGAATGGTAGTAGTCACAGTAATTTGGGCTGTGCAATGTACAGGGGCAAGTTGAGATGTGCTCAACAATTGTAAAGTCTGATCATAAAGGCAACATAGCCCCTTACCAACATTCAAGATTGCCTCGTGCTTCTGGAGAAAATCCCAACCAAGTATGATACCCTGACTCACATTTCGGATGACCTGCATGTCATGCTGTAACGTCAGTGTACCTAATCTCAGATTAACAATCACAGTTCCCAAAGTGTCTAGATTCTGACCAGTTACAGACTTTGACAGAATGAAATTACCCTTTAGTGGTCTTTTGCACAATGAAGGAATTGCCATACGGGTAGTTTCATTAATGAATGAAATACTAGAACCAGTGTCTATCATGATGTGCATGGCAGTACCTTCAATAATGCCATTGATGTGTGCTGTACAAATGTCCTTCATGTTTGTAGCAGGACAGTGTTCAGTCTCTGGATGGCTGGCGTCTGTGGTTGTCATCTGTACGGCGTCGTGTGGGGCTGGTAGTGAAACAGCTGATGTGTGCCCCGCCGTATCAGCTAGTGGAAGTTTCCCTGATGATGGCTGTGATGATCTGGGTAGACATCATGTGGACCACTCTCAAGATCCAGGGTTGGATGCTGAGGTCTGTAATGATGGGCTTTGTACTCCTCAAAGGTAACACGCTTGTGATGAGGGCTTGGACTGCGTCGTTGAAATGACGAGCGGTTGTAGGGCATGGTGTCATTTCGTTGTCCCCGTCTGTCGTCCTCATAATAGTCAGTGCAGGCTGCAGTGGAGTATTTTGGAGAATAGCAATCCTTGAACCTCTCCCTACGGTGAGGCGAAAAATCCACTCTGACATTATGCTGGTATATGTCGTCGCGTCGTCTGCAAAGATCTCTGCGATGGCTGGGAGATCTTCTGTAGCGGTCAGGTGAAGGAGAACGAGCATCTGAATGTCTGGTTGGTGAATGTCCATACGGTGCACTCCATGCCATAGCATATCTCGTTGGACTGCGCCGATGTGGTGATGGGGTTTGGCGAGATCGGCTGCGTTCATCATGCAACTGCAGTTTCAATGCTGACACATCCTTACTTAAGTCTTTAACTGTGTTAGTTAGATCAACAACCGCTTGCTTCAGAAAAAGAGTGTCAGTGTCAGAAATAACATTCTCTGTCTGTGCTGCCGAATTGCCTCTCACCGCAGATGGAACCGGCTGCACCAATCTGGCGGCCTGGCGTGCCCGTTCAGCTTGAGTAGCGACTTGGAAGGCATCTTTGAACGTTTTCACGCCCCTCTCATGGCATTTAATCTGGAGTTCTTGATCTAAACCAGCCAGAAATCTTGACAGTTTCATGTATTCAGAAGCATTCTGCTCAAAATCTGGAAAAGCTTCTTTGACCAGTCTACATATGTCTGCTGCATACACTTCCATTGGTTCATTAGGCAATTTGTGGCGTGAATTTGGAAATGTTTGAAAAGACGCAATTACATCCTTCTGGCCAAAAGCATCATGTAATTGTTTTTTCGCTGCAGCAAAAGAGTGCTGAATTTCGGCTGGAAAATTGTCCCAAACAATAAACAGTTCAGGTGGCAATCTGCTAACACTGCATCCAAATCAACACCACTATCCTTATAGTGAGCCTCTTGAATTACCTCATAACGACGGGCCCACAGCTGAAAAGACTCAGAGCCATCGTTGCGAAATGGCGGCAGTAAAGGAATGTCCTTTGGGGTTTGCGCGCGGCACGTCCACGCATTGTTCTCCCGCGGTGCTTGTGCTTCCTCGTCCGACATCGCTGAAGTTTATTCACGGCACATCAACGTCCACAGCGTTTAGCTGAAATCACAGTAATGTACAGACTGCATGTAACGTTAGGCGGAAAAAAAAAAAATAACGTTAACAGATATAAAAGAAGAAACTCGAATATCCGACGAAAAACACCGCTGCCACCAGTGTAATACTTGATTTGTGGGTGTTCTCGGGGCTTAAGAAATGTGACTTAAGAAATGTATCAATAAAACCCTCGGACACGGATGAGTTCTTCTTTAGACTCCTTTTCTCTCTCTTTATTAACTTCCCCTCTCCCGCTCTCCTCTCTGTAACATAATCTCCCCCGTCATGATAAAAGTCCTCACAACAACATCCACTTTAACACAATATATACTGCTGAATTATCATTGAAATATTCAAATATGACATCAGCATTAATCTTTTAATATATTGTGCTACACTTAACTCTTACAATAGTATAAAATAAAAATGTTAATTTTACTCAAACACATACCTATAAATAGTAAATCCAGATAAACTGATAATTTTGCTGTGGTATCTTAATTTTTTCCAGAGCTGTATATACAGTATAGAATATACCAATCAAAGCAGTGCTTACAGTATCTGACACAAAAACAATGTGAATCATAATTTTAGCAGGTTTTACACCTGTTAAAATGAAACTATAAATCATTCTAATTTATGGTATAACTGGATTGTGAAAATGTTGGTTTTGCTACCTAAAAAAGAAAGCAAAATGTTAGGCATAGGGATTCAAATTAATTAGCGAATCATTATGTTTGTTTAATTTAAATAAAATTTCCGAACAAACTGATTCACAAAAATGAATCAGCCTTCTGAACATTTTACTGTATATGTGTGAGAGGGGAAATTAGATTTATTAGATTTAATATCATTTATTTTTGCCTTAGTTTGCTCAGCTGTAAAGAGGATTTTGTTGTGCAACACTACACGTTGAAAAAGATGCTTCCACTGGAAGACTGCTTTCTAAACAGCTGAGTTTATGTTGTGCTTCTAAAATAATTAGTTAAATTAGTAGTCTCGCTACATTTAGTTACAATGGTTACTCCCCGACACTTATTATAAGCTATTGTTTTTCCAGACCAAATATAGCATTTGCCAAGTTTTCTCCTTAAACATACTCAATATGAAAACTAGGAGATTTAGGCTACTTCTAGCACCATTAATAACAGATAATAAAGGATTATATAAATGATTAATTAGGTAATAATGGATATAAAAGTTCTTCAACCCACCCTTCTCCACAGTAACAAATAGCAGCATCTTAAAATTTATATCCTAACTAAGAACAGTAAAAATCCTGAGCATTAGTGAATATCAAAACCAAGACATCCTTTACCATCCCTTCCAAGAATTTTCATCTCCTGTCACAAACACAAAAAGTGCTCAAATGTCAAAGGAATTTACAGTGTGCAACAAAGAGAGGTTTTAGCATTCTAAAGCTCTTCCAATTTACAGAAAAATAACATTTTAATTTGAGATTTTGCAGCAGCATTTGAAGCCTCCTGCCTGACGGACACTAAAGAGTGATTAGCATTTGTGAGCACATGGGCGTGAAGCGACTTGAGCATGATATACATACATAAAGAAGCAGCTATTAGCAACCAAATGTTATTAAAGGTCTATTAGCAACTGATATCCAGTTTGCCTTTTCAAATTCACCTTATTTGGGGCTTTATACTGATGAACAAAAGTTATGCCAGTGCACAGGGCTGGTCTGGTTTTAAAGGGGTTAGACTGCTTAAACCAGCTTAGACTGGTTTAAGATGTTTGTTTCTTTTATCAACTACAGCAAAGATGGATCCTGATTTTTGTGATAGACCAATGAAAGACCAGTTTAAAATAGTTGATCATGACTATGATGATGATTTTAGATTTGTCCATTTAAACCACATTCACGGGTGGTTTGATGTTGTCAAAAATGCATGTGAACACATTGGGCTCATAGTTCAAATCCTTTTTGGATCGATCGATCAATCATTCAATCATTCAATCAATCAATCAATCAATCAATCAATCCTTTAAACTTTTTGTTTAAACAATAAAAATATGACCTGAACATTTAATACATGTACATGCACAAGAACTTAAGAACACAAGAAGTAAAATTACAAGAAAAGGTGCAACAGCTTTCTTTCTCTTCAGTTTTGCGCTTTATTACAATGCAGTAACGCATTGATGTAATGATTGATGTATGACCAACACAATTGTTCAAAAGACACAAAATAGCAGGCGTAAACAGTGATGTGTCTCGCTTTTCAACTTGTTATCGGATCACCCAAAAGTCATCATAATAGGCGTAAACAGGGCCTGTGATCTCTAAATTCTGAAAGAGAGAGTGTGAAAGAAATTATAATAGTTAGGTATATTAGAACCTTATTATTTATTTTTAACATTTATTAGCTAGAAAATGCAATATGAGAGCAACCCTATGAAATGAGATGTATGTTTTTTCAGGCAGAAGACAATATCTTCTTGTTCATGCTGCTAAGGGTCTGATCGTGTGACAACTTGTTTGCTCAAGGATAGACAATACAGTACATCCCTAAAAAACATTTTTAAACATTAACGTGAGTTCATATCACATGAGAAATCTGCTGACAGCCACAGGAGCTTTCCCCCCCGGCCGGTTGGTACGAATAAAGTGTGTCACTCGTGTGAATTCCAGGTGGAGAATTTCCATGACAATTTGGCAACAAGGATGGGATCCTAACTTGGGTTTGCCCTGATCTGTAATGAGAGGTAAAGCCCTGTTGTTTGTTCGGTAACGAGGCAGATGAGGGATGAGGATCTAAGTGCAGCATTTAATGAAAAAACAAAAGATGAAACAGATAACTCAGAATATAAACAAAAACCCAGGAACAAATAAAACAACCACGATGGGAAAAAAGAACAGGAACAGAAACAGGGTCAGGATCAAAACACAAAAGGTTTGAATACATACAACAACTGACAATGAATGATCAAAATACAGGGCTTAAATACACAAGGATAATGATTAAATTAAACACAGGTGAGGACAATGAAAGACAGATGGCAGTGATGAGAGCAGGGAATTATGGGAAGTGTAGTTCGGGAGAGATGACAGGGGAGAAACACAGGCCAGACAACAGTGGATCATGACAAATAAGACCAGGGGGAAATTAATGCCAGTAGCTTAATTCTCATCTAAATTAGACACAGTGGCAGCTGGGCTGCCCAAATGCCTCAGAGGTGTTGCTGCTGCAGAAAAAGCAGTGCTTGCTTCCAGAGATTTGGTGGGAACCTATTGGTCCCATATGCAGTATCCATCAAACTGTTAGAACAAAAACAGTAGAGACACAGCAGAGGAGAATGCTTCCTGGAAAAATGTTCAAAGCAAAACGGTATTTGGGTCAGTCCAAATGGTAAACCATGCCTGCCACATCATTTATTTACAAATTATGCCAAATTGACACAAGGTGTATACCATGTGTCAAAAGGAGGTTTGTTGAGTGAAATAGGTACTGATTCACAAATAAAAAGGCACTGGTTCACAAAGGGTTTTCCATTTATGTCCAAAAATGTGGTCAAAAATGTGTAATATGTGCCAAATTAAGAAGGCAAAAAGTATTGCTTGGTGATTGTAGATATGTTCTCCAAGAGGGTAGAAGCATACCCCACTAGAAAGGCAGATGTGTGTGCAGTGGTTAAAAATCTAATGTGAGAAATAATACCCAGATGGTGCATTCCAGGGAAAATTAGCAGTGCCAATGGAACCCACGTTGTGAATCAAGCCCTATGTCACCCCAGTCAGTCTTTGGGAATTGATATGACTACCACCTTAAGAGTGGGGGAGCAGTGGAATGAGAAAATGTCACACTAAAAACAAAATTGGGTTCAAGCTGGACTATTGCCGTTAATACAGATGCGGGCAAGGCTCAGGAAACAAAATGGTTTGAGCCCATTTAAATTCTGGTCGGCAGGCCCCTTAACTCAGAAATTGGACCACTAAAAAAGCATTTGCCTGATACTGATCAGTGTGAGGATGAAATGCTATGATTTTGTGCAAACCTCTCTGCTGTGCTTTGTGATAATCATAGATAGGTGAAACCAGTGCTTCCAAAGGAGGCAAAGGGGAAATTGCATGATCTGGAGCCAGGAGACTGGGTGGTGGTGAAAGAATGCAAAAGTAGAAATTGGAGGAAGCCTAGGTGGACCAGGCCATACCAGGTGCTGTTAGTGACCAACTTGGCAGTAAAAATTGTGGAGAGGGCTACCTGGATCCACGCCAGCCACTGCAGAAAGGTGCCGTCAAGGAGTGGGAAGGATCGGCGAGCACCACAGTGCTTAGCAGTCGGGCCAAGGAAATGCAGCTCACACCAGGCGTGCCTCTAACTTTGACAGAGGCAGAAGAGTCCCTTAGGGGGACCAACGAAAGTCAGGAAAATTGTGAGGGGCCTAAGATTTGGAGTAGGGCGAAGAGCAAACAAGAACACAATAAAACTACAACAGAGAATGAAAAACCCACCAAGGACGTGGTGGTGTAAATGTTTTGGACACACACGGAACTGTCCAAAGTGTGACCTAGACTTGCATAGGTTCACCTTCTTATTTGAATTGTCATGAGATGTCAAGAATGAACAAGTAATCAAGTATGTTTTAAGAAATATTGTAAAAGAAATCTTCACATAAATTCAACAGATGGATTTGAGGGGCTAGCTCTCTTTTTATCTGAAGCAATAGAGTTTGCAAAACACATTAGCACCATACAATAATAATACCCCACTACAGTTCATTGAATTTTAGCTAATGCTTTGTCATGACAGTTTTAACTAATAGAAAAGGTAGATAATGTTACATCAATAGAAAGACCAAATGGGATTAAAAAACCTGAACAAGATGCGTCTGTAATAATGGACCAGGGCAATTTGTGTGGATGTCCACCTGCCGATAGTACCTAACAGGGATAATGAGCATATCCTATTGTAAAGATGGGGTGTCTATGGCTATAAATAGCAACACAGATAATAATATAACTATGACAACTGAAAGCTAAACAGTCATGGCAAAAAATTGCCTCAGAAACCACGTAAACCTAGGTATAGAGTTTATGTATTCCAATTATTGGAAGTGTGGAAATCAAACATTCAATAGTGTAACGTTGTAACTGGCAATTGCAATGAAGATGACACGATGATGTGAATTGTAGAACCGAAGTGCAGTTTATTTACAATCATGAAAATCCTAACTCAGCACACAAACTAAACTAAACATAAATATGACTAGACTTAAACATGGCTTGACTTTAACATGGCTACATATACATACTTCAATACTAGACACCAGACAACAGCAAACATGAGGGCTTAAATACACAGACATGGGGGAACATAAACCAATGATCAAACAGAACACTAAACAAGATAACAAGACTAATAACCTAAAACAAATTACAACTAGAACTAATAACAAGGTAATCAAACAATGAACCAATGAAAACAAGACACATGAACATGGAGGGAAAACAGGACATCACATGACTAGGGAAACAAAATAAGAGACATGAAAAACAGGAACCAACAGAATAAACATGACAAATAGTCTACCAACTGATTGGAGTAGATGTTGTTATTTGATAAAGTTGAAACTACACAATATAATGATGCTGAAGGGCAAAAGAGTTAAACAAAATAGGTTAATGCAAGCCATGGCCCAATTTGAAATATGGAATCATTCCATTGGCGAATATCTTTAGGGGGGAAATGAGGATTAGGAATTTGCCCATGGTATAGAGTTACATTCCTTTCTGACCACATAGACAATATCACCTACACTATGTCAGGATTCGCTAATGAAACCATAAAAGGGTTCAGCCTTCTGAAAAACAACGATAACTCCCATTGACTCACATTGCTCAAGCATGAAATGGCATTAGATTAACTTAATGGCCAAAATCGGAGGATTGTGTGTAACGCTAAACCTCAAAGTAGACTCATGTTTAACTCTGATACCAGGCAGTTCAGGTAAAATCACTTATGTACAGCCCTAGACAAAATTAGGGATGCATTTAGTCCATCTGAATCTGCAGGATTTAGCTTTAATAGATGGCTAATAGAAAACTTTGGGCCTTGGGGGGCATTAATAGTACAGGTCTTGGGCCTTTTCCTGTGTTTCTGCACATGTGCCCTAGCCTGTGCTAGAATGAAGATACATTGATGTGTAGGTGGAATATTAGCTGGGCAACTTTCTCTTATACAATACCATCAAGTGAATAATGAGGATGATGTAAAGGAAGAAGAATGGCAACCACCATTTGTAGAGGAACAGAGCACAAATAGTGTATGGCTTAAAATAACTAGTGCTATGCTGAATATTCCTTGGGGAGAACTAGTTCAGAGGCGAGGGGTTAGAAAATCAATAGGAGTCCAGCGTCTCTTCCCTGGCAAAGAATGTTAGAGCGAACCACTTGTTAAACATGAGGCATGCATAAAGGTTGGTAAGAATTGATTTACTCATGATGATATAAAATTAAACAAACACCCAATGCATGCTGAAATATGTTAGCAAAAATCAGCAAATGCTATATAATTGTGATTAACAAAATGTAATCAAAGGGGGGAATGCTAAACAAGTTATAATAGTTAGGTATATTAGAACATTATTATTTATGTATAACATACTACAAGGTAGAAAATGCAATATGACAGCAGCCCTGTGGTTGAAATGGATGACCAGTCTGTTTTTCAGGCAAAATACAATATTTCCATGTTCTTACTGCTAAAGGTCTGATTGTGTGACAACTTGCTTGCTTCTCTCCCTGGGTGGGTGGTACAAATGAAGCGCTGAGGAAAAGCATGCACTGTGTCCTGTAATGTGTTTGGAACACTCTCACTCGTGTGAATTCCAGGTGGAAAATTTCCATGACAAGAGATGGCAGTTGGCAGCAAAAAAATGAATGAAATAATTTAGCTCCTGCTGTAACTTCAATTTTTGCCAGAGAATGTATGATCACAGCTTGGACCTGCCTAAGGCACTAGCATTTTTCAAAAATGAAGAGGAGCTGTAGATAATACATCCAGAAGAAGTTAAATCAAACAAAGAAAAGAAGGAGATGAAAGAGACGATCCTGAGAGAGAACCCAGAGATGGTGCTGTCTGACTACAGTGGACCAGAACCCAACATATTGCAGTTTAACATGCTCTTCTTCACTGATCAGCCATCAGCCTGGCACAGCACTGTTATAACTGACATGAACTGCAACAGAAAAGGTGGCATCAGTAAAGTTAGGCAAATCACTCTGGAAGGTGAAAAAGAGTCAAAGCTGACTGTAAATGTGTATCACAATGGTACAGTCATGGTCCAGGGGTCAGAAACCAGCCTAGATGAATTCCAGACAAATTTCATGAGCTATAAAATGGAGGTTCAGAAGTTAAAGAAAGATCCTGAGGTGAAGAGTAGTGTAGCGTCCTGCTCCACAATAGTCACAAATGGAGCTCTCAGCTCGAACAACCCTGTAGCACACAGACAACCTGTTTCTCCTGCATCTCCAATGATCAAAGACTTGAGAGACAACAACGCTGAGCTGGAGCACGACTACTTGCTGTTTAAAGAGGAAACTACCAACAACCTCTGCCAGCTCCAAAACCAGACCAGCCACCTTAGCACATGACAACTTCAACAGACAGCTGGAGGAGAACAACCAGGAGCTACAAGAGTAGCTGTGATGGGTGAGTGAGGAGCTGATCAAGAGAGATCAACACAGCAGTATGCTGAAGAAACAACTTGAGGAGATGAGACAACAGCTACACACAAACACGGAACACATAACAACCACAGAACAATAGTAACAGTATATCAGTACTGAAACACTCAACACCTCTCCTGTTGAACACACAAGACAAAAAAAAAACAACACAACACCAGCAGTGTCTCAACACACAAACACACACCATCTCATCCCCTGCAAACCAAAATATTTCTCAGGTCTCTCAAGTTTCTCAGAAATCAAAGAGAAAGACTTCATCACCAGACACAGATATCCACAGACCACAGAGAACAGAAGCGACAACACGTCATCACCAACCTCTGTGACTCTAACCGCAACCACCTGGACCAGAGAGTCCTCAGGAGAACTGTATGGAAACTCTGGTGTCCTACTCTGCTTTGAAGCTGCTGAGAGAGTATGTTTTGGGAACACAATCACACATTATACTGCACACTGTGACAAACGACCTCAGCACCAGGGGAGTGGATGTCGCCAAATCTCTCAACAATAGGGCAAAATCAGCTAGAGAAATTTACCCCAAAGTCAAAGTCTTCTCTACACTGCTGCCTCACAGAGAAGTTCCAATAACATAATCAATATCATTAATGCAGAGAAGTGTGCATTCATGCAGAATGTACATATAGCAAATCATCAGTGTATCACTCATGAGCACCTTTATGTCTACACATTCAATGAGCACACACCCCCTCACTGTGTGGAGATGGTGAGACAGCATGCCGGCATACAGACAGCTACGTTGCTGTTGTGACAGGAAGAGGTAGTGCACCTCAGCCAGATAAAAAACCATAAAGAAACGTATATGCAAAATGTATTAGTTGATTAGCTAGCGCTTAATTTAAGCATATTCGTATTTTTATATATATTTATTTTACTGTATATTCACTTTTTATTATACAGTTGATATTCTAAGGTACTTATTTTATTTCATTACATGATTAGGTCAGGAAACCATCCATTTTTATTTCTGGTAAAAATCACAATGTCATCACTTTTAATCACAAGCTAAAACATTCAGGGAATGTTTTCTGCTGCTTAGGAGAAGAAAGGGAGAACACATATTTGGACGAAAGTGAAAAAGGAACATGAACAGATGAGGATACTTACCTGTGTGCCACCTACTGTAAATCCTCCCACACGAGTCACCCTATTATAATGAGATCTCCACATTACAATCTGAGATCATTCAGTTTCCGTCTCTTGGCTCAGTCGTGATAATAGGGTATCTGAATGCAAGAACTGGGAAAGAACTGGATTATATTAGTTCAGTAGGAGATAAGTATTGTATGTCCCCTCCCAAACAGATTAATCTGGAGAAAAGACAGTCCTGCCCAGTATGAAACTGATCTCCACAGCATTTATGCTGAGAACATGATTAATGCGTTTCTCCTATACACATTTGGAAAAGACAAGAAAAGCATAATTTGGCAACAAAACGATTGACTAACATTTTCTTCACAATTGCCAGCAAATCTATAAAAACTGAAACAGGAGAAAAAAGGAAATCACCAAATCTGACTTGTTTGATAAATAATGTCAAATGTTACTGCTAAAAAGCAGAACAGCCGAACATATGACAACAAAGCTCAACAAAATTGAAGATGCAGTTAATCAAAATTAATTCTGGGAATTATGAAACAATTTAAATAAGTCCAACGAAGAAGTACAAATGTATATCTGTGAACCAACACAGGTCATTAAGTAATTAAACACATTTTTTAACCACTACACAGATTTTATCTTAGCAAACTATTTTGGCAAGATGTTGCACATCAACAGGTTAAATGTATTTGGCTAAGGTGTATGTAAACTTCTCACTTTAACTGTACCTGGACAGAACATTTTGGAATCCTTTATTCACAAAATGATCCAAAAAACTCTGACCTCTGACCTCCCAACCACATAATCTGGAATGTACAATAAAGGGTCAATTAAATCATTTGGAACTCATTGAAAAGATCAAATCCCCCCAAAATAAAAATTCTAGTGGATCAGACGGAATATGCAATGAGATGTTGAAACATAGCTGCCCAAATATGAGCGATGCCATTCTCAAATTATTTAATTTGCTTTTAAAATCAAGATACTTTACTGAGTATTGGAAAGAAAATCAAATTACACCTATCTTCAAACAAGATGACAAATTTAACCCAAACAACTACAGGGGAATTACAGAAAGCAGCAACCTTGGCAAACTATTCTGTTGCATTATAAATGACCATCATTATCAAAGCAATCGCAAAGAAAAAAACAAATGATCCTATTTCCCAAAAATGAAGACAGAATATAAATTGCCATTATATCTGGCCAAAATAAAGACTACTGTCACAGGAAGCTTCTGATTAAATAACGTGTGAGTGAGCACAGTTAGGCTGTAGAGACGGGTCGGCACAGGCTGAACTGGAGACCAAGAGAGAACAGATTGTGTTCACACTGCAGTCAAGGAGTCATAGATAATGAACTTCACTTCCTCACTGAGTGCAGTAAATATGAGACCATCAGACATACAATATGTTACTGTTACTCATTGTTCTCAGTAGTTACTTTTCTTTACAGTTTGCGCACTTAACTGCATTCTTATTATTATTAATAATGTTTTATTGTTTGAATTGTCTATGTACTGTATGTAATACATTTTTTATTATTTTTTTTTATGAATGCTTTGCAATATTGTACATTGTATACAGTCATGCCAATAAAGCTAATTTGAATTGAATTGAGAGAGAGAGAGAGAGAGAGAGAGAGAGAGAGAGAGAGAGAGAGAGAGGTTTAACAAATACTTTATTACTTTTACACTTCAGAACCTTGCATCAACTGTCAAATTTGTTAATGTTTTCTAAAAAATTAAAATAATAAATAAATTACATTGTTAAGTTCAGAACAAACTGATCATCATCATCAGTTATTATCTGTACACAATAACTTATGAAAACACCATACATCACAGAAACGCAACACATTATTTGTAAGCCTATAATAAGCAAATTAATTTTTAGTCTTCCTTCAACCAAATGTATGAACATCATTTCAGGGTCTATTATAGCAAGTTGTAGACCTTTATTCTTCCTTGTTTTCCATACTGCCAAATTTGCTGTCCCAATCAGATAATTCAATACACAAATTTTCATCCATACTCAAAATGTATATTTCATTCCCCCAACAAATATTTTATCCAAAAATTACTTGTCAAATCGTCTAAACCAGCTATTAAGCATTTTAATCTGCTACACTTTAAAAACAAATGTTCCAAATCTTCACTGTAAAATGAACACTATGAAATGTACAGTAACTGGCTGCAGCAATTAGCTAGTAGGTTGCTGTAGTACATTACACAGTATGCTGACTGTAAGTTTAATCACTGTACCTATAAAATACTTTAATTGTTATTACAGTAATAATCACAGTACTGTAATTGTCATCAGAGTAATAGTTGTATTTTTATCACAGCAAATATTATACTACTGTAACAGGCATTACTGCATTTATGTTAATACTGTGAATTAACTGTAAAACAATTACATACTGTAAAATAAAGACACTGTTTTTTTCACAAAATGACATTTATTGTACAACATCATTCAACTTTCAACATTTTAAAAGTGAAAATACATAGATTTTATTTTGTATTTATTTTTCATTTTGTGAACATTTCTCATTTTATAAACTTTTTATTTTTATTTCGTAAACAACAACACTACTTTCCTGAACATAGAAATCCTTCATCTTTGTTCAAGTTACCCTGACAATGTGAATTGCATGGCCTGGAATTAATTTGTTAATCTTTCATGCATTTTGGAGAGTTTTAAAATGATTGATTTATTGTTTGAGGAGTTTTAGTTAATTTGACTGTACATTTAGAGACAAATATAAAAGAAAAGAAAAAACAAAGGGAAGGAGTTGTTAATCATGAAGATGTGTGCAAGTCCTCTGTTGTTTTGCATTTCCTTTCTGAGACTCGCTGACAGTCACATGTATCCTAGTAACATTGATTCAATGTGAAAAAACACAAAAACATCACTTTGTAGAAAGCTCTGTCACACAAGATATAAAATCCAAGCACTGGAAGCAAAAAAGTGGAAATGTATAAAAACACAACTTAAATATGAAACAAAACTGTAGAATTTTAAACAATAAAATATCTTAGACTGACTTTATTGTTCCTGAACTGGATACTTCTTCCTGGGCTGGAATTAGTTGCTAATGTAGACATTTAAATTTAAAGTTAATGTTATGGAGGATATAAATATTTTGGGTCTTCCTCTGTCTGCATGATAACAACAACTAGAAAGCATCTGTGTTGGAAATAATGCAAGGTGTACCATCAGCAAAGACAAAACAATCCAGCTCTTTACTTAAATTACTGTATTGTGATTCACAGGAAAAATATATTTACTGTAGAATTCACCCACCAAATAAATTTGACCATGATGCTTTGCAGATCTACAGCAACATGCTGTATACAGGTTCTGCAGTAAGCATTTGTTCATTATACAGTAATAATTCTGTGAAAACTGCAGAAATTTGTTATAATGTTCCTGTTTCCCACAAAATTGACATTCCTCTCACACTTTTGTATTTAGGTGCACCACATGTCCGTGGCACATCTGTAGCTATGGCCCCGTGAATAATCCTCCGTAGTAGATCAGCAGTTGGCTTCTAAATAGGGGGTTTATAAAGGGTCCTCCACCTGTCCCTCACAAAAAAATCTGGACTTAACAGTGCTGGCCATCTCGAGGCTTTTTGTCTCTTCAATGAAACTAAATGCATGATTTCTACTGAATTGCGATATATTGCTTTCTTTGATGCATGTTGAAATTGTTCTAACTGTTTATCTTGAAAGATAAAATTGAGCCTGCAACTTCACCTTCATCCTTATTTGTGGCTGGAGAAATCCTTATTTCTGTAAACTCTTGAATATTTCTCATGTCTTGTGCTTGCCTCTGCCCTAAATCCAATTTGTAATGCATTACAGATATCTTAATTCAATTTTGATAGGAAGTACCTCAAAGTACCTCGAAGTACCTTGAAGTACCTCAATAGATTTCCATCCCTTCTCATCTAGGAGATGTCAGAGTTTCAGAAAACCATTTCTCAATAAGCATTTCCACACACTTACAAAGGATAACAATCTAGTCTAAAATAATGGTTTAAAAAACAACGGTTCCTCTGGAGCCCAGTGTCCTGGATCTTCCACATCTCGTTCCACTCTAAAATCAGTTCTCTATTACTGTAACATAGATAAGCTCACCTCCCCCAGTTTCATTAAAAATAAATGTCTATCTACTCCAAGTCCACTTGCCCGCCTCAAAATTACACTTGCAGTTTTAGCCACATCTTAATTGTAAAGAAGTATTTGCACAGCTTGTATCCTAAAGGCCTGAATACGACTCCTCACATCCACCAAGCCTTGACCACCCTCCTGGACTGGTAAATAAAGTGTAGCTGAACTTTATTGAACAATGGCCCTCTGCCACAACATGGACATAGCCAGATTATTTACAACCAGAACTCTCCCTCTACAGGACAACTATGTTAATTTTGACAGTCTGGCAGACACCTTTTCCAGCAAACCCTCCCAATCCTCCCAACCCAAAAAACCTCCAAAAGTTCAGTCCATCCTGTCCCCACTGTAAACCACCCAGGAGTTTCGGAAACCCAATATCTTCTCACCTGCCAATGATAAACCATCACTTTTTGCCCAATTAATTCTAGCAGAGGAAGCTTTTTTATATATCCCAAATAGTTTAAATTAAGAATGTAATATTCTCTTTACTTCTAATCAAAACGGTAATGTCATCTGTATAAGCTGATAAAAAACACTTTAAAATTGTCAAGTTAAGGTAAATAATTGTCATTTAAATAATTTAAATTGTCATTTAAATTATTGAATTACAATTCCTTTAAGGTTCGTCAACCTACATAATAAACTTTCAATGATCAAACTATATAACTGCTCAGAAAATGGACAGCCTTGCCTACTGCCTATTAATACTGGTATTGGTGCACTTAATCCACCACCTGCTTTCACCATAACAAAAACATTAGAATACAACAACCGAATGTAAGATATAAAATTGTCTCCAAACCAAAAATTAAACACATTAAAAATATATTTGTGATCGATTTGCTCAAATGCTTTTTCTTTATCTAGATACAGAACTCTAATATTGGAATTATTAATTTATTTATTGGATTTTATCCCCTTTTCTTACCAATTTGGCATGCCCAATTCCCATTAAACTCTAGGTCCTTGCCTCAATCTGGGTGGTGGAGGACAAATCTCAGTTGCCTCCACATCTGAGACCGTCAATTCATGCATCTTATCACGTGGCTAGCGTGTGTGGAGGTTTCACATTATTCTCTGTGGCATCCATGCACTTCTCACCACATGCCCCACAGAGAGCAAGAACCACATTATAGCGACCCCGAGGAGGTTAACCCAACATAACTCTACACACCCTAGCAACCAGGCCAATTGGTTGCTTAGGTAGCCTGACTGCAGTCACTCAGCATGCCCTGGATTTGAACTTGCGAATCCAGGTGTGTTTGTCAATGTCTTTACTCACTGAGCTACCAATATTGGCATTATTAAACTGATTAAATTAATTACATCCTATAATAAAAAGAGATAGTCCATTATAGATATTTCAGGTATACAGTATGATTGATCATGTTTGAACCAATAAATCTAAATCTATTTGGGTAACACTTTATTTTATTTTAATCTATCCTTCTTACACATATTACATCTACTTACTATAGTAATAACAGTCAATTATGCATAATTACAAGCAACTAACCCTAAACCTATAGTAATTACATGTTGTTAATCAGTAATAATCAGTAATTACTATTGTAATTACACTGTAACAAGGACACATTAAAATAAAGTGTAACATTTGCAGAATATTTTATAATCCAAACACAACAAAGATGCTGGTCTCCAATTTTTGAGAAGTCCTAAGTCCCCTTTCTTTGGAAGCAAAGACAAGACAGCTTGACACCATCATGTGGGAAGTGATTTTCTTCATATGCATTCTAACAGCACTTCATAAAAGTTGTGTCCTATTATATCCCAGAATTGTTGATAAAACTCTACAGGTAAAACATAAATTCCAGGAGAACGGCCAATGGATAACTGTTGCGTCGCCTCTGTGAGTTCTTTCAATGTAATTATACTGTCCAGAGCCTTTTGCTGCCCATCCCCAATTTAAGGTAAATATTTAAGCAAATCATCAGCAGTTCTAGTACCACAGCTATCAGCACTATATAACTGTTTCAACTTCCTCATTTCAACTGGACTTGATATTACAGATCCATCAGGATGGCAACGATTACACATCTGTTTTTGCGTGAAAGGTTTTTTTTCTAGATTAAAAAAGAATGTATTGGGAGCATCCATATCCCTTATAAAAAAAATGTAAAATGTATCAGACTAATCAAGCCGAGCGGGATAAAGGCTGACTGTGGACGGTGGTGAGACAGAGAGAGAACGTTTACGGGCAGCTGTCCGTCCTATGTGTGTGTTTGTGTCTTTTGGTTTCTATTTTACATTCAAATATTATTTTGATTGTCAACCCGGTTCTCGCCTCCTCCTTTCCCTAATCCCTTTACACCCACATCCCACCATTGACAAAGGCTCTAAAATGAATCCTTCCTGAACTTCCAATCAAAACTTCCACTTTAATTTTTTCACAGAAAAAAGTGTAATAATTTAACATTCATATGCCAGCAATAATTATATTTTGATGTCTTCTTCATATTTATATCCAGTCCACTTTATTAGTCCATGTCTTCTTCAAATAAAAAAAAAACCTTGCACCACAAACTCTATTATCAGACACTTTAAGCCATGTATATGTCCTGATTCCAATATTCCTTGTACTCCATACATTTATTAATTTAAAATCTTATATAAAATCTAATTTTTATAGTGAGACACCTGATTGACTATGAGGTTCCTCCCCATTCCTGTCAATTATACAGTTTGTTTTACAGACCCCGTCATAATATTTTTGAATGCCATTTCTTAATTTCATGAAAAAAAGCATTTGTTCTGAACCACTATTAGTGGCATAGACAGAGAGAGAGAGAGAGAGAGAGAGAGAGAGAGACTGACATGCTTTTGATTGAATAGAATCTATAGTAAAGGACACATTCAGTTCTGTAATTGTGTATAGTGTACATTGTCATTCATGTATAAGGGCTTAGAATTGGGCTTGTTTATTTATTCTGTCAAACATAGCTCCAAGAAATCTGTTCTGCTTGGTGTTACTCTTTATAGCCTCTTCTCAGAAGAGGAAAGGGTAAAAGGGGGGAGAGAGAGAGAGAGAGAGAGAGAGAGAGAGAGAGAGAGAAAATCAAACACTCTCTGAATTGGGCCCAAATATCCAAGGTTAATTTTGTGAGAAAGCTGCAGTGCCCAGATAAGACCATCCCTGCAAATGAGTTCTGCCTGCCTGGATTACAGCTGAATTTATGCAGCTTTCCTTATCCTTTCACAAGCTCCTCTGAAGTGGCATAATTAACTTGCACACATAAAATGTGCACATTTACTGCTTGGTGGTAACCATTCCTCATTTCAACACTTTTATTTTTTTTTACCCTGTTCAAATAGGTATTATTTTTTTCTTTTTTCTTTAACGTAAGTTTAAATACTTAACTGACAGCTGAAACAATATTCATCCTTTTACTCCCTTCAGCATTTTGTGTTCATTCAAAATATAAAATTATTTTCAAAAACGTTGTTTACCACACTGATTAACATTTTAACCCTGGAGGTTATGGTTAGCTACAAAAGCCACCAGTAGAATTTATATTTTACACAAATGCAGCAAAAAACAACAGGCTACAAAAGTAAAATGCTCGGCAGATTGTATTGCACTTGACTTGAACTACAGGAGGCCAAGAGCCTTTAGTGCCAAGCGCCAGTGTAACATTGCACCAATCTTCAAAGTAAATGCTGACTAAGCTGGCAAATAAGAGTAAGCTTCTCCTGAGGTTCTGCTTTTGCCGTTTTGTTTGATTCTCTTCTTATGAAACCCTGGGCTCTACTCTACAGTGTTTATCAGGGCTCGTTTCAGAAGTGTCATGGAGAGACACAACCGGCAGTCCTCAGTCATACCCTCTCTACTTCAGTATTTCCTCCTCCACTCTGTTATCCAAGTGTCCCTCAGCAGCCCACTCTTACATTCTCAGGGCAATATCTTTAAGTTCTTCACTCTCCACTGAAAACATTTTAATCCCTCAGTTATTTTACCACTACCATTATACCTTTACAATTGTAATTTTGTTTCCAACACTACACATAAGCTTTGCCTTGCACCATATTAATAATTCACACATCCTTATCAATATTAATAGAGATCTATTCTTTTGAGTAACTCAGCTTAACCTGGCTTGACCTTCTTGGTGTTGTTTAACAAGTATTTCAGAAAGGAAAGCTTCACTGTTCATGTGGTTCATTGGATCACAGTTAATTTGCTCCAAAGCAGATTTAGGGGGGAAGAAAGTGAGCAGCACATGTTTTCAGCACACAAGTCCAGCATTTATTGTTAAATCAGTAATACACTTGCATTGAAATTCTAGTTTGATCCTATTTGTATTCAGAGTATACACATACATTTTTGTACATTTGGATTGACACTAAAACATCTATATCAATGTATCGGCATGGATATTAAACCCCTTTACGGATGCACAACGTAAAACAGGTCTTACATTTTACAAGCTGTCCATGTGTTGATGTATTGGTATGCTTCAGCGTCTCTCAAAATGTATGAAAACGTGCATGTTTTTGTAGCAAACTTTCAATATAAATAAATATGAATATACTAATGAAATTACATTGAATATTCATCTTGCCATGAGTCGTTTAACATTTGGAAATATCCTGCCCAAATAAATGCTTATAAATGTCATGCAATATATAAATACTGACAGACCTGGATGTAAAAACAAAATCTAAAAACTTTACTATACTGAATGAAAATAACTGATGATTTAATTAAATTTATTGTATTTTACATTTACTTGCAAAAGTTTCATGTCTAAATTTGTTATCTCTGATTGTCAGGAATTCAGCTGAGAGGCTCTGAATGTGTGATCATGTGTAATTCATTCAATTTCATTAGCAGGCGTGAGCAGCGCAGCATAGCTGCAAATCTGGCACTGTGATCCTCGGTTCTCCACGACCAGATAAAAAGCACAGAGCTGTTTATCTTGATGAAAAACCGGCATGAATCTTAATTTAATGAGCAAAACTAATTAGGTGATTTAGAGAGAACACTAATTCTATTCAAAGTGAGGAGCAAGATAAATTGGTTCCACCTTATGAAGTCTCAGTTGATATTTTAGATGCATTTATGGAAAAAATTGCTTTGAAACAAGCAAATGTGTGACTTGAAAAGGCACTGGGATGTACTGCATTGTTTCTCAGACAGCTACCATTATTCTGGAATGATTTTCTCCTCCTTCAGAGTATTATTATATACATATGTAATAATAATTGTAGTAATAATTTATTAGTATTAATCAGTGGCAGTGTTAAAAGCTAGAAAAGTAGCAGTTTTATAAGTAGTTTTGGTTGTAGTAATCAACAGTGACGACAGTAGTAATAGTTATAACTTTTACTATTGTTGATACTTATAGAAAACTCTAAACTTATATATTAAATTGTCTGCACTTAACTTGTCCCACACTGTTTGTGCTATGAAGATGAATCATACCTAAAATCAAGCAGTTTGCTGAAAAGAGGCAAAATATTACTTTTCAAAGTGATTTTACAAATGTCATTCTAGTGGAAAATAAAACAGGCAAAAACATACCTTATATATGCATTGAAAGAGCCACATTTAGTGATCAGAATTTCTAACCACAGCATCTGTATGTCCAACTATGACACAATGCGTTATGGCATATTGAATGAAGGAAGCTGAGTAATTGACATAGTTGTTTTCTTGTTGATCATGAACAAAACCAAACAAAAGAAGTCAGCTATATATGCTGGATGAAATAAGTTCTGCACAGATTGAATAGCTCATATACATGGACATCAAAAAGCAGTTTAATGTGAGAAAGCTGCTTAAGACACAAACATAGCATTTACGTTTGCATGCAATATGTAAGCCACAGTGGTATTGTGCTGCAAATGTGGGGTTTCCCTCTTACGTCATCCTCTAGGGTTCCCACTGCACATTTGAGTGCACATGCACCCTTCAAAAACATATAAGAACAGAACTTATGCATTTACATTGTCAGGTAAGCAATGTTCTCCGTGAGAAACCTTGGTTTGTTAAACCGCTTTTCACTTAATCCCTTAAACAGCATAAGGAAAATGGCATTTGAAAAAATTTGAGAGAATGGAAAATTTTAATGTACATGATGTTTCAGAATGCTACTTTCTGGGAAAAAAAATAAACATTATTTTTCTGCAAAAAAAGAATGGTGGCAAGTATATTCATGTTTGAAAGTTGAAAGTGCTTTCTGAAGTAAGATGAAACACTTCCAGTTCTCTGAGGTAGGACAGTTCTTAGAATACATCTGAGCTGTTCTTCACCATTATTTGTGTCTGTGAGCCCTGCCTTAGGTTGATCAGTGGGAGTGCTGAGTGTTGAGCAGAACCCATTTAATGTTATTCTCAATATCACACAGCTCTTTTGTTATTGTATTGTATTTTTTTCACAAAGCTCAGGAGGAAGCCACCGTCGTGTGAAATTTGGATCCACCTTAAACCATCAACCAGCACAAAAGATGTAACAGAGGAAGGAAAAGCTCTCACGTGGAGAAGTGATGTGAGTTATTCTCATGAATTATGTGAATTCCATGCTGTGCTCTTAAAGTGGAAAGTCCCTCTGTGGAGACACAGAGCCATAGAATATTCCTGTTTCAGGAAAGGAAATGTCATAGGGGCCATACAATTTCTATCATCGAACTTGTCTTTGGCTTAGAATCTAGTTTTGGTGAGATAGAAAATGCAGATGAATTTGACTAAACCTCATCTGCCTGACTTCAGGACAAGATGAAGGCATGCATGCTGCACTGAAAGTCGTTTGTCGTCTTTTAATGTTATAAATTATTCTTGATATCACACAGCTCTTTTTTTATTGAATTTTTTCCCCCCACAAAGCTCAGGAGGAAGCCACAGTCATGTAAAATCTAGGTACACCTTAAACCATAAACCAGCACAAAAGATGTTACAGAGGAAGAAAAAGCTCTCATGTGGAGAAGTTATGCGAGTTATTCTCATGAATTATGTGAACTCCGTGCTGTGCTCTTAAAGTGGAAAGACCCTCTGTGGAGACAGATGCATGGAATGTTCCTGTTTCAGGAAAGAAAATGTCATAGAGGAGGAGGAATTAATTTCTATCATCAAACTTGTCTTTGGCTTAGAATCTAGTTTTGATGAGATAGAAAATGCAGATGAATTTGGCTAAACCTCATCTGCCTGACTTCAGGACACAATGAAGGCATGCACACTGCTCTGAAAGGCGTTCAACTTGTTTTTGAAAAAAAAAATATCTTTCACCCTAGCAAAATCAATCAGTGAATGCTTTTTTTTCTTTCAACCATTTATACTGAATAGTTCGAATAAATTCACATTCCTGTGATATGTTATAATAACAAGCTAAATAATCCGCATTTCACTTACAAGTAGTATAGTCATCGTTTATAAGTGCATTTGAGTCAACATTGTGGAGCCACCTGGTCTCCAGAATGTTTGTCCAAAAACAGGGGAATGTACATGCAAACATTCCCTGAGAACTGATTACTGAGAACATAAAAAAACACAAATCTTTAACCCGAAACCAATCAAGCGTAATATGCAAACCTCGCTTCTATGATGTTCTTGTCAATCTTGCCCTGAGCCATGATTACTTTTGTAATCTGACATTGTTTATGATCCAGATCACAGTGAGTTCTTTTATTCAGTTGGATTATATTATTTTGGTCTCAGCTCAGCCAAAACAATTTGCTGATTTAATTTACACAGTTGAGGCCAGTTTGAATGAAATATCTCCAAAGACCTTAATGTCCTTTTTCCCACTGAGCCAGAAACTCATGAGATGCCACCTTTGACCTTTTCCAATGTCGAAAATTACAGTACTGCTGTTCACAATTATTTCAGTCCTAATATTGCGATAGAGAAGTACTGCAAGCTTCTGTTGGAGCTCTGCACACAATTTAACAGTCAGGGCAATCCTAAACTCCTTTAAATGAGACAGTGCCTGGGTTTATGCTGTATGGATTGAAGCATTTGAGTGACACATTTTAGAGTGAACAATGCACTGGATTGTCACTCACTGTCTTACTCTCTCTTTTTATCTCTCTCTTTTACTGTCTCCCAATCTCTGATTGCAAATGCAACTGATATATTTGATTGGACTGTGCGATTAAGACACTTTATTAATTTAACTTCAATGAACAATCAACAGGACACCCTATGTTCTAGCTAATTTTACTAAAAAACTGAAAAGAGAATTTTATTTATAGTGTGAAAAGTATTGTGTATTGTTTGTGTACAGAAACCATTTTATAACTGAAAACATAGACATTGCTCTTGGATGAAAATCTATTGAAAAATATTATTGGATTCTAAATAGTATTGATTAGTCTTCGCTGTTTGTCTACAAACATTTTCAGAGTCAAATCATCTTCAGAGTACACAAGTTATTAATGACATCCATAAATGAATACAAATCTGTGCAATTAGACAGGAATTGGGCATCTGATCTGCAAATAAAACAACCATCCACTTTTTTTTTACATTTAGGCACAGGTTAAGTCAATCTGAAATCAGCAACACTACAATAACAATAGGTGAAAATGGGGGTTTAACAGAGACCCCTTTACATGCCCATTTTAAAGGGGTTTTATCTGTGAACTTCTGTGCCCATATGTGAACTTTTGTCCAGTCCTTATGGCTGACGACTCTGATGTGTGTGCAACATTTCATGAAATATTAAGAGCCCCAAGAATCTCAAAAACGTCCTGTTGGATGGAATGAGATGTTGCGTCGGTATAGTGACACTAGGGGTCCCCTTGGGAGCCCCAATCACCACTGATCTTTGAGAAAAGGCCAATGGTAATTGGCGAGTGGAATTTGCATGCCACTCCCCCGGACATACAGGTATAAAAGGAGTTGGCTTGCAACCACTCATTCAGGTTTTGTGCTGAGGAGCCGAGACAAGGTCCCTGCCATTTCTGCGGGTAGTTCAGTGTTGTGGCAGGAGGGATACAATGTCTTGTTCCCTCCATCAGGGAACGGAGGTTACAAAAGTAACCAGTAAATTCCCTATCTGTCACTCATTTGATGTTGTGTTGATGTAGTGACACTAAGGGTCCCTATACAAAATGGCACAACTAGCTGAACTGTGTTACGTGGACTGGTGGTGCGAGACAGGCAGACCCTTGTGTGCCTCATAGCTAGAGCACCCGGCTGGTCCCCTGAACCTCAGGGACAAGTCCACTGCCTGAAAATAGGGACCGGCTGGCCCAGCCGTGGCCTCTTCTCCTTTCTTCTCCCCAAGTGGGGAGAAGGTCTACAAACACAGTGACCGGGGCAGAGGGGCCTCTGGCCAAGCAAGACGTGGGTTTATCAGTGGGGAAACCGTTTCATGTGATATACATCACACAGGGTTACCATGGGCAACAAGCGCATATTAAGCACCTACCCAAGTACAGGGCCTGGTTAGCACAAATACTGGGCCGAGTTCTTTTAGCGCCTTGGTTTGGTACATTTGCAGGAGAGCTATGGCGTGCAGGGCAGAGGTGGCCTATTCAGTGACACCCTATGCCTTAGCCGCCAGTGACGACGTAAACCTACAGGCCCTGGACAGGAGTCTCAGACAGTTCGGCCAGATGCCAGCGCAACCGCCTGATCCACCTAATCGGTGAGTACCCTCTGGCAGCCCCACCATCAAGGGTAGTGAGAGCGGAGGAGCCCACAAATCGGGTCCGGGCAGTAAACGGTGCCCGCCTCATTCTCGTGATTTCATCATGCACCTCCGGGAAGAAGCGCGACCAATCGTCGAGTCCCAAGGGTTCAGGGGGGAGTGGAGGGTTCCACACCAGCCTGATGCAAGCAGTCGCCCAGCAAGCATGGCAGCCAGCTCCATGTCAGCCTGTGACTGGGCGACCACACCCGAAGGTGGGAGCCCAGCTGAGTTCTTGGCATCAGACTGGACGAGCCCGCTCTCCGATGCTGCGATCAAGAGCTCATCCTCTTCGCGAGCTCCAAATGAGATTGCAAACTGCCCTGAGACAAGCCGGCGATCTCATCCCAGTTCTTGAGAAAGCATGCTAGGGAATGGGAGGTCCTTTGGGGGTTTCCCAGCAGAGAAGCTCCCACTGAAGTCTCTAAATCGCCCCCAGTGCTAACCGTCGCGGCCTCATACATAAGTAGATGGATTGAGGTGGAGAGCCGCTGGGGTGGCTTTCCCTCCAACGAAGGAGAGCCGCAACCGCAACATTGCCATGTTCATGTTCTCACAATGCAGACACAAACCATCCACGAACAATGTCTCCACGTGGGATGCACTCAAGCACTTGAGACAGTGATCGTGGCCATCAGAAGCGGAGAGATAGCGACCACTAGTTATACACAGACAGAAAGGCATCTTGAAAAAGTAGGAAATATACTATTTTTTTGTGGAAAAAATATACTCTTTTAGCTGCTGAAGTGCTAAAGTGCTGGGTGTTCTCTGCTCAACGCTGGTGAAGGAGGGGGAGAAACCGCTGCAAAGTGCCGTAAATCAAACAGCTTCAATCGCTTTCAGAGGTGTATGGTCCGGAAGAGGAATTCAGCTCGCTGAACACAACCGCTCGACTCCGAAGAAAATATCTGAATGAGTGGTTGCAAGCCAGCTCCTTTTATACCCGTATGTCCACTAAATTCCACTTGCCAATTCCCATTGGGTGGAGCTAATTACTGTAAGTATGAATGTTTTTCTGCATGAGAGTTAAATATTTACCAATTTCCATGATGAAGGTGAAAATGTGGGTTCTACCGAGCCCCCCCTTACATGCCCATCTTCTAGGTGGCATTACAGAGTCCCCCCTGTGACTTTGTCCAGCCCTATTGGCTGATGACTCTGATGTGTGTGCAAACAAAGTGGGACACTGATTTAATGTGTACCCTCTGTAACGTAGTTCAATGGAAAGGAGGAGGCGAGAACCGGCTTGTCAATATAAATAATATTTTAATTATAAACTTAAACAAAAGACGAACACACACACGACGGACATGTCTGTAAACGATCTCTCTCTCGTCGCACCACCGTCTGCCATCTGCCTTTATCCCTCTCGGAGGCTTAATTAGCCTGATAAGGGACCGGGTGTGTATAATCACAACCCGGCCCCGCCCTCCGCCCTGCCACACCCTCCTGAGACCACCGCATGTCTGCTGTGTGCATTTTCCTTTTTGATTTGTAACTAGTAGCACCTAATATATAAGCAAAAGAAAATTATAAATAAAAAATTCTACAACAAACAGTTTTCTTAAAAAAATGTATGTCCACATATGTAGACAGATGGACTAAGTTGTGAAATTTTAAGTAATGCAAAGCTATATACATTTTTTTTCATCAAATAGTTTCTCATGTATCCAGGAATGTTGGTTATTAATGTTTTTGAGATGTTATAAACATTACAGCTAATTTTCTGTAAAGCTGAATAAATAGTTCTGATTAAAAGTTATGGTCAGCATCATCAGATCAAAATAAAATTTAGCATTATACAATTCTGAATCTATGTATTGATTTCTATTGTCCCATGTCTGCTAAACATGTTGAGTGATCCAAACATCATCTGCAGCCTGAAACTAAACTTTTGGTCAAATTTTAGGAGTAAATGAACTTAGCTGCATAGAAAGCTATAGAATGTCCCTTAGCTACCTTGCTACCTATTTAGTGAATTACTTGACCTGCAGTGTGTTGTCTGTCTGCACCGGTCTCAGTACAGAACAAAATGCACCTTATTTTCATCCTAACTCCATATAAAGTCTTTGAAAGCAAAAATTGTCAGGTTTTGCATTATTCTCACTGTGAAAATGCATAGTAAATATATTGAAATACATTTACTAATGTTAATTAATAGAACATATTGTACAGTGATAACAAAATAAAATATAACTACATTTAAATTAAAATGAAGTGAAATGACCCTCAGATGTGTTAATGTTGAAAATTATTCAAAATATTTATTTGTAATTTTTTTTATTTTAAGGTAATGCATTGTGGATGAAATTTTTGACAGCAAAAAATGTATGGATTTTTTTAAAGTGGCAAATCAATCAAAACAAGAGACACTCTTTACAACCAAACAAGTAAAACAAAAAACAATTACAGAGGTTTCTATCGAGAGGCACTGTTGTTGGCACTGCGCCTGTAGTAGTGCCTCCTGGAAATCAACGTCATGCTGTTGTGTCACATGATGTTTAACTAGTTTAACCCTTAAATTATAGTCTACAGTGTTGTGAACAGTATTCAGCTAGTTTTATTTAATTTAATAATGCATTGCGTTTAACGAAGCCAAAATACAACGTCCACACTTGAACACAGGGTTGCACAAGGCTAAAGCATATATGTTTTTAGAATTTAAATGCTAGGAAATCATTTTATTTTCTTCTGATGTGACAAAAGTCCAGCCCCCAACTCACACCATTGATTGAGCCAATGTGTTTACAGAACTCGAGAAAATTAACCTAAATATGTCTCATAGTTTTCTCAGCACATTAATATGGGATATGGATAGAAATGGGACAGAAAGATTTTAAATGCAGAAAAAATACACTATTCTGGTAGCTGGGTTGTCACTAGGGAAAAGGAGATCTTCTAGCTATAGGCTTCATAAGATGACATGCCAGAAAACAGCTAGCTGGTAGCCTCTTTTATACCAGTTCTTAAGAGTGTTTGTTAATAGTTTAACAGAGATTACTGTCATGTAAATGTATATCAATATTGTTTCACATGGTTCCAGGCATGATAGTGTATGTAAAACTCACACCACAGGGAAACAGGACCTTGTTTTTCAAACATTCAAATTGGCCTTGAATCAAGCAGCACTTTGCAAGGCCTAATCAGCCTAGTGTGTCTGCAACCTCAAGAAATTAACCAGGGTTAATTAGCATCTGAAAGCGTTAATTTGTTTTGCAGTAATTCCAGTGCTCTTTAAATACCAAATGCGAGAGCGGGGGGTGGAGAGAGAGCATGCTTCATTTTAGATTATCTCTTTGACTGCTGGCCTTTATGTTGTCTTCATTCAGATTCCCTTTGGTCTTATCCGTCACCTCCCCCACTAGCATTTCTCTCCCATGTGTCGCAAAATACAGCAACAGCTTGTAGGTAATTGATCAGACAAGCCAACTGTAAAATATTAATTTTCTACTTCAACAGCCAAATAAATCTCTGAGGAGATTTTCAGAGGACGGTGCACAGATATTGCTTATGAGTAGCCAGGTTAGAATGGCTCTCATTGTGAAGAATTAGTTAAGAAGGTGTTCTGCTGTAGGATGGGGTCCGGTCGATGGCCGACCAAGCAGGACATTGGCCCCAGTTCTTCCCCAGCAGCAAATACTGAGGCCTAAGACAGGATTCAGATGCAGCCAGCCCTACTGCCCCCACCCCCCAGTGCAAACTGGTGCGGTCCCCCTGGAGATCACTGCCGACGGTGAGATCGCTATCGTGGGGAGCCCTGGCCCGTGAAAACTACCGACGGGGACAGGAAAAATCTCCTCACCCAATCCCCCCCCCCCATTCTGACAGGCCCCATACATATCCATAGGCCCCGCATTTATTAGCGACGTCCCTGGGAGGGGAGTCTATGGAGAGGGGCCAGTAAAGCTATGGTATTCATTTACAGTAAAGAAATTATTAAAATATGTAAACAAAACAAATAATACTAGATACTATACATACAGTAGATAGATGCTGAATCAAAATGATATTATGATGGGAACACTACATTCTGTTGGGCTGTTACACCATGAGTATGCAAAAATGAATGCAAATTAACATTCACGCCTCCTGACCCATGCATAAATTCTGCAATAAGGAACGGAGGAGCAATTTTAGCAGGATTGAAGGAAATAAAAAAGCATATTTTTGTAACACCCTTTATTAGATGATTTTTTAGCCTAGCAGAATTGCTTTGGAGCTGTTCACACAGGATGCATTCAAAACCAGCTAGATGGAGCACAAAAGAATATAAACAGAAAGGGGTCTCAAGATGCATTTTTCAAAGCTGAACTATTGTACTTTTAACGCATTAACAGGAACTTCTTTTCCACCATCAGATTGAACAGTTCTCGTCGCAGAACCATACCATTCCCTGCTGATCAGGGCCAGTTGGTGCAATTACGATTTCTTTACCCTGTGGTGTGGTGAAATCAGTAGAATGTATACTTAATGCTTTAAAATATCCACCATTGTGCCTGTACGAAAGCAATCCAAAATCACTTACTTAAATGACTGGCGTCCTGTTGCTCTTACCCCCATCATCAGCAAATGCTTTGAGAGGCTAATCAGAGATTACAACCGCTCTGTGCTGCCTGCCTCACTGGATATACTGAAGTTTGCTTACCGCAACAACTGCTCCACTGATGATGCCATAAACTACACACTGCTCTCTTCCACCTGGAAAAAAGGAACACATATGTGAGAATGCTGTATGTAGACTACAGTTCAGCATTCAACACCATCGTGCCATACAAGCTTGATGTGAAATGCCAGGCTCTGGACTTAAACAGCTCACTGTGCAGCTGGATCCTGGAATTCCTGTCAAGCAGATGCCCGGTGGTTAGAATGGGCAGCAACATCTCCTCATCACTGACCCTCAACACTGGAGCCCCGCAGGGCTGTGTTCTCAGCCCATTCCTGTATTCCCTATACACACATGACTGTGTGGCAACACATAGCTCCAATGCCATCATTAAGTTTGCTGATGATACGATTGTTGTAGGTCTGATCACTGACAATGATGAAACAGCCTACAGACACGCTGGTGTCAGTAGCACAACCTCTCCCTCAATATCAGTAAGACAAAGGAGCTTGTGGTGGACTTCAGGAGAAAAGACAGAGAACACAGATTTGTATTGATGCTCACCATCAATAGAGCACCGGTGGAGAACGTCAGCAGATTCAAGTTCCTCGATGTCCACATCACTGAGGAACTCACATGGTCTGTCCACACTGAGGCCATTGTGAAAAAGGCTCAACAGCGCCTCTTCTTCCTGAGACGGCTGAGGAAGTTTGGAATGAACCAACACATCCTCACACTGTTCTACACCAGTACTGTAGAGAGCATCCTGACTGGCTGCATCACTGCCTGCAACCACAAACCCCTGCAAAGGGTGGTGCAAACTGCCAGACACATCATCAGAGTTGAGCTTCCCTCCCTCCAGGACATATATAACAGGCGGTGTGTGATATAAGCTCAGAGGATCATCAGAGACTCCAGCCACCAAGCCATGGGCTGCTCTCACTGCTACAATCAGGCAGGCAGTATCACAGCATCAGGACCCACACAAGCTGACTTCATGACAGCTTCTTCCCCCAAGCAATCAGACTTTTGAACTCTTGATCATTCACAATACATATCAGCACCGCACTTTATTAGCCTCAGACTGGACTCACATTTTATACTTCTCTTAATAACACACGGGACTGAATATTAACCGACAGCTGAATGTCAACACAACATTTCAGATTTATTTCCACTGATTACATGGGGGGTATTTTGTGTATAATATATATTGTATATTATTAGGTGTATATTGTATATTGTGTTGTGTAACAAGACGTGTAAATTGTGTTATGTGTAAATCAGATGTTTATTGTACTTGTCATGACTGCTATGTTGCTTAGAACTGCACCCAAGAATTTCACCCACTGTGTATATGGGTACAATTGAGTGACAATAAAGGGATTTGATTTTGATTTGATAACAGTTCCGTCTGTTCGCAATGGCGCAAAAGGTAAACATTGGAGTGTGCTATTGAGGATGACTGCATTTTTCCTTGGTTTTACTATGCAAATACACAGAAAAGACATGGCCCATGTGGCAAAAGGAAAGCAAAAAGAAAAAGATGAGAGGTTTATCATCATTTACTGATGGCTTCTGTATACCACCAGACACAAATTCACAAAGGTAAAAGTTCCCAGACTAGCTAAAATGGATATTTATTGATAAATTATGATATAAGTATTAAATTAAAATAGTATATGAAAATCTATATTTTACACTTTTCCCCCATATGAAAAATATATTGAAATTAATAAACTGATAAACATTGTATATACACACTTAATTAGATGACTAATATACTTATGCTACTCTTGCATAATTGGAATTATGCATCATTTCATGTACAGCTGCTTTGAAACAATAGCTGTTGTGAAATGTGCTATACAAATACATTTGACTTCACTTGACTCATAAGATTGAAGTAAGTGTACTACCTCCTTTATTAAGAAATATAATAACGCAATACACTTTTAGATAAATTACAATTACAGCCTTAAAGCAAATTACAGTCCCTACAAATGCAAGGATGGAGTGGAGACAAATAATATCTAGAGGAAATAATGAGGAAAATAAGAATGGAGTGAAAGGGAATATATTAGATGGAGAGATCAATAACATATAAGATTAAGAACCTAATTAAGAATTTGAGACATATGGGAACTACTTAAATAAGTAATTATATAATATTCTTACAGTTTGACAGAAATGTAATAAGCAATGATACTACCCTACAAAGGCAAAACGCAAAATTGAGTCCTGACTGAAACAGGACTCTTATGATTTGTCTTGTGTCAGACAAGTTTGTCTCATATTCTGAAATTCAGAGAAAGCATTGTGTGAAGATACAGTAACAACAAAATCCACATCAAAATAATTCAAGCAATTTTTCTCAGTTTCAATGATAGTTAATGAGTATGGACTTTGTAGGGTAGCAAAGTGCATTGATATTTTTACCAGTGAAACTATATGTGTAAAGTAATTTAAGGAACACAGGAATTTGGATGGATGGATGGATGGATGGATGGATGGATGAAACATAGTTCCATGTAAGACAGGCAAAGTAACCAAAGTAAATAAATAACCAAAGGTTATTTTCATGGCAAAAATATAGTAGTTTAAAAAACATTGACAAACAATAAACAAAAAACTATCACAGCATTGTAAAAAGATGTATAAGAGATGTAAGACACGTGGAGACAGACAGAATCTCTCATCGACAATGAATTAACAACAGGGAAAACAGAAGCACGCATCCTGCAACAGTGCGATGTGGCCATCCGGGACAAGTTTTGATTGCTGAGTGCAGGTGCGGGTGGGATGATGTGTGCGTGGGAACAGAAGAAAGAAATTACCCGCATGACTCCTGCAAAATATAAATATAAATCTATTTAAAAATTAAATCGATTTATTTCATGTATTTAAGGTACTGAGTGTTATTCGTGTTATCTGTCTATTGTGCAAGAGCAACAAAAAAAATGCATGATTTATAGGCACAGGGTTGATTCATACAAATTCTTCCTTGTGCTCTATGCAGCAGAAAATCCCTTAGTGCTATGGATGTTAACCCTTTATTAAAGAAAGGTTCAAACAAAACTTTGAAAGCAATGTTAGTGTTGACAAAACATTTCTCTCTCTCTATCTCTCTCTCTCTCTCTGTGTGTGTGTGTGTATGCTGGATTGTTTGGGTTAGAGTGGTGTCGAGTGAGAACTGAGCTGCAAAAGTTTATTTCTCCTTCCTTTTCCTTTTTTCCCATTTTCTTTTCTTTTCTTCTCTCACATCTTAATTTTTCTCTTTTGCATGTTCTGGGTGTTTGTTTGATTTTGTGTATATTTGTATTTTTTTGTAAGCGTTTTATTTGAGTGTAACAAAGTTGTGCGATAGGATGGCGTCTCAAGAGACGCCATCTCTGTCATTGCAGAATGGTGTACGGTGTGTACCTGATGACGGTGTTATGGTGGATGATGTTCTCGTGGCAGTGGGAGAGGAGGTAGGTTTTGAAAGTATTTTATCTGCATCCCGAATGAATAAAGCAGTTGTTGTGTTTGTAAAAGAGAAAACTACTGCTAGCAGTAGTTTTCATACGTGATAATCTTGTGCAAATTACTCCGCTTTACGCACCATCCAGTAAAATCATAATTTTAAATATCCCGCCTTTCATCTCTAATGAGGCGTTGGAACATGAATTGATAAGATTCGGAAAGTTTGCCAGTGCGTTTAGAAAGATCTCTTTAAGTTGTAAACATCCTTCTTTAAAACACGTTAAGTCTTTTAGAAGACAAGTGTATACGTTTTTGGACTCTCCAGAAAATACACTGGATGTTTCTTTTCGTGTGAAACATGATGGAAGATCATATATGATTTATGCAACTACTGGTAACTTGTGATGTTTTGACTGTGGTGACATACGGCATAAGCGGCTTGCTTGTCCACATAGGGAGCACGGAGGAGCAGAAAATGCTGCTTCAGAGGGGTGCTGATGTTGTGATTGCCCCCACAAATGCTGTTGAAAAATAAATTGCAGGTCCTTCTGGATTTCGAAAATCAGACACTGACACGGCATCGCGTGTCATCTCTGAGCTAGTACCTGATGTGCAGATACAGGCAGGATGTTAGTGATGTTACTCGCAGCGGTAATGCTGAGAACTTTACACCTGTAACTAGTGTTGTTGACCGGAATAGCGTTTCTAATTTTGAAGTACCAGGTAACAGCAATGTTGAGCAAAGTGACTGTAATGTTGAAGATCCTGATGGAATTAACAAGGGTGGGCCAATAAATTGTACAAACAATGGCATGTCTGATGAAAATGATTCTATTGACATTGATAGTTCACAGGGAGATCTTCAAAAGGAATTTTCCTTATATACCCTTGAGGAAATAAATACTTTTCTGGAGGATACTTTTGGCAAACAGGTGAATGTTAAAGATTTTTTCCCAGACATTGAGAAGTTTGTTAGGTCTGTTACAGTTCTTCAGTGAAAAGAAGTGTTTTCGGTTAAAGAATCGTCTCACAGCATTAAGAAAATGCAGGAAAGGGAAAAAAGTTTTTGAGTGACTGGCCAGAAATGCATCACATGTGCTTTTAATCTTTCCTTCTTTTTGTGATATGTCTGTTGTTCTTCCTCTTTAATATGGATATTTTGAGGGTGGGCTCCATTAATGTTAATGGTGGGAGGGATAGACATAAACGTGATTTGGTGTTGGAAAGCATACAGCTAAAAAGACTAAATGTTGTAATATATATATAAATGTATTAATATATATATATATATATATATATATATATATATATATATATATATATATATATATATATATATGGATATTTTGAGGGTGGGCTCCATTAATGTTAATGGAGGTAATGTAATGCTTCAGGAAACTCATAGTGATGTAGATAATGAAGCTGGAGAATTTGTTGGAAGGGGCAACAGATACTTAGCCATGGGACAAATTTTAGTGCGGGAGTGGCAATTCTTTTTTCACCAGAAACTAGAGTTAATATTATAAGTTCATAATAAGTAATACAAGGTTGTCTTGTTTTAGTAAAAGCTAAAAGGTTCTCTGTTTGTTTTTATAAATGTGTATGCACCGAATATGGGGCATGAGAGAATACAATTTTTCAGTATTTTAAGTGGAATATTGAGACAGTGTTACAATAATGACAATGTGATTATTGGGGAAGACTGGAACTTCTGAAGAACCTCATATGAAATCTTCTATTTATTTGTCTAAATTAGTAAAAGAAAATTAACTTTTAGATATGTGGAGGATCAAACATTATTCTTCCCGACAATATACTTGGGTATATTGTATTATATATCTGATAATAGAATGAGTGCTGCCTGGTTGGACAGAATTTATATATCCAAGTGTTTTAGTAATCAGGTCATTGAGTGCTCAATTTTTCCAGTGGGGTGCTCAGATCATCATATGGTTTTTATGTCTTCATATTGGCACTTTAATGCTAAGTTATTGCAAGGTGCTATTTTCTGTAAACATTTTGTGTTTTTTTGGGGAATGTTGGAAAAACAAAACATACATTTGAAAATTTGAGACAATGGTGGGAAATTGGGAAAACACAAATACAAATGTTTTGTCAGCAATATACTGTTAACTTTACAAATAGGATTAAAAAACTGATTCAAACTCTTGAAAGATCTATAGATTCAATAAAGAAAGAATTGTTGGACAGATATGATCCTGGTTTGTTTTATTGTTTATAACAAAAGAAGAGTGAGCTGGGGTCCTTCTTAAATGAAAGGGTGAAAGGAGCCTTGGTGAGGTCTCGTTTTATTTCAATTAATGATATGGATGCCCCAAGTGCATTTTTTTTTTTTAATTTGGAACGTTCAACAGCACAGCACAAACAAATGGTTTGTCTCTGTCTGCCTGATGGAAGGGTTACAACTAACATTGCAAAGATGCGTCATCATGCTGTGGATTTTGATTCCTGTTTATATACTGCAGAACATTGTGATTTGGACTGTGCTGAACAGTTATTTCAAGGCATCCTTAAACTGGACTCTGTTTCAAAGACTGCCTTGGACTCTCTTTTATCTTTTGAGGAGCTCACATCTGCAGTTGCACAGCTCAGCTTGGGGCGATCCCCTGGTGTTGATGGTTTGACATCAGAGTTTTATAAACTCTTTTGGAACCTTCTTGGTATTGATCTTTATGAGATATTTTGTGAATGTTACAAAGTTTTTTTTTTGCCCGTTACCTGTCGTCATGCTGTTCTTTCTTTACTTCCAAAAAAGGGAGATTTGTCCTTATTAAAGAACTGGAGGCCTATTGCATTATTGACCACGGAATACAAGATTTTATCAAAAGGTCTTTCTAACAGATTAAAGAAATATATACATATAATAGTGCATGAAGATCAGACATATTGTCTACCAAATAGGTCAATAATGGATAATTTGTTTTTAGTACGAGACATTTTAGACATTTGTAGAACTTCTAACTTAGGGGTTGGGCTAGTTGCCTTAGATCAGGAAAATGCTTTTGATCGAGTAGATCACAATTATTTATTCACCTTAATTAAAGTTTTTGGTTTTGGGGAAAGTTTTTAAAATTGGATACAACTGCTTTATGCTGGTGCTTTGTGCATGGTAAATGTGGGGGGCGGGTTGAGCAAACCAATTTCTGTCCAAAGATGAATCAGGCAAAGTTGTGCATTGTCTGGTTTGTTGTATAGTATTGCCATTGAATCTACTTTTTAATATAAGAAAGACTTTATGTGGTTTTTCAATACCAACTGTGATTCCAAATACAAATGTTACCCTTCCTGCTTATGCTGATGATGTGACTGTGTTTGTTAGTCGTAGGCAGGATATTACTGGCCTGTCTGAAGTTCTTCAGTTATATGAGAAGGCCTCATCAGCAAAAGTAAATTGGGACAAAAGTGAGGCTTTTTGGGCAGGTCAAGATACTCTACATTGTTTACCATCACTGCCAGGAAAGCTTAATTCGGGCAAAGAAGGTTTAAAAATCTTGGGATTTCATTCGGGTTCAATCGATTTTCAAAAGTTAAATTGGGAGGGTGAAATGGAGAAAATATGCACCCGATTGTCTCACTGGACCTGGTTGCGACCCAAACTATCCTACCGGGGGTGAGTCTTGATTGTCAATAATTTGGTCGCTTCCACCTTGTGGCACAGATTTAATAAGCTACAACCACCTGATGGATTAGTGCAAGAAGTCCAAAGAAAGTTGGTGATTTTTTTCTGGACTGGACAACACTGGGTTCGTTCCTCTGTACTGTTTCTTCCAGTACAAGAAGGGGGACACAGTTTTGTGGATATCAGGTTCTGATGAAGCTAGAAGAGGCTGAGCTTGCAGATCTTACTCCTTTCTACAAATCTGTTCTAGAAGCCTTTTTTAAGATCACCTGAAGTGGCTGTTGGATGAATCATTGTTTTTTAACTCTTTCTTGCCTTCGAGACTTTTGTCCTCGGCATTTTTGTGTTCATGTTTACTGTCTGTTGGGTGCACAAAGCTGGGTCATATACTGCATACCAGTTTGGAAACTTTGGGCAAGAAAGCTGGGGTGAGGTCAGCTCGACTGTTACAAAGACTCACCACAGAGGTGTTTGAGGAACTGGATTTTAACTATCATTCTTTCTTGGACAATCCAACTATTATTGATGAATGGAGAAAGGGATGTGAGTATCTTTTTCCCTCTCTGGTTGTAAGAGCTGCTGTGGGGGACTGGCAGGAAGAGGAGAGATGAATACTGTCATTCAGAACTCCACAAATGGACGATTTTGAGTCTGTAGGAAAGAAAGCCCTTTATGTCACCTGTGTAAAGGTGTCTAATTTACATTCTTTGGCTGGGGTACTTTCAACAAGATGGACAGAAGTTTTTGGCACTGACTCTTCCCCTAATGGCAGTTGGCGTATCCTGTACAAACATCTGATTGATAAGCGGACTGGTGACCTCCAGTGGAGGGTTGTACGTGGATCTATAGCTACAAACAGACATGTGATGCATCTTGAACCTAGTGTTAGTATGGGTTGTCCTTTTTGTTCAGAGATTGAATCTGTTTTTCATCTGTTTATGCAATGTACAAGGTTGATGGAACTTTTTTGCTTATTAACACAATGAGTTACATCTTTGGGTGAAACCTTTTCATTTCAGTTGTTTATCTTTGGCCCAACGTACACAGTTAAGCAAAATAATGTCTTGGTTTTACTTAATTTCTTATTTGGTAATGCCAAATTAGCTATCTGGAAAACAAGGAAAAATAAGATGTCAGGACAAGGTGCAGTAAATCCAATTTTTATGTTTTTAGGCCTAGTGGCTTCTCGTATTAGAGTGGAATGGAATATTCATATTACAAATTGGTTGGATGTTTACCAATTTTTATGTAAATTTTGGGGATAAACTATATCTTATGTAAAGTTTGTGAAGATCAATTGGTGTAAAATTTTTAGTCGGTTTTTACTCATGATTTATGTTTATTAATTAGTTTTTTTTATTATTATATTTTTGTGATTATTAGTATTATCATATTGTTGTGAACAAATATGATTGTTTGTAATTGTTGGTAAAATAAAAGTGTATGTTAAACCTCTCTTTCTCTCTCTCTCTCTCTCTCTCTCTCTCTCTTTCTCTCGTGCGCATGCGTGAGCGTCTGTTTAGCGAGTGGAGCATGGTGAGTGTGAGTGTGTTTGGATTTCTAAAATCTTTCTCTCTCTTTCTAAATATTGTGTGAAAAGTTAAGTTATAGTTAGGATGGTTGTTTTGTGTGGGCTGTGTGCTGGCCGCTTCTTTAAAGAAGCATGGCAGCTCCAGGAATGCCAGTACTGAGTAGCCTTATGTGGTGCCACAGAGTGAAAGTGGTGAACGCAGCAAGTGTGGAAGACTGTTGTTTAGCTGTGGGTGAAGTGGTTGGATATGATTGTGTGTTGTCAGCATCAAGGATGAATGATGCAACAGTGATTTTTTCTGAATACAGTGGAAAAAGCAAATGTATTGGTAGAGAATGGTATTGTCATTGATGGTGTTTTTACCCCAGTACTGCCACTCTCTTTACCTTCCAAAAAAGTAACTCTGTCTAATGTTCCACCATTTATTAGTGATGACATTCTTTCAAAAACTGTCTCTCGACATGGGAAATTGATTTTTCCGATCCAAAAAAGTCACATGGGATGTGAAACTTCACTTTTAAAACGTCGTCTCTTTCAGACGTTTTTTTTTTATGATAGTGAAAGATGATGCGGAGTTGGATGTAGCAAGTGGATAATTTTGATAATGTTGTTTTTTTTTCGACAACTGAGAAAATTAAATATTTCGGTTGTGGCAAGATAGGACATCTAATTCGAACCTGTCCAGACAAGGAGAAAATAAAACAAGTAAATGTGTCTGACAGTAACAGCCTGACTGATCAGTCTGAAACTGAAAAAAACATGACTGAACAAGTTGTAATACAGAAGATGACTGTTGACAAATCAGTTATTGAGGATGATTTGACACAAGCAGATCATCTGAGTGAAGTAGCAGAAAATGTACAGTCAAGTAGAAATAAAGAACAGGATCTACAGATTGTAGATACACACGGAATGTTTAGCGATGAAAGAGAAGTGGAGCATGCAGTGTTTAAGGTACCTTTAAAAAGAAAGAAAAGTGATGTTTTTAGTGATCTGAAACCTCTGAAGAAGGTAGATATTGATGAAATTAGAGTGAATGATGATTCAGAAAGTGACAGTGAATTCTAATACAATTTTTTCCCAAAGTGAAAGTTTAAATCGAAATTATGAAGTGAAAGACATTAAGTCTTTTCTCAGATAGACAAAAAACAGGAGAGGGGTGAATTTAGATTAATATTTCCCTGACGTAAAGCAATTTATTGAAAAAACAAAGTTTTGGAAGGCTGAAGGGAACTTTACAAACAAAGAAGCGTATCGTTTAAAGAAATTACTGAGAAAACTCAACATAGAGTTAAACAATGATGGAGGTGAAAAATTATAATATGAAGAGACTTATAGTTCTTTTCAGTTTGTTGTGTTGTTTTTATTATTATATTTCTATTTTTTTCCTCATGAGTGAGATACGTTTTGCTTCAATAAATGTGAATGGAGCAAGAGATTTAAAGAAGAGAGCAACATTGTTTGAAGTAATTAAACAAAAACGAGCAGACATTGTTTTTGTTCAAGAATCTCACAGTGATGAAAAAAATGCCATAAATTGGTTAAGAGAATGGGAAGGAATATCAGTTTTAAGCCATAACACATCACTTAGTGGAGGAGTGGCAATTCTCTTCACCAAACATTTTAGCTCAGTTTCTTATAGTGTTGAACAAGTTATAAGTGGATGGCTTTTAAAAGTTAAAGCATGTTTTGAGAATATTGATTTTGTATTGATTTGTGTTTATGTTCCAACTTCAGCAATTGCGAGAATGTGTTTTTTAGACACTTTCTCGTTAACACTACAGGATTGTAGTGATGAAGATTATTTATTTTTAGGGGGGGATTTTAACTGTACAGAAAAAGAAGCAAACAGGAATCATATTGAACCACATTTACCCTCTAGGAAGAGACTTATTCAAGTCATTAAGAGACATGATTTGTGTGATATTTGGAGGAATTTTCATGAGGAGCAGAGACAGTATACTTGGATTCATACCCATGATAATGTCATTTCATTAGCTAGATTGGACAGATTTTATGTACTAAAACATCAACTTGCTAATTTCAGTAACTGCGCAATTGTGTCTGTTACTTTTCTCATCATAGAATGGTTCTATGTTCTTTTCTAATGAATTCTGTAAAAGTAAAAAGCGCATATTGGCACTTTAATAATTCACTGTTGGAAGATACATATTTTAAAGCTTTTTTAAGTGCTTTTGGGAAAATTTTAGAGAAACAAAAAATTCAATTGATTCAATACAACAATGGTGGGATTTTGGGAAGGTACAGATAAAAAATATCTGTCAACAGTATACTCAAAATGTCACTGTGAAGATAAACATATCTTTAGAAAATGTAGAGGCTGAAATAGTGAAACTTCAAGAATTATCAGAACAAAATGGTCAGGATAGATATTTTGAGGCTATTTCAACAAGAACAAGTCAGATAACCGACCTACTAGGTGTTAAAACACAAGGAGCATTGGTCAGGTCACGTTTTCAAAATATAGATTAATTGGATGCACCAACTAAATTTTATTTTATTTGGAGAAGAAAAATGGTCAGAAAACAATTATCAATGCTTTGAAATCTGAGATGGGGATGTTATTATCAGACCCTAAAGAAATGAGAAAGAGAGCAGTTTGTTTTTATGAACATTTGTATAAGAATGAGCTCAAACTGGAGAATGATACTGACAGAGGTTTCTTTGGAAACCTGCCTAAGGTATCGAAAGAAGCCAATGCAAAGATCAGTGGAGCTTTAAGCTTAACTGAGCTGTCCAAAGCGCTTCAAGGCATGGAATCAGGAAAAGCGGCAGGTGTGGATGGTCTTTTTGTAGAATTTTATAAGTCTTTATGGGAAGCAGTAGGTGAAGACTTGCTCATGGTGCTTAACGAAAGTTTGGCTGGAGGGCGACTGCCGTTGAGCTGCCGAAGACCGGTCCTTTCACTACTACCTAAAAAAGGAGACCTTACGGAAATAAAAAATTGACGTCCAGTATCACTCTTATGTACTGATTACAAACTGCTTTCCAAAGTGTTACCAAATAGATTGGCAGTAGTGATTGAAGATGTCATTAAGCCAGATCAAAACTATTGTGTACCTGGGATGTCCATTTTTTATAACATCTGTCTAATTCGTGATATCATAGATGTCTCCAAAATGTTAAATATTAATTCTATTTTGATCTCTTTAGATCAAGAAAAAGCTTTCGACTGAGACATCCTTATTTATGGAAAGTTTTAGAAGAATTCGTTTTTTGTAAAGATTTTATTAAAAAGATAAAAGTTCTCTATAGTGATGTACAGAGTGTGCTGAAACGGTGGCTTATGCGCTCCTTTTAAGGTAGGAAGGGGTGTCAGACAAGGGTGTGCACAATCAGGTATGCTGTACTCATTGATTATTGAGCCTTTTTTACAACAGATCAGAGAAAAGTTAACTCGACTGAAAATACTGAATTGCGAAAATGGTTTTTATCTATCAGCATATTCTGATGACGAAGTAGTTTTAGTTAATAGTCAGGATGATATTGACAATTTAATAATACATATAAAAGAGTTACATTTTTTATCATCTGCTAACATAAACTGGGCAAAAAGTGAAACTCTGTGTTTTGGAAAATGGGAAAAAGGTAAACCTAATCTTCCAAGTGGTTTAAAAAGGAATGTTGATGTTTTTTAGGAGATGAGGTTACTGTACATAAAAACTGGGAAGGTCTAGTTGACAAGGTTAAAGGTTGGTTAAGTTTACATATACGTACACATTTCTGGTGCTGTTTTGTGATTGGTTGGGAAGTCTATAACCCACTCTCAATATTTGCAACACACATCCCACCCCTGTATTTCTTTTAACCAATGCACAAATTAGGATATTTTTTAAAAAATTTTTTAAAACTGTTTCCCAAATATTTGATTGGGTGAGCAAGACCTGCCCATGCCTATAACCAGCCCCGAGTTTAGGCTACAAGACTAGTTTAACCACCATCATAAAATTATGAAAATACACTAAACATAAATTTTTTTTATTAACTTCTGCCAAATATTAGTGAACTTGGCAAGCTAGAAACAACTAAAAGCGCTATAAGTTACCTTGCTGTTTGCAAATTGACAATCGTGAGTTGCCCCATACTAAAGTCATTCCACCAGCACGGTTGAGAACGGTTGAGTAAGGTTAGCTAAAAGTGCTGAGAATTCTAGGCAGAGAACAATTTATAACCATGCCGTGCTGAACCGTTCTCAAGTGGTAATGCTACTGTAACTGTTACACACTCAGAACCGTTCTGCCCGATGGTGGAAAAGTGGCTATGCACTTTAAAAGTTTTATTTGAGTCCAACTGAAATCGTACCAGTCCGGTTTTTGCGAAATCTAACTAACAGACCTAGATAATGCAATTGTAGACCGGTTCTGTCCTGCATGTACACATGTCAATTGGTCTTGCAATAGGCATCAGTGTTATGTGCATGCTCTGAAAAATAAAGGTGCCGCCCGATGTGTGACCCGAAGGTCGAACGCAGCACAACGCAGAGAAGAAGATCAAAAACAACATGTGTGCCTTTCATTCAGAAGTGATCATCCCAATGCTATATTCCCTTTGCAGAGTTTACTATCCACTGTGAGAGCTTTGGGGGCTGAAAGGTGTGCTGCTCAAAAATAAGGTTTATTCAGAACTCACATTTTACTTTATTTTTAATGGAAATTCAGTTTGAAGCAATCTTACTTGGGAGTACTATGATTGTTTTTGCTTCGAAGTGCCCTTCGGAGGCTGTTTCTAACAAGTTTCTAATGCAGGGACACATGACAAATGCTAGAAATATTCTTTCTTGGATGGTTCAGCTGTGTGTAAACCATTCACAGTAGTGACACACTGATATGCCTGTAATTACTATTATTTTGTCCATTGACTAATCCTCCTATCCATCTGTCATAGTAAGACTCAGATCATACATGTATATCGTCCAACACCAATCTTTGCAGTAGTAATACATTTCTTTTTCATGATCTTACATTGACTATTTTAACACAATCCATCATTAATACAATAAAAAGTGTAACATAGGTATACTATTGACAGATTCCATTCAATTCAAGCGAGTACCTCATGGAAATATATATGAACAAAAGTGCCTGGGTTTGTTCCTGGCAGGCAGCGGATGCCTTAACCCCGTCCCCACCCTAATCCGAGAGTGTAAGGCTGAGTAGCCTGCCAAGAACAACTCAGGACACCTTTCTCCTATCATGTGATGTTTCAGGAAGTAAATCAACAACAATAAAATAAACAAATAAATAAAAAAACACAAAAACGTGTTTAACAAAAAATATAAATTGCAGATTAATTTCCCATTAAATTTCCCAGCCCTAAAAATTACACATTATCTACTGTATTATTAATTAGCATTGAGTGGTTATAACAGCTTCTTTTACTGATCTCATGTAGATTCCATTCATAGAATGAGGTATAAAGCATGATTTTTCTGAATATGCAGCCTGAAGCAAATGACAGGTACAGATGCAGAACTGGTACAGATATCAAATACTGGCAATCACTTGGATAATATAGACAAACCATATATTTTTCCCATATATTGTCTATTTATTCACAACATCTCACCTCAGTATAAACTTTATTATTATGCTTTACACAAAGATTGTAAGGATGAAAGTAAAGCAAGGCAGAGCTCATATAGTTCAGTCTTCTGCATTTGAACATCACCATAAACACAACGTAAAACATAAATCTGATCTGAACCAAAATCAATGTGTAAAGAATGTAAAAATGCATGTGGCTGTAAAGTTTTCCATGTTGTGACTGTTATGTGCATCTTGCAGTTGAGAAGCTAGCTGACTTCATCAATGCACAATAATGATGCAAAAGTACAACCGTAAACCATATGCTGACATCCTTTCTACAGATATTTGATTGCGTATTGTGTCATGTAAACTTGGACAGAGAGATGAAGACTGTAGCTCAACAATGTAAAAACAGTAGTTCAATTATATTCAATTATAACTGTCCATGTAAACATACTCACAGTGTCTTAGAAAAATGTATCTCAGCACCAGAAGCTATGTACATACTGTACACCAAAAATTAAGCATATCCCTTGTGAAAAGGGGTGCAAAAACATAAGGAGAGCTCTTATAAACTGGTGAAGAGTATTGTGTTTTGGACTGCAATATAGCACAGAGCTGCTTTGAAGACTGCAGCTCTTAGGGGTTTGGACCTTCGGTGTCTCCTTCACCTTCTTCTCAGAAAAATACCTTATGGATGACCCTGCTTTTAAAAGTGTCAAGCTTCATTTCATGTCACACAACAGCATATTGGATGAAGTATATTCTTCATATATAGTATGACAGAGAACAGAGAAGCATTACACTGCAACTCACAAGCGTTTCAATTTGCCATAGACATAAAGCAAACAAATATAGCTGAGACAACATCTGCGAATGTATCTGTAGGAGTGTGTGTTGACATGTTTTCTTTTCTGCTGTATTTCATGAAGTGTTTGTGTAATGTAAAATAAAGCAGTTAGAAATGATTCATTTTTAAGAGGAGAACATTTTTTTTAAAGCCTGATTAATTAAGCGGCTTATCTATATTATACAGATGCTTCATAAATATCAAATATTACATATCACCACTACCTGCTCTCGCAAGCCTCACTGAAGCATTCAGGAGTATAATTGAGTATAAGGGAAAATAAACTCACAATTTCTGCTCACAATATTATATATATATATATATATATATATATATATATATATATATATATATATATAATTTTTTTTAATTAATAATCATAAATGCCGAAACTCATTTAAAACTACTTCTATCTTACATCAAATATTTCATCTCAATGACTTGATCAATTGTGCTTTATAAATATCTATTTAAGCTCATGGAATGGGTTGATTAAACGGGATAATCTCTGGGCTCATCCGTTCAATATCATAATACTTTGGATGTAAGCCCCTTGTGCACCGGTATGTTCTTCCAAGAGTACTGAATTAGATCCTCTAGTTTATTCATTTATATATTACCAATAAGGATTGTGGCCATTTCAGGTATGGACAAGTAAACCAAAATCATTCATTTAAAATATGATCAACTAATTAATTATGAGCTGTAAGTGAAAAAACATGAATCATATGGCGTAAGATTAATGTTTCACTCTTTTTATCAATAAATGTGTGTGCTTTAGAGATCTTTAGAAATTACACAGGACAAAATGAAACCACAATATCCATTAAGGTAAATGTGCTATCTTATAAATGTGTATGTGTAATAAATGTGATGGGTTTAAACTTTTAATTGATCTCATGTATTATACTGTATAATATAATATAACATAATTAATGTATTATTCTATGAAATTCAAGGGATTCTTAAATCTTAAATCAAATATTTTACTTGAACAAATTAACATCTTTAAAGTGGTTAATATGTAAAGGGTTTTCATTTTAGATGCTGTCAACTCATTTAAACGTTTGCACACAAAAACCTACAAAACTAAATGAGTTGTCATATTAGACTACGAACATTAACATGAACGTAAAATCCACTTAATAATATTGCATTAAACAATCCTTTCTCCATTCCAAACAGTTAAATAATGCTTGCATGTACCAAGGCCCCATATTTGGTAACACTTTATTTTGATGGTCCCAAGTAGATATTTAACTGACTATAATTGACTTATCAACTGACTTGCTATAGCTAGTAAATAGTGTTTCAACAAACATTCGGTTGACTTTCAGTAGCCTGTATATAGATCTCTATTAATGACCTACTTACATTATTGTTGAGAACATCAGTTCATTAAAAGGTCATTAATAAAAATCTATATACAAGATACTGAAAGTTCATAAGTCACTTATAGTCAGATAAATATCTACTTGGGACCATCAAAATAAAGTGTTACCCCATATTTTCTCCTGTCCTTCAATAAATATTCTTTCTAAAGCAGTGGTGCAATTACAGTCCATGATAATAGGTAGCTTTAGTCTCATTGAAAGTCAGTGTGGTTTTAATGCCATAAAGATTGGTACCTTGGGATTGAGACCTTTGATAAGATCACACATCTCTTGCATGCGCTCCAAAAAGCTTTGGCGAAATATGTCTTTGAGGAAGATATATTCAGTCCCTGATAATCCCGCAATATGCTATGGCTTTGAGAATGAGAGTGTGTGTGTTTTTGCTTGTTTGTGTAAGAGTGATGGAACAGTGTGTTCATTTATGGTGACCTTTGTCTGAAGGAGGATCTGTACATGGAAATAAGCATTATTGACTGGTTCCATTACAACGTGTGTGCTTTAGATCTGGAAATACTTTAACTGATTTATGATCATAAACAATAGGGTCATATCATGCTTTTTGGATGGGGGGAATAATTTCTGAGTTCCTAAAGGTACATGCTTTCATATTTACTCCAATGTCAAAAGATCAAGGATTTTTTTTAAAAAAAGGTATACAATTAGGAATATTAGATATGAATAAAAGTTTATTGCTATATTGTTTTTTTTTTTATGTTGCTTTAATTTGACATTATTGTATGTTCAATAAATGCAATTTATCACCTCCCAAAAGACTAATGCATGAAATATATTTAATTCAGCATGCATTATCTATCACTTACTCACAGCCTCGACTCTCTGCAGGCACAGGAAATGTGAAAAACAAACAAACAAACAAACAAACAAAAAGAAGAAGACTAAAGTATGTATACTTATATACATATACTGAAAGTTTGCATTTAGGCTTTGTGGAGCTCTGGGGAGGCAGCCATATAGCCTCAAACACAGGGAATCCTCTTCTCCATGGCCACTGTTGAGCTGCTAGATTTTCTGAGTGATGACGCCCCCTGTATGTTTAAGCGGGCAGACCTCCCACTCACCCTCATCTTAAAGCGACCTGTTTGCCCTAAGCAGGGCCTGATTGTGATATGGTTATGTTCCAGTTCTGTGGTTATGTGATTTCCACTTGTAGAAAAAGGAAGGCGATGGATAAAAGGCTGCAGGTTAAGGGCTCTAATTATGTGTGAAAATGCTATAAAACTGAAGAGTCCAAATATCTGTAACTATGGTGGCCTCAGAAGCAAGATACGTCATGGCACTACTCATGGGTTATGCATGAGGACAGCCGAAGCTGTCTTGCCTGCTGTCTATTTTGCTTTATATGCACTGGTGGCCAAATTTTGGAATAATGTCCATAATTTGCATTCATGGACAGAAATTGGTAATTTTATTCACCAAAGCGGCATTCAACTGATCAAAAAATACTAATACAATTTTTAAAAACAATTCTTTACTACTTCAAAGAGTTCTCATCAGAAAATCCCCCATGTGCAGCAATGGCAGCTTTACAGATCCTTGGAATTCTAGCTGTCAGTTTGTCCAGATACTCAGGTGACATTTCACCACACACTTCCTGTAGCATTTGCCATAGATGTGGCTGTCTTCTCTGGCACTTCTCATGCTCCTTACAGTCTTGTTTATCCCACAAATGCTCAATGGGGTTAAGATCCATAACACTCTTTTCCAATTATCTGTTGTCCTATGTCTGTATTTCTTTGCCCACTCTAACCTATTCTTTTTGTATTTCTGTTTCAAAAGTCTATTTTATTTGCAATTCTTCATATAAGGTGTGAACCCCTGAGTCTTCTCTTTACTCTTGTACATCAAACTGGTGTTGAGCAGGTAGCATTCAATAAAGCTGTCAGCTGAGGATATGTGAGGCGTCTATTTCTCAACCTAGAGACTGATGTACTTATCCTCTTGTTTAGTTGTATATCTGGCTTTACATATCTCTTTCTGTCCTTGTTAGAGCCAGTTGTCCTTTGTCTTTGAAAACTGTAGTATACACATTTGTATGAAATCTCAGATTTCAAGAATTGTATAGCCTTCATTCCTCAAAACATTGACTGACAAGTTTCTAGAGAAAGCTGTTTCTCTTTTGCCATTATTGATATATTATTGATCCTAAGATATGCCAGTCTATTGCATACAGTGGCAACTCACAACAAACACAAAGACAATGTTAAACTTAATTTAACGAACCAATTGGTTTCAACTGTGTTTGATATAATGGCAAGTGAATTTACAAACTTTACAAACGGCAGTATCCTCCGCCGTTTTGAACAGTATGTCCTCTCTGATGTAGAAACTCCAGTGAGAGGGTAGCGCCTTGAGTTTGTGTAATTAATCAGTCTGTTTTGTCTCTCAGCTGTGATGAGCCTTAATGCTGAAGTTGTTAGTTTAAAGCCATTTAAAAATATTTCCTAGTTTTAGTAGGGTAGTAGTAATACGAGCGATCATGCAGTGCAGATGATTGAAAACACTGACTGATGCTGAATCACTTTACGCCATCAACTGTCTCATATTACACACAATTACACATTTCCAGCAGCCATCACTCTAACAAGCTTATCCTTGATTAATCATTCTAAATTGCTATTTTGGTACTATAAAATCACTTGCCATTATATCAAACACAGTTGAAAGTTAGTTGGTTTGTTAAATGAAGCTTAACATTGTATTTGTGTTTGTTTTTGAGTTGCCATAATATGCAATAGACTGGCATGTTTTAAGGTCAATATTAGGTAAAAATTTGCAAAAAAGAAACAGCTTTCTCTAGAAACTCGTCAGTCAATCATTGTTTTGAGGAATTAAGGCTAACATTGTCAATCTTTTACTATTGTCACATGTTTAATTGTGATATGTTTTTATTATACTTCTAAATATATTAGTGTAGTTACATTATAATGTCATAATGACATTTTAAATTGCCTGACCCAACCCCATTCCACAACATAACCAATTGTCAACAATATAAGACATTTTTATATTACACTATGATACAGATTTTTTGATCCCCTAACCCCACACATATATCTTAACCAGTTCTCAACAATATAATGGACATAACAAGCAGATACAAGTACAGTCACAATAGTTAATGCTCAAAAATGCCAAAAAATTACTTAGAAAATATCCCAAATCATACGATAGCTTTGTGCGGGAAACCAGTGACACCAAAGGTTTTATTCTGAAAATGTTAATCCTCAGCGAAGACTACATTCAAAAGATGTATCCGAAATTGAGCCCATCACAATCTGGCAAAATACACGTGAGAGTCAATGGCATTTGAAATCGCTGACATCAACTTCTTGAGGCAGCAATTTTTTTGAATGTTAAAACAAGGATTGGTTTTGTTATGACAGACACCAAGGGACCATGAGCATTGAATAAAGACTTAAATCTGGGTTTGTTCTTCACACAAAGTGACTGGAAGACTTGGAATATATACCCGTAATGAAACAGGTCACTTCAGTAGAACAGAATGTGAACAGAAACAAAGTATAAAACATTAACTAATCATTTAAAGTTAAACTGAAAAAAAAAAAAAATTATAATTCCCCAATATGACATATCACAATGAAAAAATTGTACGGCAACATATAATTTCACATTTATATAATTACAACACCTGTCGTGTAAGGCTGTTGACACTAAAGTTTTCTGATTGAAAGCGAGGCGTTTGCCATACATGTCAGAATACAAACGCCAAAGGCTGGTTTTGTATCCAAATTTTTAAGCATGTGAAAAATCACACCTTGGGAGTGAGAAAGGATTGCCTATTCCCATTCTAGTCCCAATGGAGCTGCAACTAGATTGAACAATTTTGGAATCAAACTAATAATTTTATTCACCATTTCAAATGATAACAGCAACCACTGTCACACCTACAAACAAATGCAATTACAATTTTCTTCTCTTGTACTTTTTGTCTACTTTTAGGAATGAGAAAGTTAGATGGAAAAAGAAAGCAAGATAGAGAAATAGAGGGAGAGAGAGGTAGATAAAAAGAACAGGAGATAAATAAGAAGAAACGTAATTAACCTCCTTTGCATGGCAGAATAGGTTTTTGAAATAGAATTCTCCCTGCAAAGTGTGGGACTTGAAGATGTGACAGGCTGTGGCGGAAAAAGTCGGGGGCTGTCTGCATCTTAAAACAACTTCCAATTTGCATCCTCTATCTTTCCTCATTCTCACTGAAGCTGGAAATTGATCAATGCACACTTAGAGAGAGGATGGAAAAATACAGCAAACATTAAACCAATTATTTCCTTCATATGTGGTACATACAGAAATAACCTACATTGTGTGAAGATTTTGTAGGTGTTTTTTTTCACATTTATTTAAAAAAAAAAAAAAATATGAAAGTGAAAACAGTGACATTCAACCACAAAACACATCAAGTGTACAAAAAAAAAAAAAATCCTTGCGATGAAAATGTCACAGAGTCCTTCTCCCGGTAATCAGTTTGCAAGCATTTATCACTCATTACATGGCAGGATGAAAAATTGTGCTGTTAAAAGGGAGACCGGGTGCTGTGAAAAGGCCAGCAGATGCTTCTTTTGAGCCGCTTCCATGGAGAGGCTGCGCTGTGTGAGAGTCCTGGGAGAAAGAAGCCTGAAATGGCAGGGGTTAATAAAGTCCATTTTAGAGTTAGAAATAACACAAGTGTTAGAGGGGAAATTACAGAGGGAGGGCATCAAAATCCTCCCAAAATAATTACACTCCAAACACTTCCGTAATACTGTCCATCCTCCAATCACTCCCCCACCTCACATCCCTGTGGGGTTTGAGTGACAGTTGCTCTGGGGCGAGTGTGCCGTCTGTGTGCCATGCAGGGATGAGTGTTAGCAGTCAGTAAAGAGAAGCCAAGGCAAAAACTGAGGAACAATACCGACCTTTGTGGAGGGGAACTGGCACCAACTAGTACAGGTGTTCTTTTCACCAGCCGAGTTTGTAAACCAGTTGGGGAGAGATCCTCTAATTTTGTGAAATGAATCAACCCTTAAACATGATCATCTGTCTTCAATAAAAGTTGAAAAAAACAAAAAACAGTTGGTGTCAAAATGTCAAAACAGAGCCATAATTAATCTGGAGATATCCTGTACCATTTCAAAATATGCAATTTATGGCTTGCAAATACTGTACATAAATATAGGAAACAAACGCTATACCTTGGTCTATTTGAAAACTCTGTTCTGGTTGACTGGCTGGAATGTGTGTGTTAAAACTGTTAATGCACAGGTTGTTCCAATAATTTCGAAACACTGTTATATATTATTGTACCTACTCTGCTCTCTTCCATACATAATGAGATATTGCAAGAGTTATATGCCTCTGTTCAAACTGCCTCTGGTCATGAATATAGTATAACAAGTCTGATAGGTCTCAGAAAATAAAGTCATGCAAAGTCATATTTAAATCAACTGTGAAGCGCTATAAGAAAGCAACCAAAAAGATTAGTTCAGTATTCATCAGCCCTGTATTACTGAGTGTGACCTGGAGATAATTGGAAATGCACCTACATTTTCCCCTTAAACACCCATAAGGCTTGTATGGTTAGGTCAGTATGGTTTGACATTCGGCTATGTTTTGCACAAAGGGGGGGAAAAGGAAACAGGGACCTATCAAAAGTTTGCAAAAATGTCACCAAAATATTACTCTGTTTGGATAGCCCATCAAATTAAAATTGGCTTGACCAATGGTGTTAGCTTGGAGTGGGACTCTCTGTTTGTATAACCATTGACGGATGTGGGGAGTTATCTCAAACCTGTTTGAAAACAATAATAATTTATTACAATTCTGCTTGGTGACGCTTGTGATACAAAAATTATAATACATCTTAAAAGATAGATTACATTTTTCATTTAGATTTTGCATTGAAATTTCAGTTTAAAACTGAAAATCTTAACTTTAGTTTAGTAAGATTTTAGCTTGATAATTAATGGGTCAAGACATACCTTTTTTATTATTTTAATATGACCCTTGAGGTTCACTTATAATACAAGCAAAGTTCTTTACACACGCACACACGCACACGCACACACACACACACACACACACACACACACACACACACACACACACACACAGTCATATATTTGAATAACCTGATAATTTTCCACCCTCATTCTCCATTCTCATTTCCACCCTTTTTCAGAAATGCTCAATTTTAGTGCTGCTTCTTCTTTAAGACATGACAGTAAATGCCCACTGTTATGATTGGCTCTCTGCTCTTCACTGACATGCTCTCTCCTTGCCATCTCACTGCTCACTGATACTGGGCAGGCTACGGAAGTGATAAAGTAATGCTGGCTTAGACGTGTTGTTGTGTTGATGGTCATACATAAATGTATACCACTGTTACATCAAAATGTGGATGAAGCACAAAAAGCTGGTTTCAACAAATACACTTTTCGTAGTGAAGAGGAAGTTTTGAGCTCTGAAACTTACAGTATGCTTTTATAGTACGATAACGTCTTATATGTGACCAGGCCAATAATAGCCTGCAATTGGACTAACTACCCCTAGAGGTCACCCTTGTGAATATGTGTGGTGAAGTATCCAAAAGAGAGCGTGATGTTGTGTCCGGTGTTATAGATCCCTGTGCGCATGTGTGTGTGTGTGTGTGTTGGAGTGGAGAGAAGTGCCATTTTTGAGGAAGAGTGAGAGCTCACTCTGGCTGTTTGAGTGCATTCGTTGGGCAGTCGAAATATTCTACTGTTGCACAGAACTTTAGTTTATCCTTGTGCAAGAGATCTCCATGGTGCAAATTTGAAGAAGCCTCCATGATGGAGATCGAGCGTGAGTGTTCATTTAATTTGTTGAGTTATTTGTGCTATTTGTTACATTTAATGTTGTGATTTCTGAGGGGGAAGTAAATGATTCTTTCTCCTGTGACAAATTCTGTTAGAGGGGAGAAGCGAGACACGCAAGCGTACACGTGAGTTATTAGTCACGTGACTATTCCTGTGCGGTGCTGCGCTTCATAAAGTGAGTGACATTTATTCTGTTCTCTATGACAAATGCTTTTATTGAATTAAGGGTAAATCTGATGAGTGGTGAAGTGTTAATGTTCATCTGAGCCAATTTCTAATTTGTCTTAAGAGAAGGAATGTAATGTGGGAAAGTGTTAAATGTACTGATTCATTCTGATTTGTAAGTGGCTTATGTGTATGTATCTTTTGTTAATCTTTCTATGTTTTATTTTTCTAGAAAACAGTAAAAGCCACTACCGTTGTTTATTAGGGGTCCAATTACTTCCATAAATAGTTTTGTGTAATTTGTTTCACTTTTGGATATCTGTAACTCCTTTTGAGAAATTGTGACGTGACACTGATGTGATTCAATACTCTACTGATTCATCTAAAAGCAGAAAAATATACGTAGTTTGACTTTTATTCTTTATTCTTGTTTGTTTTCTTTGTTATTTTGGAACAATGTATTTCAGATATACAAGTGTTGTGAATATTGGCATCCTATTATAACTTTGTTTTTTTGTTCTTTTGCTGCTGTTGTGAGTTTTGGCTTTAAACGCCTACACACAAATGGGAACCACAGACATTAATGCCGTGTCTTTCTCAAGCGCGGTCGGAAATAAAGAATCCATATTAGATGTCTTGCTGTGTCTGTGTCTCTTTAAAAGGAAGCACGTTCACATGGCCACATATATGTCAAAAGATCAAGGAAAATTTGATTCCTCATATCATGAGCTCTTTAAATTATTACTATCTTAAAGAAATACTAAATGTGTTTACTAAATACCCCTAAATGTGGCATTGCTGCACATTCTTTTTTTAAATGCTCAAGTTAAATAAGAAGAACTGGGCAGTAAATTGATGAATACAGTATTTTATGTTTGCTGCTGCAAACAATTATACAAGATAATTAATTGAACTTACCCGCAAGGACACAAATGTCGTGTATTATCCAGTACCCTGCAGAACAATAACATTTTTGGTTCACTGACTGTACCTGATTAGTGTGTGTATATGCGTGTCTCTGTGTGTAAATGACCAAAGGGAAGTGACTTGGCCGGGTAGCATCTGCATGCTTCGCACTCTTCCATTTCTGAGCTTATGAGAGTAGATGTGAATGCAAACCACATTAGACTGTTCCCCAGCCAGGAAATATACTAGATGTCAGTCTGCATTCCATTTGAACTCTTAGTGATTGGTTCCTACATTTCATTATGCTAAATGTGGTGTTTTACAGAAGTGTTTTTAGAGAGAGGAAAAGCCAAAAAAAAAAAAAAAGCATCATGGGACCAGCCAAGCATTTCTGCAATGAACACAGAGTGCCCGCTGCCAGCCGCTTCCCATGTGCAGGTTTTAAAAAGCACCTGACAGATACTCTAGAACGACATATGCACTGGTAACAAATACAACAATTTGCCAAAGAGGCCACAGATGCACATCATTTCAATGCTGTTAGAGCAGCTCCAGTTGTTTTCTCACAATGTTATTACTGTAAAGTTTTGTATATTTCTACACAACAAAAGTACTGGCTCTTTTAAGAATGTTATTAGGCCTATATTCTGCATTATACAACAGTTAGTTCTGGTTGTGGTGAACATCCTAGTATCACAGAGAAGAAAGAAATCGCTGAACACCAGAAATCAACCTCCAGTTTACATCAGATTTCCGTTGGTGTTTATTTTGCGAAAATGACATCTGACACCTCAATATTCAGCCTATTACAAGACTACATGCCAAATAAACAAATAAATGGACGTGAAACATTGATTTCAGTCTTATACATAGATGTGCGGTTGTTACAGTGTAATGTCGGACAGCTGGATGGCACCACTGACCAATACGAATTTAGTATTCCAGAGAGCTGTGTAATAAAATTGTTTAATGCACATGTAGTTCTAGTCAGTTTTAATCACTCTGCTGTGCTCCATAATGAGACATTGTGAGAATTGTGTGCCTCTGTTAAAAAGATCTCTGGATGCGAATGTGGTCTCAGAGCTGGGATTAACTGTTAAGTCACAAAACAACATCATCAAGTTATGCAGTGCTGTCTTTAAATCAACTGTGAAGTTCTACAGGAAACACAGAAAAGACAACAGTGTTAATCAGTCCAGTATTACTCACCCAAAGCGTTTGCATGGAAAGTATGGTTTGATATGGTTTTTCTACGGAAGGGGAGAGAAGGTTAACCAGGACCCATCAAATGTGTCTTTCACTGTCAGGAAAGAAGAGACAAGATTTCTATTACATCATCTAAAATAGCTGCACTGTCTGCTCAACATCTATCTATATCTATCTATGCATCTATATTTGCTACATTGCTTACTGAAGCTCTGAAGGAGACTGTTTAGTAACACGCAGCATTCTGCTGTTTTGAAATCATGCAAGGCCACATCGTGATTTAATTCTTAATTCAACCAATTGTCCAGCCTTAATGGATACCATATGGATGTCTCAGAGGTCAAAGTTTATGGGTTTTGGGGGTTTTTAATGGTTTTCTCGTTGTCTTGTAGAGTAAGTGTTACTTTTACAATTGTCACGTCAGCAATGCCAACGAGTGCCATCCATTTTGCTTTATGTGGTTATTATTATTATTTCTGGATTAAGTTTTTAAAATCACAGTTTTCATAGAGTCTTTGATCTTCAAAATGTTTTTATATTATTGCACTACTTTATCTCTGTGTCTGATTTAGAATGGGCAGAACTCTAGATCTCACTACCCTTAGATAAAATTAACCATTATTGTTATTCTTTCAGTCAAAATTTTCACTGTAAAAATCAGTGACAGCTGTAACTTATCAATGCTGGCAAGAGGCCATGGTATAAGTGGGATTATCCATGGCTAGGTCTGTATTAAACGATTTGAATACACACCGTGTCAGGTGGTTCTTCAACTCCACGTCATGCATTCAAATTGATTAACGCACACCTAGCCGTGGACTACATACTTTATGCTATATACATATACTTTATGTTTGTGTGTGTGATGACACATGGGAAGAGAGGGTCAGAGCTTGCGCAATAGTCAGAAAGCTTTCATAACCGTTTCAGATGCGCAATGCTCTCAATAGAAAAGGAAGTAAACATCACCAATTAGAGGTTTGGCAGCAATTTCATCCACAGCTTGTACTTCTGTGGAATGCTCAATTCCTGTTATTACACATGTACATGCACACAAACGTATGCTTATGCACACATACACTCACACATCTGCTTGATGTGTTTACCAAGCTGGTAAAGAGGGCTCCTTCAGACATTTTCAGCCCCTGGTTTTGTTTGTGTATAGAGGCACAGGGAATTGCAAATGTGACCAGTTTTACTCAACCATTGCTGACATTTCCTATCTATGCATTCGGAAGGTCATAATTTGAAAGAAATCGGTCAATATGCTAAATGTGCACCTTTATGTCTTGTGCTGAGTGATAAGACCATCTCTTGATTCTCCTTCCATGGTCCATGTGGGTGTTTAGACAATCAACAACCCATTGCAAAAGGCATGCCACATACAGTATAATACAATGGACCATGATTCAACACTAATTAAACAACAGAAGTTTACAGAAGACAGTAAAGCACATTACACCAAGCAGTTTGCTTTACAAATCCGATCTTTAAAACTTATTGCCCACATTGTCAAATTGCAAATGATGAAATCTGTTTGCTCAGACACTGTACACTGTCAGTAACCAGTATTTATGCATGGGCTGCCAGAGTAATACCAAAATACATAAGAGAGAGTAGTTGAAAGTAGTAAAAAAATAAATGCATTAAAAAAAATAAACATTTACCTTTGCTCATGTCCATTACAGTAGAGCTATCTCATTTATATATATATATATATATATATATATATATACATATATATAAAAATTAAAAAAAAAAACTGATTTCTGCTACCTGACTAAACAAAGCCTAATAGTACCCAATACAGAACTGAGCTGTTCTTAATAGTTCACAGACAAGTTAAATATCTGACTGACTTACCCTTAAGGAGGCAGACATAGTAAAGATAACAAAACCGTAAAGGCTATGAATAAGACTGTAAATCTCTGGCCAGTTTGCTCAAGCTTCTGATCCATGCTCCATGTTCAGGATACAATGAGCAGTGTTATGTGAGTTGTAAGAGATCTGACTGCATAAATACATGCTTCCAGATAAAGAGATTGCTTTTGTTATCATTTATCTTATATATTTAAACCAGACAAAGAGACATAATAATGAATAGGTGTAAACTCATGAATGACTCATTTATCTCAACTGCCGGGCACTAGTAATTACCAAGTTATTGCCATTTACATTGTTGCTGATTGCACAAGACCCAGGTCAGCATATTTTTAACACTAAATGGTAATTAAGTGTTGTGCAAGCCTAGTCACTGGGTGATAATTTGTACCTTGCTGACGAGTTGGACCTTTGATTAACCTGGTCCATGACCAGGGTTTTTATTTATTTATTTTGTCTTGCATTTTAAAGTGCTATGAAGACTTAAGGTCACATCCACACTAATACGTTTTAATTTGAAACGCATACTTTTTCTTCATTTTGGGCTTCCTTTCACACTGAGACAACGAAAACTGATCTTTTTGAAAATGCTCTCCCAAAGTGGATTCATTGAAAATGCTGTCTTTTCATTGTAGTGTGGACTGATAAAACGGATATATCTGAAAACTTTGACTTGTTGTCATGTGATGCAGTCATGTGATCCATTCAACCCAAAACAATCAAGATGGTGGCCTGTGGTGCTGTTGTGCCTGATATTCACCTTGATAGCATTTTTAAAGATAAATGTTACTTTGTACAACATTCACATTGCATTCCGACAAAGCCGAAGTTTACTCAGAACAAGATGCGTTTCAGACCGTATATGCAATGGCTATTTTCACATGCGCAGTAAGGGGATTCAAGCGTTTTCATCCGTTTCAGTGAAGACAAGCAACTTTTGGAAAACGCATGAAAATGTCATTTTTCAAATTAATCCAGATTAATGTGGACATAGACTAATCCCATTTAGCAAAATGAAACTGAACCAATTCCAAATTCAAAATACTATCCTGAAAGTAAAAATAAAAATAAATAATAATAATAATTGTAAACATTTACAATTAACATTAACAACAACCTGTGGCGCAGCCTCAAAGACACGGGTTCTGGTCCAGTGGAAACTAAGTAATTGCGTTCACCTAATTAATGATGAGCAGGATTCAGAAGTTTCCTTACCCCTTTAAGGTTATATTTTTACTCCACTGATGGTTAGGTTTAGGGTTGGGGCGCATGGTTAATAAAATATGCATTCCTGTCGACTGCATTACCTTCTTTACATCTCAAAACAACTGGCTTTACTACTCACATTTGGCACCCCTCTGCAGACATTTTACCCAGAATCTAGAGCTCACATGTGCTCCAGGCTGATCTCACAGTGAAATCGGAAAGAGTAGATTGCAATTTCTTCAGCAAAAATTGGTCTGTGATTATCGAATTTCAAAACACTGCACCCAGTTGTCAAAGCAATAATTGTTGTTTGGCCATTATGTACATGTGAGCACCATTTTCCAGTGAAATGTGCGTGGAGGAGCGCCAAAGTTGAGGTGCAAAGTGTGTTGTTTTAATCTGTACAGGATGTAATACAGTGAAGAGGAATGTTTATTTTCTAAAGTGTATCCCCCAAACCCCAAACCTATACCTAACCACCAGTGGAGTATAATCCACTGATAAAGCAAATGCAATTGCTTCCTGGTTTTAGTGTGGTATTCAAACCCTGGTGTCCCATGCTGCTGATGCAATGCATTTCTTGTCACGTCACGAGAATCTAAACAGGCATGAGCTGATCTAAACGTGTCTGATAGGAGATGGAGCTTGTAAGTGAGTCTGCATATATCTCATTAAGCACAGAGTTTAGCTGAAGAACATTCGACCTACTGTTGTGAAAATCACAGTGAGATCAGACTGCTTTACACCAGCAACAAAAGTGTGTTTTTTGCTGTCTAGGTAGATTAGTAAAAAAGTGGGGTTGATTTGTTACATATTATAAATGATGTTTCAGTGGGGTCCATTGGTGTGGGGAACACAAGTAAAAAAGTAGTATTTTGCATTTTTCTTATTTAATTATTTTTATTTTATTTAATATTATACATTACATATTACACCTGTGTATTTTCAACATAAGAACTTGACTGAAACTTTTAATAGAGAAAGTAACATTTCAGAGAGTCTTAGTATTGGGTATGTCCCCCTTTTTCTTTAATGACAGCATATACTCATACTGTTATGAAATCCACAAGTTTGTGCAAAACCTGATGTCATCCCAACATGATTTAAGACTGATCCAAAAATCATCATGTGAAGGTTCCCAGGGAAGACACTAGTCAACAGGTTCCTTCAACTCAAGTGAGTACTTTTATTTAATTTCACAGGGTGCCACAGCACGCCAGCTTCACAGAGGGAAAATAACTTGGTTTTGCACAAAGGTTTCAGCTTCACAATATTCCTTAGAATCAACACTATAGGTTCACAGAACTTTCTGATCCACACTTTCTCTTCCTGGTCTGCTGGCTATGTGGCTCTTTTATGCCGCTCTCCCCGTGTTCACTGTAATCAGAAACAGGTGTTAGGCATAATTTAGCTCAGGTGCAAGCGCCCATACCACTCTCTCTCTCTCCAGACGGACACTTGACCACGCCCCCGCTGCCACACATCATATGTGCTTCAGTTGAAGCATGGAAATCTGACCATGGTCAAGGTCTCAAATTTACTTACAGTACATTTGATTAGCAATCTACACATACAGTAGGGAATGATCTTAAACGTTTACATCATATTTTTTTATTTTGGAAATCCTAAGAGTGTCTGCCTAATTTGTACCCAAAAGTACATGAAAAAAAAAATAAGATATTGGTGTGTTAATATGATATTTTGGAAGTATAATCCCCTGTATAGCCCAAAGAATGGGTACGGCGGGCAGGAGAGAGAGAGATAGAGAGAGAGAGCGAGAGAGAGAGAGAGAGAGAGAGAGAGCGATAGCATGTTCTACAGTATGTTTGCATAGGCCTTGGTGCACATAGCTGATAAGGAATGTGCAGACTCATGTTACAATAAACAAAAAACAGGATCCCTTCCCTCTGAGATTACCCATCTATCCTGGTCCCTAATCCAGCCTGTGCATGCTACAATAATCTCAGGCCCATCAATGCCACCCTCAAATCCCTGCCAACCATGGCCTGATAAACCACATTCCCTGAATTGTTGTATTGTTCACCCATGTGAAGCTATACAAAATTACAATTAACTTTATAGTAAAATACTGTACAAGGCAATTTAGGGTCTGTGTAAAACAATAAAGATTACAAAAAAGCAGACAGAGGTAAAATTTGTTTTATCGCCGCGCAGCATTGATTAACATACGATTATCCTCCAAACAGACATACTAACAAAACACACAAGGTGGATACTGTGTCCTCTACAACAAAGAGAACAAGCTATTAAGAACCGATTACTCAGACAGTGATTTACTTCTTTCCAGTCTTATTCAAAATACAGTATATCCTTGGAATGACCACTACAATAGATATCGACCAAGAGTGAGAATTATGCATTTCTTATGCTATTCATTTATTCATCCTGGACATGTTGAATCTATTGGATATGTAATTGCTGTGCATGAACTAAATGTCACGTCTTGTTTCTGTCAAATTAAATAATCTTTTATCGATGCCTTTCTGTGCAATACAAAGCAAACAGCTGGAGAATTATAAACTCAATCAATGCACACATAAGCACAGTGAATGTGGCCATAATTGTTTTTTATAACTATGCTTATTGAAATGTGAACCTGCAATGGTTAATCAAGCAATTTTCAACTGTAGTTATTGCACTGAATACGTCTATGTCAGATAATACCATGCTGTTATGAACAGAAATTTAAACAGCAATTAGCGAAAAAATGGAACTGGTTATATTAACTTTGTACTCTTTTTCAGGGTGATCTAATTCGTATTTGTAGGTATTAATACATACAATTCATGTACATTTACTTTACATTAATGTGTGTGCACATACTTTTTATGTGCTTGTAAAGTCACTGAATAGTACAATACAATAACTGCATTTAAAATGCAAACTATTTACGTATGTACATCTTTAGAGTCAAACAAAATGTTTAAAAATCCTTTGTATAATAGATCCTTTGTAATAAATCCTTTGCATAATAGATCCTTTATAATAAATCCTTTGTATACTAGATCCTTTATAATAAATACTTTGAATAATAGCTCCTTTATAATAAATCCATTGTGTAATAGATCCTTTATAATAAATCCTTTGAATAATAGATCCTTTTTAATAAATCCTTTGTATACTAGATCCTTTATAATAAATCCTTTGAATAATAGATCCTTTATAATAAATACTTTGTATAATAGTTCCTTTATAATAAATCCTTTGTATACTAGATCCTTTATAATAAATCCTTTGAATAATAGATCCTTTATAATAAATCCTTTGCATAATAGATCCTTTATAATAAATCCTTTGTATACTAGATCCTTTATAATAAATACTTTTAATAATAGCTCCTTTATAATAAATCCATTGTGTAATAGATCCTTTATAATAAATCCTTTGAATAATAGATCCTTTTTAATAAATCCTTTGTATACTAGATCCTTTATAATAAATCCTTTGAATAATAGATCCTTTATAATAAATACTTTGTATAATAGTTCCTTTATAATAAATCCTTTGTATAATAGTTCCTTTATAATAAATCCTTTGTATAATAGTTCCTTTATAATAAATCCTTTGTATAACAGATCCTTTATAATAAATCCTTTGTATAATAGATCCTTTATAATAAATAATTTGTATAATAGATCCTTTATAATAAATCCATTGTATAATAGATCCTTTATAATAAATCCATTGTATAATAGATCCTGTATAATAAATCCTTTTTATAACAGATCCTTTATAATAAATCATTCGTAATAGTTCCTTTATAATAAATCCCTTGTATACTAGATCCTTTATAATAAACCCTTTGTATATTAGTTTCTTTATAATAAATACTTTGTATAATAGTTTCTTTATAATAAATACTTTGTATAATAGATTTTTTATAATAAATCATTTGTATAATAGATATTTTATAATAAATCCTTTGTATAATAGATCCTTTATAATAAATCCTTTGTATAATAGATCCTTTATAATAAATCCTTTGTATAATAGTATAACATTCAATATAATATCAAATGAATGAAACTAATAAGTTGAATGTAAGTTATTTATAATAAATTAGATCAATTAAATATGTTTAACACCATCACATTTATTTAAAAAAGTGAAAACTTTTACCTAATTTGACATTATAGTGGTTTCATTCTGTTCTGTGTGATTTCTAAAGACTTTGTGATTCACGTATATTTCTCATCTACTGAAGATTCTTTTATAAATAAATTTGCTATTTTAAAGGCCGTTCTTGGACCAGGTTTCTCCCTTATTAGTAATAAATGTGAGATCGGCTATGAGTATTGAACTTGATCACAATATAATATATAATATAAGTTTTTATTTTTAGTGTCTCTCCAAACAATCAAAACCGTATGCATAAATGTTACACATGAATACTAAAAATATCACATTGTCTACCTATATCCATGATCCTGTTGATCTATTTAGTATGTTGTGTAAGGTAACCTAAGATATTTAACTGTGTAGTTTTGATAAACTGCAGCGGGTGTATATGAGTGTAATTTTTGTTGTCTAGCTATCTCTACTTCCCTTCATCATTCCTATGTTTCTTTACAGTAGAAAAGAAAGAGGGGACTTTCTCCACTATAACATCCATATCTGGTTCCCTTTTGATTAGAAATGTATTCAAATATTGCCTTCTAATACTTTTTTCCCCGTCCCACTATGCACCAGTGCACACGAGATTAAGCACTAGGTGAATTTTCCCACAAATCCCAGGGTGGAGAGGCAAGATAAACACACTCCATTGAGTTTGCCAATGCAATTACCTTATAGAGTTTTATTTTAAAAAAGAAAAGAGGAAAAAATAAAAAGAAGTTATTGGCTCCATAGACGATGCACATTTTGTTCTGTGTAGTATGTTATGTTATAGGATCATAAACTAAAATCTACTTGTAAAATCATCGATTTGAGGTTGTGATCTTTTCATTCACAAATGCATTTTAAACACAAATGAAACAGATTGAATTCACAACTGCAAATGTTTCATTTCAAATGTTCATACACTTAGTAACATAATTCAGTTAAAATTACACAATTCAGCTTAAATCAATACTTCTTACTCTATTTGCCCTACATGGCAAATGCAACTTTAGTAGGGCAATGACATAAGCCTATGTGCGAAATGCAAAAAGCAAGCAGATAAAATTCAGACTCATTTCAACATAAAAGCTTTCCTTTTACTTTTAATATATGTATGGAAAGAAAATGTATCAGTGTTTTTTCACTCTAAGTCTGCCTCAAAAAATGATCCAGGCCACCGACTGACTTATCTATATGAATCCAATTTTCATGTTCACTGGCTGCAATGAGTGACCTTATCCCATGATGAGTTACACCTCCCCTATCAGCTCCTGATAAACATACAGAGCACTGCAGCTGGCCTCTGATGTGAGAATGCACCCATAGATATTGCCATTAATAAAACACCACAGAAGGACATACACATCATCTCATTGCAATGGATAAAGCCCATGCCATTCACCTCAGAGATATTGAGTAAAAAAACCGCAGGAGATGGATTTAAGTACTTTGTTGTTGCTCTGAATGCTGACTAAATCAACAATTAGAACTAGGTTCACCATTGTACACATGAGTATCTTTGTTGTGCCATACCCAAAATAAATCACAGGATTTGTACACATTTTCACTAGTAAATTTCCATTGCGTATGCATGAATTTTGCTAACTATTTTGCAGCATTTTGAAATGTTTCTCCTAGGGTTGTCGATTTTACATGTTAATTCAGTTTAATTAGTTATATATAAAACGAATGCATAAAAAAATCAAACAAAAATAAAAACAGAATTAATTACGTCCCCGGACCGTGATAAGGAATATTTCTACCATCAGAGCAATTCAAGCTTGAAGTACCACCTGTTTTCAGCAGGGGGCAGTAAGCATATGTGGAACACACCACACTCTTGATACTTGCAACGTCACAAGATGAGAAGGTGTTCTTGCTTTCACAAACACAGCTTGATGGAGTGCAATTTCCGAATGCAGGCATCTTAAGAAGTGTTCTAGGTTTCAAAACACGTTAAACACTGTGACAGAAAAAAGCTGTGTTTATCGTGTGATGCAACCAAAGCACTTTAAAAGCATTCATCTGACCCGTATCTACATTGATGTGTCCTTAGTAAAGCCCTTATAAACAATATACTTTCTGACAGATTGACTAATTCATTTGCAAAATGGATTGCTGTTGATTGTAGGCCAATAATAGGATTAATTTCAATAATATGGAAATAAATGTATTGACTTCTAAAGCCACTTTTTGTCTAATCACAGCTTCACTTGTCTGCCACAATAATGTAATGCATTTTAATTACTTTGACTATTATTTTTTCTAAAATAATGTTGATTATTTTTATAATTATTTAAATATAACTAATTATAATTATTTGATCATTATATTATTGTTATTATTGAATTATTGTAATTTGTGGAGCTTTCTCAGCAAATATTTTTATATATGATCAATTGTGGTTAATTTAATTAATTTCTCTGCATATAATTCATTCTAAATAATAATTAAAAAAAAAGAAATCAATGGACAGCCCTAGTTTCTACCCCTTTGTGAAAAATATTATCCAGCATTGACTATAGAACAGTCAAACATACACCTTATACAATACAGCTAAAGCAGTGACACACAGCTTTGTAATAACTCACAAAAGTTTTACTTATTTGTATTTTATTTTACTAATATTTATTTATTTATTGCTGTGAACATACTGTTTTTGCCTTGTCCTCTCACCTCATCTTTGGGATGTCTCACAGTCAAATTTAATGCCCACCTCCCTACGTAAACAATATATATATATATATATATATATATATATATATATGCTATACATGTAAAGTAAAATGTTAACCACTGCATTTAAACTTAATTCAACTCTGAGAACCTCCCGAGATGGCCTGAGATTATTTGCAGTGCTCACAGTTAAGCCAGCATTCTTGCAAACTATTATCTGACCACTGACACAGAGAGAGAAATTCTTCAAATGCGCATTATGTGTGAAGCGCTCAACAAACACTGAATCAAACAAGTGCATCGACTTATTTTCATTCGCCTGTTCTGGAAAATATAAACCGTCATGTAGGCTATAATACGAAATTGCTCAGTACTAAATGGACCATAATTGCGTTTAATATTAAATCAATTCGGGATGCAGTTTGTATTTCAGCCTAGTGCCTCACATCCAAACAGCTAAGAACATTTCAAAATATAAAGGCAATATATATATATAAATATATATATATATATATATATATATATATATATATATATATATATATATATATATATATATATATATACAGTATTTGCATCAGTTTCACATACAACTGTCAGTGTTAATAATTACAGAGTAAAATGGAAATCAAATTGTGAAAAATTTACCTGAAACAGACACCTTTCGCAGGAGAGCCCTGACATCGGCTGTTGCTCTGATACACAAACATGACTCATGACAGAAACTGCGAAAGAACAGACATTAATGAAAATCAGCACACATCTTCTCTCATGTTTTGCATTAAAAACAGGAGAATATAGGTGATACTGAGACTTTTAATCAGAATCAGAATAATAATGAGCTTTATTGCCAAGTATGCTTACACACACAAGGAATTTGTCATGGTGACAGAAGCTTCCAGTGCAAGAGAATACAAAAAGATATAGTAGTGTGCTGGGTGAATGGGGTTCAAAGTGATTTTTCCAGTCCTTTTCCTCACATCTGGGGGTGTACAGTTCATGGAGAACTATCCTTTGAAGTGTTCTGATGTCTGACTTGGTAGCTGAACCAAACCAGACAGTTATTGAAGTGCAGAGGACAGACTCAGTGACTTCTGAGTAGAACTGTTTCAGCAGCACCTGTGGCAGGTTGAACTTCCTCAGCTGGCAAAGGAAGTACAACCTCTGCTAGACCTTTTTCACAAAGGAGTCAATGTGGGTCTCCCACTTCAGGTCCTGTGAGAGCTCTTATTCATTGTTTTTCTATTTACAGTCTTAACTACATGTTTAGATGATTTTAGATTCTGCCTGTTAATGATTGCTCAACAAGAATTGGACAATTAACACGGCTCAGAATCACAAGTAAACATCACCATAAGCTTAATTAATATGGTGAGTTATTACACACAAACATTTAAAGCCTTAATATAGAGTATTCAAACAATAATGTAAATATGAAATCTACTAATTCCTTTACTAATTCCTATATACTATCCATATGAACCTGAGAAATTGTGAGCAAACCTCTTTAGCTCTAATGAAGTACAAAATGCACCACTGCATGGCACGACGACTTTTCACAATCTACTCAGTTTACGCAGCAATGTATTTTGCCTGCTGCCTTTACTAAACTTGAAGAATTATTGGCACACATGTACTGCTGAAGATATTAAGTAATATAAAGAACCCTGGAATCAGGTAAATGTAACCAATGTAGTTTTTTTGGCTTTGGAACTGAAAGCCATGAGTCTTCACAGTTAGTGGGTCATGTGACTTGTTTGTTTAAAGGACAAATAAATAAAACAATTAAATGAGCCTATATTTTTAGTTGTGCAGTTACACTCTTCTATCATTTTTGCCACAACATGCACCTCTGAATCTAAGGTGTGTGTTTACTTAATTGTAATTTCTAATGTTCAAAAGACATTGCCATTTTTGTTATTTTTGTTTGTGTCAGTGGTTTAAAATACTATATGTTTAACTGATTTAGATTTGACTTATTATGGAAATTATGATCCAACATTAATTTTCTTATCTTAAAATATTATCTTGCCTTATAACATGCATGTAAATTGATTAGAAATAGCATTTTAGCTTAGCACATTGCTGACAATTTACACAAGGGTTATTTCTATTTCTTCTGCTCAAAACTTACTTCAAACTTACTTCCCTGTCTGCTCGTATGAATGTAACACATCATAATAAAGTTAAATTGTAACTGTAGTGGAATAGAGTTACTCATATTTTGTATTTTAAATATGGAATCCCATTACATGTACTGTATTTCGTTACTCCCAAACCCTGTGTGTGTATGTGTATGTGTGTGTCTATATATACACTCACCTAAAGGATTATTAGGAACACCATACTAATACTGTGTTTGACCCCCTTTCGCCTTCAGAACTGCCTTAATTCTACGTGCCATTGATTCAACAAGGTGCTGAAAGCATTCTTTAGAAATGTTGGCCCATAATGATAGGATAGCATCTTGCAGTTGATGGAGATTTGTGGGATGCACATCCAGGGCACGAAGCTCCCGTTCCACCACATCCCAAAGATGCTCTATTGGGTTGAGATCTGGTGACTGTGGGGGCCATTTTAGTACAGTGAACTCATTGTCATGTTCAAGAAACCAATTTGAAATGATTCGAGCTTTGTGACCTGGTGCATTATCCTGCTGGAAGTAGCCATCAGAGGATGGGTACATGGTGGCCATAAAGGGATGGACATGGTCAGAAACAATGCTCAGGTAGGCCGTGGCATTTAAACGATGCCCAATTGGCACTAAGGGGCCTAAAGTGTGCCAAGAAAACATCCCCCACACCATTACACCACCACCACCAGCCTGCACAGTGGTAACAAGGCATGATGGATCCATGTTCTCATTCTGTTTACGCCAAATTCTAACTCTACCATCTGAATGTCTCAACAGAAATTGAGACTCATCAGACCAGGCAACATTTTTCCAGTCTTCAACTGTCCAATTTTGGTGAGCTCTTGCAAATTGTAGCCTCTTTTTCCTATTTGTAGTGGAGATGAGTGGTACCCGGTGGGGTCTTCTGCTGTTGTAGCCCATCCGCCTCAAGGTTGTGCGTGTTGTGGCTTCACAAATGCTTTGCTGCATACCTCGGTTGTAACGAGTGGTTATTTCAGTCAAAGTTGCTCTTCTATCAGCTTGAATCAGTCGACCCATTCTCCTCTGACCTCTAGCATCAACAAGGCATTTTCGCTCACAGGACTGCCGCATACTGGATGTTTTTCCCTTTTCACACCATTCTTTGTAAACCCTTGAAATGGTTGTGCGTGAAAATCCCAGTAACTGAGCAGATTGTGAAATACTCAGACCGGCCCGTCTGGCACCAACAAACATGCCACACTCAAAATTGCTTAAATCACCTTTCTTTCCCATTCTGACATTCAGTTTGGAGTTCAGGAGATTGTCTTGACCAGGACCACACCCCTAAATTCATTGAAGCAACTGCCATGTGATTGGTTGATTAGATAATTGCATTAATGAGAAATTGAACAGGTGTTCCTAATAATCCTTTAGGTGAGTGTATATATATTAGAATCTGAATGACAGCAATAAGTGACAGGATGCTGTGCAGGAGTATTTTTTATTATTTATTTATTTTGCCATCTATTGTGTTAAAAGCAGATGAATATGGAGGATTTGGATATGATATGGATGTGTGAATGTGGTTGAATTTTCAAGACCCAATAAAATAGTTTGACAAGTTGTATGTCTTTTCATTTTTAATTTATTGAAACAAGATTTATTTAGGGATATATTATCCCTATTTTTCAAAGAGCTAAAAAGGATTTAGTTTTTCATCATAGCCAACTTTGATTTGCTTGCTATTGCTAGTCGGTTGCATGTGACGCACTCAAAAAAATAAAATAATAAATAAATACATATGAATAATAATAATAAAATAATTTGAAGGTTTACACATTTTATTTCATTAAGTTTAACTTTACATTAAGTTACTTAATTACTAAGTTACTACATTACTTAACAGTATTTTGTATTTAATTTGATTAAAAATTACACAAATCAAATTGATTTTATAAGTGTATATATATACATACATATATACATGCTAAAAAAATATTTTGTAAATTCTGAGGAGTACTCTAGCATGTGGCCTTAAAACTAATCTGGAGGTGCGGCAGGCATGTTATGTCACCTTATAAAAAGATGTTGACTTAAAGCCACAGAAGTTTACATTTGATTTCATGGAGTCCTTAAAATACAGACAGTCAGTGAATTTTGCAGCAGTTTGCATACTTCATGAATATTTTAAACTATAAAAATAGGGCAAAAATGAAATAATAAAATATAAAGAAATCTTAAAAACAGATGTTGGGTGGGTTTATTGTCTGAGAAATGTAGCACATTTGCAGAAAATTCTCTTCTAAAGAATGTGAGGTTTTTTTTTTATTCTTATTTTCTATAAAGTGTTGAGGAAAGGTATGACCCTAAAAGTTCTTCCACTGAACAAGACTTTCTAGAAGGATTGCTACCAATCATTTGAATAAAGTCACAAATTAAAATAGTCTTGGTTCTTTAATTGCACTGATAGCAGCCGCTTCTTCCCCCAGAACATTCTAATGTCATTAGTGAGGAAAGACATTAGAGGCGGGAGATGAGGAGAGCTGGCAGAGGGAAGGCAGCAGCAGGTGACAAGCCCTAGGATGCCTTGGAAATGTGGTTTATGGACTTCTGATTGATGAGGTGATCCTGAATCAGGTGATGAGTAATTCACTATTTAATTGAAAGAGATCAGTGGTGGTTTTCCACACTCTTGAAAATTGACTTTTAATGTCCCCTTGGTTTAATTACTGCAGATATTCTAGGTTGTTTATGATTGTCTAGTTTTCAGGCTATTGGGCCATAGCAGTATTCTAATGGTAGTTCACCCCCAAATAAAATACAATTCTGTTAATGTTTACTCACCCTCATGTTGTTCCAATACTGTACTACTTTCTTTGTTCAGTATGACACAAAATGAGAAATTCTGAATACTGGCCACACTTTTTCAAACAAGTGCAATAATGGTGACTTATATTTCAGTTTTTTCCCATGTAAATTTATATAATAGCTTCTGAAAACTTGTTATATAGTGCATAAGTTATATGGGCCACTTTTTAAATTATTTTATGGTGCTTCTGCATAATTTTTTAACGTTCAAAGATCCAGTCGAGATTCATTGTAATTGTATGGAAGTGAGTAACCAGTACATTTCCTCTTTAGCATTCTACAGAAAAAGAAGAAAAAGTAATACGTGTAAGAAAAAATATTGGGTGAGTAAATGATGACAGAATTCTCGATTGAGCATAACCTATTCCTTTCTCATAACTGTATTTCTAAGCATCTAGAAAAAAAAAAAATCTGTATTGAAAGCAATCACAGATATGAAGTGATCAGTCAGTTTCATTTGGAGCCAGGAAAGATGAGCTTTCAGATTATCAGCATAAGCTGTGGAACAAAAGCAATCAGAGCTGTATTATCACTTTTGCAAGACAGAAAAGAAAATGACTAGAGATTCAAAATGCCCGACAAAGCAATGACTGCTGCTGGGTGTGCCAGATATTATGAGAGACAATAACAATCAGACCGTGGGTCTTAAAAAACATAAGCAATCTAAAGTCAATCCATATATCCTTTGGGCAACACTGTAGAGAGATCCGATTTCCATGAAAAGCCTAGGCATTAAAATAAATAAATAAATAAATGACATAAAAGATAAACAAGAAATAGTTTCTTATATAAAATATATTAGAGTGCCATACCTTAAAGATAAAAGGCACTTTTTGGATGTAACAATCTCTGTAAATTTCTGGATTCAGAGAGAAAAAGATTGCAGTGATGAGCTTCCAGTGATGTGCTTCCAAATGCATTATTGTTAAGTGTGTACAACAAAAGAAACCACTAAAAACTTCCTTCTTAGTTGTCATCACGTGAGCAAGAGTGCTGTTCTGAAAATTAGCAGCACACAGCTATGATTCGGCCACAGGATTCTACAACGGTTCAACAAACAAGTATATAATATAATAATAATAATATTCAGGAGAAGACCAGGCTGTTCTCCGAAGTAAGAGAATCTTATTTTAAAGCTCAGGTCCGACAGGGTGGATTCAAGACTGAAGTAACACCCAAAACCTAGGTTTTGGCACCAATGTAACAGGGGGGTTAAAATGGGAAAGGAGGTGGTGGGAACCGGCTGAACAATCAAAGTAATATTGAATGTAAAATTAAAATCTAAAGACAAAAACATAAACACAAACACGGCAGCTGCATGTGGCTCTCTCTCTCTCTCTCCAATGCCGCATCTGGCTGCCTTTCTTCCTCTACTCAGCTGATTAGCCCAATTGGGGGCTGGGCGATCATAGTCCCAGCCTGGCCCTGCCCTCCTCTCATCACAAGCACCATTTTGGGTAAATTCCAGAGACTGTTGTGCGTGAAAATCCCAGAAGATCAGCAGTTACAGAAATAGTCAAACCAGCCCATGTGGCACCAATAATCATCCATGCGATTATCTAATCAGCCAATCGTGTGGCAGCAGTGCAGTGCATACAATTAAGCAGATTGGGGTAAGAAGCTTCAGATAATGTTCACATCAACCATCAGAATGGGGGGAAAATGTGATCTCAGTGATTTTGACCATGGCATGATTGTTGGTGCCAGACGGGATGATTTGAGTATTTCTGTAACTGCTGATCAAAGATTTTCCTGCACACCAGTCTCTAGAATTTATTCAGAATGGTGCCAAAAACAAAAAACATTCAGTGATTGGTAGTTCTGTGGACGGAAATGCTTTGTTGATGAGAGAGGACAACAGAGAACGGCCAGAGTGGTTCGAACTGACAAAGTCTATGGTAACTCAGATAACCGTTCTGTTCAATTGTGGAGATATATATATATATATATATATATAGTACAGTTATTGTATATATATATATATATATATATATATATATATATATATATATATATATATATAATACCATGTAATTTACATTTTACACAAAATGGCCATATATTTGATCTATTTTTACATCATTAATTAAAACAGTTCCAAACAAAGCCAAAACGGGATTAACCATGGTCGCTGAGAAACGTGCAGAGTGATACAAACAGTGAAGCGTACCAGGGCTGTAATACTAAATAGAGCACACTTGGAAAGCCGCTTGTCCAATCAGATTAGAGAACCAGTACTAACTGTTGTATAATTAAATATAAGAAAATCGAACAAAGTATAAAACTGGGCTGCATTTGAAGCTATATTTCAGGGATTTCCAGGCCTCCACATGATATATGTAAATCATCTTTATCACAGAGAGTTTCTTAATGAAACACACTGCAAGGGATAGCTTTGGGAACTGTAAAATGTCCCCCCAGGGAGTGAATAGAGAAATTGGATCAAATGAGATTGATGTGTTGTGTAAGAAATGGTGCACTTCAACAAATTTTGTTTTGATTAGACACAAGATCAATTTCAATTGCTTCATCACACGGAACCTAGCGGGGCATATGCAGGGATGAACAATGAGAGTGTCAAAAAACAACATCTCTCTCTGTTTGCCGCGCACACTGGGGTGTCAACAAACTGATATTCAGTGGGAAACCGTTGCATTGAAATTAAATTTGTATTGCTGAGACAAGGGTTTCACTGGCTGTTCAGCCGCACTGACACTTAAAGAAACTCCCCCTCCATCCATCATGCTAAGTAAATATACTGTATTATTTTAAGGTCAAAGCATTAATATGCTTTAGCAGTCAACTCGTTGGAAATACCTCAGGGAATGTGTTGCACAGCAAAGCATTTCACTGATGAAATCTGGCCCTCTGGCGAACATGAATTAAATACAAAGCTTTATCATAAAATGCTATTTCTCAAATTTGAATATTAAAACAAATAAAACATTGCACTATGGCATCAATCTTCAAGCACCTCATTTCTGGCACCATAAAAGTTATATCTTTGATTGTTTTGCAAGGGAAAAACTTAACTGGATTTTACCATTATAGAGCAAAGTCATCTGATACATCTTTCCCTATCTAGCATGCAAACACTTACAGAGATCTGATGTGATTTGCCCCCAAGGACAAAGGAAAGCAGCCCAGCAGAATGTCACAGCAGTTTGAAAAAAAAGGCAAAAGGGCTCAATCGTAAGACTCACTAAGCTGGAACAATGCCATTACACTAGAAAACCAGGTCAAGGCATTGTTGAAAATACCATTCAACCCTTTTCTGTCTAAGCTCACCTCACTGTCCTGGAAAAACACACTGACACAGACACACCCTCTCAAATGTCCTTTCCATGACCATTGATTTCTGGTAGACATAACCTATATATATATATATATATATATATATATATATATATATATATATTATCTGAGTTATGAATTTGTCTATATTATACCTTTTGAGCTGGAAATGTAAGCGCAGCGTCGTTCTAGCGGGAAGACTGTACATCATCACAATATTAACTAGGTAATTCCCAGCCAATCACATGTAAGCTGTTGCTTTATAAGTCTGCTCACAATCTATCACATTTCTGTTTCATTGTGCTAACACAATGAAACACAATGAAACACCACCCACCACCCACCACCTCCACCACCCCACCACCACAGGTTGAGTCCCGTCCTGCATGGGGGTAGGCTCCTCGCCCCTGCCTCCTATCTCCAGCAGGATATGACGGTTCCGAGTACAACTTCTTCGGACCGCCAGATGGGGCCTACGCCAAAGAGAGACATTACTTTTCTGTTTTATATTCATCAAATAAATGTCATCTTAAATCTCACTCAGGTCTGCAAGTCTTCCTGATAGAAATACTCTTATACATTGATTAACTCAGCATCTAGCAAAGATGTCATATCAAGTCAAGTTAAATACAACTTCAACTTTTTAATAAAGCATCTCTGTTATATGTTGTTGAACTGTACTGTATCTATCTTTTTTTAGTGCAACACTTTGTTTGGTCTGAATGGCCCCTTAGACTTTAAATTGTGAAGCCCCCTTTCTCACCAATCCCTTATAAGTACCAATCACTTATAAGTAATCAGGGTATGAGGCAACCTCAGTTTCATCAAAACTCCTGCTCCATTACCCTAAAACACCCTGTAAACACCAACCTCATTCATTCCCTCTCCAGTCTTCTCTATTTGAGCGTCACCAGGGCCTCTGTGCTCAGCTTCAGTACAATAGAGTCTGACAGTGGAGGACAGCAGGCAGTATTCTCCTACTGACGAGATGAACACGTAGGCAAGAATGTTAAGAATCTATAACGATTTTTCAGCTCAAGTGGGCAGGTGAATGGCATCTTTTCGTGAAGGCTCTGTGAGATGCTACCCCGCCCAAGGTAATTAACGAGTTTCTGTCAACCACACTGCTCCAGAGTAGTGCAGAAGGGATTGTTCTGTCAGGACCCATCCTGTCTCTCTAGCACTGAGTAACCCAATTCACAATTGCACAGTGTGAAGGAGAAAATGTGAGAATGAAACTGACGTATTTACCAGCATTTGGTTTATTCAAGGTTAATACTGCTAATAAAAGAGAAGGGACTCATGTGGCGTAAGGGGAAAATCACACATAACGTGTTCTTGTTTTAAAAACAGCTTCAACAGTCGGCCCAACTTGGTGGCCCGTGGTGGAACTGCAGGGGGTATTCAAATGAATGTTTAATCTAAAAAAAGTTTGTGAAAAATAAAGAAATTAATTATGCACTAAACAAGAATGGAATGCTAAGTTAACCTCAACCAAAGCTTAAGAAGCTTAAGAAGCTAAGTTTCAACTTAAAGTTCACCTAAAATGTAAAATTATTTCATCATTCACTCACCCTCATGCTATCCCAGATGTGTCTCACTTTCTTTCTTCTGTTCAACCCAAATTAAGATTTTTAAAAGAATATGTGAGCTCTGTAGGTCCACACAATGTAAGTGAATGGTTGCCAGAACTTTGAAGATTGAAAAAGCACATAAAGGCAGCATAAAATTATTCCATATGACTCCAGTGGATAAATGTATGTCTTCAGATAGGTGTGAGTGAGATAGATCAATATTTAAGTCCATTTATATTATAAATCTCCACATTTGACTTGCCCTGACCAGAAAGCAGCGATATGCACGAAGAATGTGAATCGACAAAAAACAAAAGAATAATTTGGAAGTGAAAGTGGAGATATATAATCAAAAAAAGACTAAAATATTGATCTGTTTCTAGCCCACACTTATTATATTGCTATTGAAGACATGGATTAAACCACTGGAGTCATGGATTACTTTTATGCTGCCTTTAAATGTTTTTTGGAGCTTAAAGTTTTGGTCACATTCACTTGCATTGTACGGACCTACAGAGCGGCGACATTCTTAAAAAAATCTTTGTTTGTGTTCTTCAGTAGAAAGAAAATATCTGGGAGTGTGAGTAAATGAATCAAGTATTTTTTTATGATTCAAGTATATTAGCAACACTGTTGCTAATATAACACCTGAAACTCTTTTTTATCTGACTGGCTCATTGTTTTAAAACTGACATTGATTGGACTAATTTAATAAAAAAAATAATAATAATAAAAAAAAATAAATAAATAAAAAAAAAAATATATACATATACATATACATATATATATATATATATATATATATATATATATATATATATATATATATATATACATACATACACACACACACACACACACACACACACACACACACACACAAATAACGGTTAAACACATATGTCTAGCACATTTTTACATTGACCAAGAACTCAAAAAGTTTGATTGTAAAAAACAATCCTTATAGGCGGAATGCAATAATGTTCCCTGTGTGGACAACCCCCAATACTGCATATGTACATTGTGGCTTCCTTGTACAGTCCTACTAAAAATATGTTATCCCTGCTAGATCTGCGCTTAGAAGTCTCTTTCTGCTGTCTTTTCCAACAATGTGATATATGCAGTAGTCATGATCATTCCGGATCAATGAGTAAGCTGTCAACACACAGAGGACGTCACAGAGAAATCCAGCAGGGGCAAAGACTGCATTCTGAAAGACAAATTAACCTGTCGTCAGGTCTTTCACAGAACTATTAAAATAACTCCTATGCTCCCTGCAGAGAGAGTGGGCAGCTCAGAACCCACAAACCTATGATGATGTTAAACCCCCTGTCTGCTATCTATCCACTTTATACCTTGATGAGGTGCACTAAATATTGGCTAAAAACTTTTACAATTATTCCCCAGCATGTTAAAGAAATAGTTCACCCAAATGAACATTTTGTCATCATTTATTCAACCCCATGGTGCTCCAATCCAGTAAAATTGTCTGTCTTTTCGGAAAAAAAAATGAACAAGAGATTTTTAGTAAATTTTAAGTTGGAGCAGCTATTTTTCATATAATGAAAGTGGATAGCAATTTAAATGCAAAGCTCCAATAAATACATAAATAAATAAAAGCACCATAAATAATAAAAAAAAACATAAAAGTAGCCCATACAACTCATGTACTATATCCCAAGTCTTCTGAAGCCATACCATAGCATGATGAACAGAACCAAATTTAAGTTATTATTCACATTTAATCTCACTCTTTACATTTGCTTTTTGATTGGAGGTTCCATTGTCACAATCAGTCATGTTACACATAAGAACCAATATTGTTTGGAGTCAATGACATCAACCCTGGAATGGCACATTCCACAACTGAACACAACCATTAACAATATTTGCGAGCCACAGCAGAGTGGGAGATTATTTATCAATGACAAATTAAGAAAACTTGTAATATGGGTTGTAACTTCTTTTTATGATGCTTTTGTGGTATTTTTTCCAGAGCTTCACATTCAAAATCATTATCTACTTTAATTTTATGGAAAAGATCTCCTTAAGGGTCGTTCACACCAAACGCATCCTTGCGTTAACAAAATCTAGACATAGCGCTACGATAAAAACGCAGGTCTCTGCAGACATGTTTTTAAAATTGAACTTTTTCTTACGATATTTTTTTAAAAACTGCTCCGTCACAAGACCCTGAAAAAAAAGTGAGACGCAGTGCAATGTTTCAAGACAGCAAAAATGCGCAGACAGAGGCAAAAACATGCAATGTTTCATGGAATAAAGAAATAATACAGGGCTGGAATGACATGGCGGTGAGCAAATAAAAAAAGATGATTTTCTTTTTTTTCTTTTCTATATTAATCCTATAAAATGTCTGTGTGAAAACATTTAGCCACAAGTCAAAGGAGCAATCACTCTGTCCAGGCTGGAGGAAAACTGGCAACAGCAGCCTGAATGCAAATACAGGATTGGGTAGCACTTCCTTTTTACCCTGTCTGCTTCTAGTGACCTCATGTCTGCAGACAGGGTCGAGGGTAAGGGTGGGACAGAAGGGGTTAATTCACAAAGGACATGACTGGCAAGTAAGACCCAGATCCTGTTTCTGAAGCCCCGCAGTTCATCATAGCTCCACGCAAACTGTATAATTGCCTTCCCCCCTAAAGCACCAGCATGTCAGTCTTTATAAAGAGGGCAGAAAGCAGAGCACATTGAAGGAATGCCATTTGAGTGTAGCAATGCAGCCTTCACTCAGCAGGGGGCTGTAAGGAACAGCTGTGAGCCATGTCATCTTGCTCAAAGAGCAGCTACAGGGTTCACAATAACTGCACAGCTACTTAATGTAGGAGTATAATGCCTAGACATCATTAAAAGATTGTGTGAACATTAAATAATAAGCAGAAAGCACCTGTTCTGAGGTAAACATTTGTAGAAGCATCAGATGCAAGTGTTAATTGTGCTTAGAAACAAAATTATGTTAACAATTATGGTTTACATAACAGTGCCAATAATTAAATGGTGGGTCTTAAAAGTAAGCAACATATTCTGTAGTAAAGGGTCGCAGTGGTATAGGGATGTGACAAGGAGGGCAGGGTGTGGCCGGGCCATGACTGTGCACACCTGGCCCCCTATCTGGCTAATCAGCCAAGGAAAGAGATAAAGGTTGTGGCAGTTTGAGAGTGAGAGCTACATCCAGCTGCTTTTATACCTCTCCTCGGCTGATTAGCCAAATTGGGGGCCAGGTGTGCATAGTCACGGCTCGGCCCCACCCTCCTCCTCGTCACAAGTGAGAATCCCTTAACTGACGCTATACAGTACACATAGTGCCCTGATTTGTGCTTGACAGGCTGATTAGCCTTATAGGCTCGAAATGTGTAGGGTTAGTGGTATATTTAGGCCCTTTCCCAAATAGCGCCCTTGATGTGGAAAGCCTCTTGGCCTTTGCTTGCATGTATCCATGAAGTCCAAAAACCACAGGTTGTCCCATTTGTCATTGTATGATATACAGTAGGGTGATCACAACCAAGTTTCTTCTCCTCTTTCTCATTATATGGCATCAAGTGTGCTGCACTTTACCCAGAAAGCATACACGTATCATCAACGCACCAGATTTGAAAGGCAGAGGGTAAGATATTTGAGTGACTAACAACTATAATTTCTGTCTGTTTCTCACATAAAGCCATTGTAAGGCTTTAGAAGACTTGGAAAATTGCACAATATACAGACTACTTATTTGGACCATCTTTGATTTTTGGGAGAAGAAACAGTTGTTATTGCCATCCTCGTATCCCTCTTCCCCAATGCAATGAGGTCATGTTGTGACAAGTAAGCAATAAGTTATTGAAATTTAGCCATAGTTAATTAATTGTTTTCAGTGAGGCAAATACAACTTAGTAATTATTGATTAGCTAATGTTAATTGTTGGTGTGGCTATCCTTATGAGGACTCTACAGAGACATAATGATTTTTATACTGTACGAACTATAGATTCTATCCACTAACCCTCACAAAAAACTTTCTGAATTTGTACATTTTCAATAAAACATTGATTAGTATGTTTTTTAAGTGATTTGAATTACAGGGACACTACAAATGTCCTCATAAACCACATTTATAGCATAATATCCTTGTAATTACCACCCAATCCTGGCCACACACACACACACACACACACACACAAATGTTGTTGGAATATTTCAGTTAAAAATTACAATTCTGTCCTAATTTAGTCAGGTCAAAGCTATATGACTTACATTCTGCCTAGAACACAAAAGAAAAATGGAAAGACCGTGCCAGCTGTTGTTATCCATGCATTTAGAATGAATGGGTACTGACATTTTCAAGCTTCAGAAATGATGCTTAAGCACCATAAAAGTAGTCCATACAACTGATGCACTAAATTCCAAGTCTTCTCACAACATACAATAGATTTGTGTGAGAAATATACCAAAATCTAAGTGGTTATTCACTGAAAATCTTTACATTATCTCGTTTAGACATTTCCATTTTTTTTTTATTTAATTTTTTTTTTATTAACAGAGTATTCAGGGTTCAATAGAAGTTAAGCTCAATCAGCAGCATTTGTGGCATAATGTTGTTTACTACAAAAAAACTAATAAATAATAATAAAAATAAAATCATTTCAATTTGTCCCTCCTTTTCTTTAAAAAATATGAAAATGAGGTTTCAGTTATGCACTTACAATGGAAGTCAATGGGGACCATTTTTGGTTGTTTAAAAGGCAGAAATGTACAGCTTATATTTTTTATAAAAGTGTTTACATGAATTCTTCGTTTAAAACTTGAGAATTATTAGACCTGTAAGGTTGTTCAAATTGTTGCTGTTGTTGTTTTTTTTTTAAGGTTGATTTATGGCTAATACTGTTACGTTGTCATGGCAATGAAGTTGTATAATTGAATATAACTACACAGAAAAGGTTCATAAGTGATTCTATCACACTAAAAACATCTTGTGTCTATACATTTGAAACAATGAGTATATTTCATTTACAGATTGATCCCATTCACATCCATTTTAATTGGCTCACTATAACCTAGATTTTTGCTTTTTTTTTTTTAAGAAAAGTAGGGACGAGTTGAAACTAACTTTTGAGGTAATCAGCATTAAGCCACAAATGCTGTTGACTGAGCTTAACTTGTATTGAACCCAGAATATTACTTTAATGCTTAGTTAAAAAAAAAAGTTGGTCTGATTCACAGAACCAATGTGAATGGGTCAATCACAAATCAGACAGACATGTTTATCAAGCTCAATTTAGTGAAAAGTGATTAACAAGTTACATTTTTGCCAGTTTCACACACAAAGCTAACGTATAGCTTCTAAGGACTTGAAATCTACTGCAGTTGAATGGTCCACTTTTATGATACATTTATTGTGCATTTGTGTCTTTTTGAAGCTTGAAAACTTTCCAAATTTATTGTAATTGCATGGAAAATAGTGACCAGCGTAGTCTTCAGAATTTTGCCTCAGTAACTCAAGCACGTTAAATCAATTCAAAATCAAATCACTTTATTGTCACACGACCATATGCACAAGTGCAACAGTGGATGAAATTCTTGTGTGCAGTTCCAAGCAACATAGCAGTCATGACAGTGATGAGACATATACCAATTACAATAAACAACATATTTACAGAAAGTCTGTGGTGACATGAGGATGAAGTTTGGTGAACTCTGACCTGCGAATCTGAACAACGAGAACACGTGTAAGCAACAGAAGATGCAATCTCTTGGTTCAATACAATGGATTATTTGTGTGATTTATTATTTATTAAAAAAAGAAACTGTTGCACTTGACATCATATACTGGTCTGCTGTGGCACCCAAAGTCTTCTGAGACCATCCTTTGAGTAAATAATGACTTTTCAGTGAATTACACCTTCACAATGGGTTGATTCCTTTAAGATCACTTGTGATCGTCTTAAAGTATTCTGCCAACTTTTCATACCTTATATAGTTTAATTTAGGTTAAGGTTTTTCAAACAAATGGTCTAATGCATTACATTTCTTTAATGTTAAGATTCATTGTGATTATCAATCTTGACAACAGCAAGTAATCCTAAAAGTTCCAGATCAGCAAAAGAAGTGGGAAGATGGTGCAAAGGAAGAATTCTGGCCTGAATCCTCATTGCCAGAAGGGCTGATTTGAGCATTTCTGTAACTACTGATCTCCTGGGATTTTTATGCACAACAGTCTCTAGAATTTACTCCAAACGGTGCCAAAACAAACAAACAAACAAAAAAAACATCCAGTGAGCAGCCGTTCTATATGCGGATTTGCCTTGTTGATGAGAGAGTTCAACAGATAACGGCCAGACTAGTTCAAAGTGACAAAGTCTACGGTAACTCAGATAATTCAGAATGCTATTCTGAGATGTGGGTTGGTGCTGTATTGGCGGCACGAGGGGGACCTACACAATATTAGGCAGGAGATTTTAATGTTGTGGCTGATTGGTGTATGCTAACTCTTAAGGGTCTTCAATCAGTGCTTGTGCAACTCTCTTGATCCAAATAAAACACAATCTTTGACTGCAGTCAGGACTACAAAGAACTGACAAGGATATGGTCAATAAAATAATATGGTTGGTCTTCAGTCTTGTCTTATTTGGCTGACTTTTAGTTTGTAATATTGTAAGAAGTAATATCCTGAAAATGTTTGGACATTTATTTTTTCTTAAACAATGTTTCTTTTAATTAACCTTATCAAAAGTACTATGATGGTATTATGGTACAGTGATTGTATTACATGGTAGTACTATGTTACTTATATATATACAATGGTACTGGATGAACCATATTAATTTGCTGAAGTTTTGATTTGATTTGCAGTATTAGTTTTACTGAAATACTTTAAACAATGCCATGTTATTGCCATGGTGCATGACGTGTACTTGATTTATCAAGCTACTAAAAAATGCTTACCAGAAATGATTCTGAAAAAGATTCAGAAAGCAACAGGGAAAGACAGTCACAAGATGATGTGAGAGAAAGAGGGTGAATAAACACACGAAAGCCGGCCCCGTGGGCTACCTAAACATGCTCAGATCAGGAGCGGCCGTGCTGCCTGCTGCTCCAGTGATTAGCTCCTCCATCTGGCAGCACTGCATCTGGCCTGGGCAGGCAGGCAGGATGGCCAGGCAGTCAGCTCAGAGCAGCCTGCGAGATGGATCTCAGTGCTGGAGGTATTTCTTGCACATTGGCAAAGTGACAGGAGGGAATTTACAGCCTCATTCCTGACGGAGCAGAAGTTCTGACTAATCAGAGATGTTATGCAAAGTAAAACTTTTCGCAGATAGTGGAAAACAGTGCCAGACTAACATGAGATCTGGATAGAAACATGAGGATAGGTTTGTTCATTTTACAGAGGACTGATGTGCTGAGAAGCTGAGAGCGTCAGTTTGAAAGTATGAAAGCTTCAGTTGGACTCACACTATTTTGCTACCGTTGCTTTTGAACGTTTTCATGCTTTTACCTGTAAAAGGGCAGTGAAGCTACGTAACTGCTCATTTAAAAGTGTAAATTACATGATTACTTTATTTTTCTTACTTGTGACATTGTGATGCTCTCCTTCTACATTTCATTGCAATAGTCTCAACACACCTCTGAGCATAGGGATGTTAAGTATTAATTGATAATCAATTAATTGTCATTAATAATTTTATCTAACAACCGTATCGATTAGCAATCAATTAATTTTAGAACAAATGTGGTCAGTAATCATGCCAGAAGACATTGATAAGGCTGTCTACACAGTCATCCGCCACTAGAGGGCAGGACTGCTTTCACACTGCTTGTCAAAATCACAGAAGAAGAACCACTCAATCCCACAGATGAAGATGAAGCGGGCTCAATGTAATCAGTGTTGGAGCGTCTCTCTATAAATTAATATTTTCTGTATACACCATGATATTGTGTTGAAGTACAACATGAAAACCAGCATTGCTGATCCACCGGTCTTCTTGTCTAAAGTCCAAAGGTCCAAAATATCCCACAGTCAACATGAAGTTTTAATAAACTCAAATATGTATCTTAAGTTATTATTAACAAAAATGTAATTAACAGTAATTAAGCAATTCACAAAGTCATAATAAACATAGCCTAAATGTATTAAAATTCACTGAACTGAGAATATTTTGTACAGCATTTTGGGATACATTAGTTGTATTAGAAATGTTCTTTATAAATAAAGTGTGACATATGTAAAATGTATTTAAACAGTATGCTACATGTACATATTATTTGGAGTCCTCCACGTGCGTTTTGCAGCATTATCATTTACGATTATTCGGTTAATTAAACGCTCATTTCCATGACAGTCGGTTATGAAAATGTCTGAAAATATCTGAGTGTGTGCATATTTTTGAAGGGTGGGATTTTGGAAAGGAGGGTGTGTCTAGTTCAGCAACGATGAAGTCTAGTGGAAGTTCCAGAATGGCTAATATTGCTTTCAGCTTACAGCACCTTTAAACTGGACAATAACTGTCCACTTAGACATGAAGAGCTATCTGAATCACATGGAAAGTGACCAGTCAGAGTAATTTTTTTACTACCTGCCGTTTAGTGGATACATATTAGTTCTATTCATGAATATCCAAGTTACTTGCTACTAAGTGTAGCCTGTGGGCATGGTTAGGATTGGGTTCCTTCAGTTTACGCTCGTTCTGACTCTTCATGTTAATCACGTCACTAATTCATGGGTGGAGCGGGCATTTAGTAAGCCATCAAATGCGATTGAGGCAGGCTTCTATATAAACACCTGGTGTCATTAGACTGGGATGGTGTAAATGTACTGCTGGCTCTGTTGTGGTGAATCAGCGATTCAGATGCTGTTTGAGTGAGGTATGTTTAAAAAAGTGTTTTTCTTGCCTGTCGTTTTTCACTGTGGGTTAGTTTGCTAAGCGAATGTTTGTTTTAATAGTGCGTGAAGGAGCCGACGCTGATTGAGCCGCGGCACACCATTGTTTTCCTGTCTGACCATGTATGTGCGAGCGAATTGCGGCAAAGTAATACCAAACTATGTCCGCGTTTAATAAGCGTCGGCAGGAGACTGTGACTGCAGTGGGATGTTTACATTCAACTTAGTGTTCCCCCTTTCACTGTGAATGCTACGACAGGTATGTTTTGAATTACGTTCTGCCCGTATTTCTTTTCCCTTGCTTTCTAACTAGCGTGTGTGTATTTAGGAGTGTATCTTTTTGTCTTATATTTTTGGTATCCAAAGACGTACACCTTGATATTGACCACTTTCTTTTTTAATGGCCATTTTATCCTGGAATAGGTGACTGCATCTAAAAACGTGATTTGTATTGACTAAAGCATGATCAAACAAATACTTTTAATGATGTGGTTATTGTGTTTTTAGATTTGTGCAGTTACCCTTGAGTTGCTAGCTGCAGTTCTCCATACTGTGTGATTGTGTATGCTGCTTATAGTATAGGAAGTTTATATTATTATTGTTTTGTTCTTTTCTCCTTTTTGTTGGTTATTTGTTTTCCTCTAGCCTGTTGGCTGTAGCGGTTACTGTATGTGGTTGTATGAATTGTACGTCACAGGCTAGAGTGGGTTTATTATTTTCTTTATGCCCAATTCCCTTTTTTTTGTTTTGTAACAAGCCTCTGTGTTAGTGGAGCCAGGGTAACTCCTGTATAAGAGATCTCACTGGAAAACGGGTGTCCCTATTCTTTTCTTTTTCTCTTGTTTAACGAAGAAGTTTGCAGTGCCGTGTATTGTGAACCTTAATGCCTTTTTAACCATATTTATTAGAGTGCTGTGAGTGTGCAGTGTGTAGATATTGAACTCCAGTGTGTATTACTTCAAATGAGGTCAGTGTTTTTGTTCACCGGTGGTAGTGCGAACCTAGCCTTCCTTTAAGTGTTTTCTCAACTACTTTACTGGCTCCCATGCGGATGGCTTGGTATCCCCTAGTTATGTTTATTTATTTGATTTATGTATTTTGTTAGACCAACCAACACCTCCAATCATCCCTCAATAAAGATTGTATTTTTTATACTTTTCTAAGAACCTGTGTTTGTACCTTTATTGAGGAGTAGAGTTCCCCTTGCTCTGACACTTGCACTAACTAGTTTACAGTCCAAGGGGTGGCGTAGTCAGTTGTACAATTAGGGGTGCCACATAAGTACATCAAACAAAACTCTGAATATCTTCAAAATAATTGATGTGACTAACCTGAGAAATGTTGGCAAATCATTTCCTCCTTAAAAAAAATGCTTTTTGTATTAACCTGGAACCTTGTGAATACAACTGATAAAAAGTCCTGTGTGCAGATTGGTGCTTTTTAGTGATGGGAAGATTGGATCATTTTACTACCTTGGATCTTTGAGTCATGTTCAGCAAAACAAACAAATCTTCATTCAAGCTATTTTGTTCATTTGAGCAGAATTAAATTTAAATGTAAAATGTTCAATAGCCAAATCCCCCCAACACATCTGCTTATGCAAACTTTGATTATAGTCCCAATAAGGAAAAAATTATAATGCAGCCAAGGACAAATTATGACAAACATAATTGATTAGTTCTCCTCTGGATTGAATCTTCGTGTCCGAGTCATTCGTTCTCTTGTCACGTGACAACCGTATACGCTTTGTATTTCTCACACAGGAAACAAATGATTAGTTCACCTCTCAAGTCATTTTGTCTGTTGTTCGTTGTTTAATCACGTTACATACGGCTGTCACATTTACTTTGCAATTTCTGTTTCCTGTGCGAACAATGCATAGCATATACGGCTGTGAAGTGACAAAGAACAAACGACTCAGTCCAAAAGAGTTGAAAGGTGAACTAATTATTTCTGTTTCCTGTACAGCGCCTATGCGGTTTTCACATAACAAACTAACGGAGGTTGCGCACGTCCAACACAATATGAACAAATCACTCTCTGAAACTACTCATTCTTCTGAGTCACATAACAGATTTGTTCAAAAGATTCGTTATCGAATCGTTCATTAACAACCCATCACTAGCTCTGATTAGATCAATAAAGTGTTTTCCAGTTATGTATGGAATTAATTATTATGTCAAATGGAGTGGACAATGCATTGTGGAATGTGTTTTGCAATGCTTTGAATCAACCCTCAAGCCAACCATAGGTATGTTGCTAAGTAATGGCAAATTCATGCAAACAATATATTGATGAAATGCATGAGATGCAATAACTTCAGGTGTGAAATAAAAAGCAGTTTTCTCCCGCCTCCTTAATGCAATGCATGAGGACAGAGAAACTAACGTGTAGTGCTGTATCACATCACTGCTTCTTGGAAGCAGAATGCCTCAGCATGATTTTGAGAGAGACATTTTACCATGAATGCATTATGCCAACAGCATACCTCAAGGGAAATGTCTTTGATTTCATCTACTGATGATTTTGGACTGCAGCTCTGGTCAAAACTACACAAGACACCTCTATTTGTTACATGGTAACAGGAAACCAATTTTCATCAAGCAAGATGACATGAAATGACAAGACATTTCATTTCTTGAAGGGGCAAACAAAATGTTGGCATTGCTTTTTCATAAAAAGTCACTAAGATTCTATTTGTTGCCTTCGTTCACTTTTGGTCAATTACGCTGTGTTGTGCATTACAACATTGCATCTTTGTCTCTCTCTCTCTCTCTCTCTCTCTCTCTCTCTCTCTCTCTCTCTCTCTCTCTCTCACACACACACACACACACACACACACACACATATACCCATGAGTACACACACGTTCACAGATAAAACATTCTCTTGGAGAGTGAACACGAGAGAAAGAAGAAAAATGATGTGCAGTAATCACACTGAAGCATTACCAGTCATTACTCTGTGCTGTCACTGGTGGAGGAGAAATAAGAGTGCCGGCTTGTCTTTTCCTCTCGCCTCGCCTCCATCGATGCCTGCAGTAGCGCTCCACTAGAGTGAATCCAGCCTAGGACACATCCTCTCCACCGTCAAAGACATACATACAGACAGACACTATTTTCTTTAACATGCTCACATTTTTTCATCTAACACAAACAAAGACAGACATACTGATCTCTCTGTAAATGTATGTGTGTATCGAATCAGGCCTGGCAGGTGGTTTTATGTCCAGAAGTGGAATAGAATTATCCAGACCTCACTTACTTGCTATGTGACCTTGGGGTACTATGACTGTTTAAGGCCATAAATGATGAATAGAATGTTACAGAATGTGTTCAACGCTGTAAGTAGTAGATATTTAGTAGATGCTTTTATCCAAAGTGACTTACAGACTTACACCTATGAAGTGCTTTGCTCAAGGGCACAACTGTGAAAGCTCATGGCTTGCACATTATGGGACTCAAACAAGCAACCATCTGGTTACTAACCATGAGCTTTAGCTACTATGCTTGTGTAGTATATACACACACATATATATATATATATATATTATTTCTATACTTGCTAACTTCTTTGCAAAACGCAACCAAAAACACAAACAATGTCTCTTTCAATTGTTCTGGAGTGAAATCATTATTTGTAAATGCTGATAACTGGTTAATAATCATTTAATTTTGTTCAGATAAATATATATATAAGACCAAAGGTTTTATCACAGTACATTTTAAGAATTACACCATTCATGTTGCATGAACAAAACAAGGCTTCTCACTTTTCATTAGAACTTGAGAAGTATGTGCTTTGATTCTGAAGGAAACTGCTAGTTTAAAAGCCAATGTTTAAAATTAAATAAATAAATAATTCGGCCCACATAAGGTGCCATTAAGACCAACACACTTCGTGAGTGCATGCATGCAGGAAAGAGATATTTAGGCATTAAATGATTTTAGATGACCAGATGTACAGCATATTTTTAAAATGTTAATTACTTTGGGGTATATATTTAATATTAAGAATACATTTATTGGGGGCCTGGATAGTTCAGCGTGTATTGACGCTGACTACTACCTCTGGAGTCATGAGTTTGAGTTTTGTCTCTATAATTATTTTGTATTTAGTCCTATAATGCACTATTGCTACAGCCATCAAAGCAGTTTGTTCACTGTCAGACGTCACAATCCTCTGCTGTGATCAATGTTCCTGTTATTATGCATAATCCAAAAGTTTATTTGAGATGTGTTGTGGAGAGTATTTGTCAGAAGTCATTCTGCAGATGCTGTCTGACACTGTTTTAATAAAATGTTTAGCTGTAAAAAGGCTTATCAAACTGTTGGATGCCATAAGCTACACATCATGCCCCTGCAAAATGTATAATCTAACAGCCAGGGAATTCATGTGGATAATTTTGCACATTTACCTGCCACTGTTGACAGAAATAACGCTAGACACAAAGACGCATGCTTGAAACACAACTGATTATATTTTGAAGAACAGAGGAAATGCATCAATGCACGTGTCTGATTTGCTTTTTTGTTCAGATGTTCAATTGCGCTTTGGTGCCAAAACACGCAGCACGATTGTGTCTCGTGGAACGCACAAATGGTGAGTTCTCTCTCAGCTATCTGGGAGCAATTTGTAAGAATAGTTTATGAGATCGCTGCATAGGATCTCAGACCAGGGGAAATATGTGGCCCTGGACTTTCTGGCACAGAACGGCCCACTAAACCCAGCCCGCAACACACCAGACCATAACACACCGGCTCATTGATTTAATTTTTCGGCTCAATTTTCAAAATTTTTGAGTTAAAAAATATATATTTCTACTGACTGCTAGTCATGACAATGTGCAAAAAAAAAAAAAAAGTGCATATAATGGTGGAGAAATGTGGCACTTTTTTTTTAAAAGTGCCTGCATACCTCCACCATTATATGTAGGAACAGTATATGAGCTAGGAATTAAATTAAACTGTCCTTATTCTACATTATTATGTAAGGAATTAGTCACATTTGACAACTATTATAAGAAAGATAAATGTAACTAGAAAGACATATTACTAGATTATTTGTCTAAATTAAGTTCTCCACCATTAAAATCGTCAGACAACGTCTTGTATCCGCTCACAATTTCTATTGTAAAGAATTCTCTTTAATAAGGGAATTGTGATTAATTTCGCTTATTGGAGTAATATTATTCTTATGGCTATTGAAAATAATATCACACATATTTATGTACAGCTCTGAAGCTAAATCTAAAAAAAAAAAAAGAATGAGATTATATATATCAAAATATACCACAGTCAAATTATCTTTGAATACAGACTTTGACTATTGCTATTCTAAACATAAACTAATCTAACACATAAAACATGAAACAGGTTTGTGAGTAAAGTGACAGAATGTGAAGTAAATGATCAATACTTTATGTAGTCTGGTGGAAATGCCTTAAGAACCATTTATCCTTCTTTGAGTCTAAATCAATTTGCAATCAGAATACCCAAAGTATTTAATTAATATACCAGGACTTTGAGCAAAAGTCTGGAGATGTACTTGCGTGTCATTGCATTTCTTTGCGTTGCAATTCCTTGTGTTGCTTGGTTCTTTGGCGTTTGTAGAAAGTTTGTTCCGTCAGTGTCTTGGACCCTGTAATGATCATTGATAGCTGTTTACTGGATGGATGATAAAGTGGGCTTTGAAGCGAGGCCTTTCTCAAGGACGTTGGGTGTGTGAACCATAGAGCAGAGAGTGAGATGCTTCCTCTGGATGTTTGTGTTCCGAGTTTTCCTTGGACTCTACATGGAAATTGGATGGAGGATTAGGAAGAAATATTATATATATATATATATATATATATATATATATATATATATATAAAATCAATTGTATGATTAATATAATTAAAATCTTACAAATTGTCCAAAAAGTGGAAGGAACATACATGCTGACAGTGAGACAAAGTGAGCAAAAAAAAAAAAAAAAAGATGAGGGAAGCCAGAATACTCTGTAGACTGACTTCCCTAACCATAAATTGTCCCTACAATAGAGCACAGAGCCTAATCCACAGAGATGGCTCGATATGTTCCTCCACATTGCCCCTGGAACCTGCAGGATAAAGAGTGATCTCCCAGATTAAGGCTCATTGCAGTGGGGCCATAGCCCTTCAGTGAGGACAGAGGGAGACCAGGTGCGGGCAATTCAATGAGACAGTCTGTCTCATACGGCAAACAGAGCCCACTTTCCCTGCACCATTTAATTCAACTTCACAGGCACCTGAACACCAGACAAGACATCTGAGACTGGAAAAGACACCACTGTCTATTGTGGTTATGACAGAAATGGACCTGAAACGACACATTGGGTTACATCCTGGATTGGTTGATCCAGTTTGTATGTGTATTTCTGACTCTTTCATGTCTATCTTTAGTACAAGCAACAAATGCTGGTCTAAAATACCAACACTGGAGCCAGTTATCATGTGTAACCTCAAAGGAACAGTAAGTCACAAATAAGTTAACCTAAACAGTACTGAAACTGACATCATTCATGGGGCTACATTTTTGTGAGTGTGCAAAGCGCAGCGCAGCGCTATGCGCAACAACCGTGGTAATCTTATACAATCTTTGAGAATTTTCATGCCTGCACAAAGTGTAATTGGCTTGGATGGGAGTGTTTGTGCTAACTGTGGGTATATGCATGCAAAACGTAGTATTGCTATGTTTACACTTACAGTTGTATTCATGATCTAATTCATATTGGCATTTTTCCAACTGTTGTCTTAGAGTGATTTTTAAGTCACTGCAAAAGGTGCAAGTGAAAGAAGTTGAAGAGGATAAAATGTTTGGATTTGGTATGATTTTTTGGACCATTTCATTATTTTGTATATATTTTTGCTTCATATGAAGTGTAATTTGAATTTAGAAATGAATTAAAGAATTTCACAAAATTATTAATAATACTTATATTCCCTTTAATTTAATATTAGGGCTGGAATATATGTACAACATATTTGATTGATGATTGCCTTAAAAAAATATTTCAAAATAAAGCGAACTAAACTCACAACACCTCCTGAGATGATTGGAGAGCAGCATTTTCATAGACGGCATACTCTTGCAAACAGTTTTCAGACAAATGAAAGAGAAAAAAGAGTGAAAACTCTTTATATGCACTTGTACCAAGAGACAGGCACTTGCTGCACGCCTCCTTGTGTGTGTTCCACATGACAGGCTCAAAATGCTGCATGCCTCTGAAAAAGAGCAAATAAAACACAAGCATTGACAGATTTTCTTTTGTCTATTCTTAAAAATATAATAAAGTGTGTCTGTATTTGTGACTAACAGCATTTCTTGTCATGTATCACTCCAAGACATCTTACATGGTCGCCTGCCTGTTGCATAGATGAGCAAAATCACCTGTGCATGAAATACATTTGGACAAGCAGCTTGTGAACTGGATTCAGACTCATCGCATTTTGCGGGTGGCGGGTGCTGGTTTCACACCCTAGGCTACTGTTTAATATATTTGCTGACTGCCCAGATCCATGGTTTTGCCATTTCCAGATATTGTTGATTATCGTCTGTCTATTGAGTGTCGCAATCAGCATCAGGATCTTTATAAGATATCGTCGATATCCGATAACTTCGTCATATCACCCAGCCCTGCACTATAATAATTTCTGTAATTTTAATGGTAAAAGACTGTAAAAATTCTACAGAAAAAAAAACATTTACTTGATTAATGAGTATTAACTGTACAACATACAGTAATTTAAAATATATATATATATATATATATATATATATATATATATATATTTTAAAAGACAATACAGTAGTTTTACAATAAAATGTTGTACAAATCAAAAAAATTTCATGTAAAAATTATGATTTTCCTGTATAATTAATGGTAAAAATCTGAATCAACATGTGCTCTTCTGTCATTTTTACAGTGATTAACAATACCTTATCAAGTAAATTATATATTATTACAGATGCAGGATGTTAATTTCAAGTTTATTACTTTTACTGTAAATTTAACAGAATTTATTTATTTATGGATTTATTTTTTTTGCAGTGTCAGCATGGTCATGTAAATTACAACAGTTTTAATCTGTAAAATGTACAGGTTGTTCTGTAAAGTTGTTTACATTGTTATTGTATTTTTACATAATTATTCTGGTAACCACAGCTGCCAGTTTTTTATTTCATTTTTATTTTTTTGTAAACAAATGTAACTGTAAAAATTAGATTTTTATATGTTTTATTTATTTATTTATTTACAGTGTAGCATACATCAAAATCCTGAAGAGAATAAACATTTCTAAGCATATAAAAGGAGCATGTCCATATTTCTGTTATTCTAATTCTTTGCATATGGTCCATTTACACTACCAACTTTCTTATGATAGTGATGTTTTTGTTTATATCGCTGGTGCTTGACAGAAATTTAACTATATAATTGGACACAGATGCTTCAATAACCGGAAAAATGTCAAACCAAACAATTTCGTCAAACCCGCTTGACCCTAAACTCAACGCATGCTTGCACAAAAATACCAAAACTTCATGGCCATGCCCACTGTCTTTGCACTCATCACTTATGGCATAGCACTGAGCTTAGCACTAGTGCTTTTAAAATAGGGCCCATGGACTGTCAAGTGCATTTTGCCCACAAAATGTCAAGAGCTGGTGAAAAGCACTTTTTCCAGTCAAATTGGCTGGGTGCTGTGCAACTTCTTTGGAGGGTACACATGATTTTATGGAAACCAAGCTTTGTTTACTAGTTACAAAACTACTACAATGTTAATATAACATGGTACTGGTTTTAAGTCCTAGCTGCAGATTTCCTAATTTGTAGTGTTAAAGATTTTGTCCACCAAATCAAAGTCATATGGTGTAACCAACCGTACATTAAGGTTGCCATTTTGTTGTCATGTGAGGAAAAAGTCATTTTTATTATCAGAAGACATATGGTGTAATGCTGAGAAAACTTCTGGATATTGGAAATAGACTCCCTTCACAGTCAGTGTTTGGGACAACCAAATTTACTTGCAGGTGTGAGTCTTGAAATGTTCCGTTCATACAACAGCGTACAGTAGCAGTTAAAATACTGTCTGTATGAAGGAACAACCATAGTCACAACCGTATTCTAAAAGCTGTAACCATAGTGACAGTGACTAAAAGATGGCGACAACAATAACACCAGCGTGTTTTACACAACTGACACCAATCAAGGTGCAAGTTCATCCATCAGATCATAATTAACCGACAACAGCTTTGAATACTTTTTAACCGCATGCAGAGCGCAGATTTTGTGTTGCATAGCTCGTGCCCATGAGCAGCCGGAGGAAGAAAGCGGCTGAATCTTCAGATGACACAGAGCTAATTTCTCTGTCAATTAATGAAACCCCACATAAAACACACAAGACACATGCATGTACAGTGCAGCATGTCTTATCCCTCTCTGAGGCTTGATTAGCCTGATTAGGGGCCGGGTACTCCTATTTGCAACCAAATTTGGCGCTCTGCAACTAAAATGTCTATGATTATCCACTGGCTGCAATGGTTTAGATTTCACTCACCAGTGATTGTGTGGTATAGTAGGGATGAACTTCAGCACAGTGTTGAGAATAAAAGTTTAGTTTGACTCACTCAATGTGAGTGTCTCAAGATGAAATCCAAGTCCCATTTATCATTGAGTAATGTCTTTTTTAATACACTTTCTGTGCTTTACAGTCAGTTGTTAAAAAACAAAATAAATCAATAAATATTTAATTCAAAGCCATCTGAGTCCTTGCTCTTTAATATGCACTCATTTATCGACACTCTTTACAGAACAGTCAGTTTTCTTTAATTCGGCACATGCTCGCCAAATCAATTTTAATGCGTATGTAGTTTGAGGTGAATGACGTAATTAACGTATGTTCGTCATGTATTTAGGCCGAGCCTATGAGAGGTGTAGTCTCCGCCCTATTCATTTGTATGGCTTGACGTGCTGCAAGAGAGAGGTATGTGTTGGCAAAGCATTTAATTTTTTGCTTTGAGCTTCGGCTCAAATTAATGCTGCCTGTTGCTTCTAGCATTGCATATGGGGAGTTTTTGTGTGAGTAAGGACCAATTAAATGCTGAGTTGATTGAGGTTGGCTGGTTATTCATTTCAGGTAAGTGGTGCGCATGTTCATTTAGAGTTTTCGGTGAGTGGGTGTTTATGGTGTGTGTGTGTTACAGCATTTTGTGGCATCGGCATACCAGTTGTGAATACCTAATGAGAGGGAACCTCCTTTATTTTTGGTTGTGCATTAACTGCCAGGACAATAATCCAGTGCAACGTGATCCAATAAGTGTGCTGTTCCGGAAACTTTGCTTCGCTCCTGGGTGTTCATTTTTGTTGCTATGCACTGCCAAAGCTTTGTTCTGTAGCTGCTCTGTTTTTTCTTTCTTGTTTTTGTTATCTTGTGATATTTTTGGTTTGTCTTGTTTGTTTGTGTGAAAGTGGCATTGTGTTTTGTTTTGTTATTTTGGGCTGTAACTGTTGTGTTGTTAAATAGTTGGTTTTATTTTTCTTTTCCTCTCTGGTGTATTCTGATGTTATTAATCCCACTGCACCACGGAGAAGGGAGTGAGGTGAGTTGTTTTCCCTTCTCTATAATCACTTAGTACCCTGCTGTACATATAATTTGGGGTGCCTGCTCCATTTATCCAACTTATGTGACCGAACTCTGAGTGGTGTGGTGATGTATTAGATTGAGTTTATTATTTTCTGATTTATATTTTTTTATGTGTAACATAGGCTAGGCCTTTGAGTATGCTGTATTTGTGTTGAATTTTTTATGTATGGTTTGTGTCATAAGAGTATTAGTGTGTATGTTTAATTCGTTTTTGTTTTATATACAGGAGCTGAGGTCCACTGGAGTGAGTGTCCTGGTGGTGGGATGCCTATTCAATGAGTGTAATTTCCTCACCTGGTGGGGTTAGTTGTGTGTGGTGGGGGAGTATTGAGTGTGTGTCATTTCTTGGCCACCTCCCGACAGTGGGCCTCTTGTAAGTGTCCCTAAGCCCTGTACAGTTGTGTTTGTATTAGTGGCATTATTTTTATTCATTGGTCAGCCTTACTGTGTATTTTTTTTTTTCTGTGAATTAGCTCTCCTTTTGATTCTTTTTTTTTTTTTTTTATAATCGTTGAATGCTCAAAAGTTTGTATGAGTCTCATGAATTAACCCTTCATTTTGATGTGTGAATTAATTTATTTTCTTTTTTCTTGTATGTTGTTTGTTAATTTTTTAATTTTATTTTTTTTTTATCTTTGTGGCAATTGGATATTTTAATTTAGTGATTATTCTGTGTTTATATTATTACTTCTTGTGATAGTTATTTTGCTTTATTGCCAATGCTTTATTTTGGGTTGTGTCTTTCCATATGACCGGATATATTTATTGTGCTCTTAATTGTCAATAAAAGTGTATATTTTTTATGGGAATCCACACCTCTGACCTATAAACTGATAATGAACCTGTGAACTTTTGATTGGGTTTGATTGGCTAACAGTTAGTTTCCAGGGTGTAAGTCCCTGGGTGGCGTAGTCAACGTAGGAAACTTGTTTTCTAGTCTATTATTCTCTGCCCGTCAGACCACTACTGCGGCCACACTTGCAAATGGTAAAAATTATGCATATAAACATATAACAAAATATAATACATACAGAATAATACACTGGTGGCCAAAAGTTTGGAAAAATTTACAAATTGGTACTTCTATTCACCAAAGTGTCATTCAACTGGTCACAATATATAGTTAGGACATTAGAATTTGAAAAAAAAAAAAATGTTCAGAACTTTTTAAACTACTTCAAAAAGTTCTCATCAAAAAATCCTCCACGTGCAGCAATGACAGCTTTGCAGATCCTTGGCATTATAGCTGTCGGTTTGTCCAGATACTCAGAAGATATTTCACCCCTGACTTCCTGTAGCGTTTGCCATAGATGTGGCTGTCTTGTCAGGCACTTCTCATTCACCTTACAGTCTAGCTGATCCCACAAAGGATCAATGGGGTTAAAATCCATAACACTCTTTAACTGTTGTCCAATTTCTGTGTTTCTTTGCCCACTCTAACCTTTTCTTTTTATGTTTCAAAATGTTTATTTTATGTTTCTTTGCAATTGTTCCCATAAGGCCTGCTCTCCTGAGTCTTCTCTTTACTGTTGTACATGAAACTGGTGTTGAGCAGGTAGAATTTAATGAAGGTGTCAGCTGAGGACATGTGAGGCATCTATTTATCAAACTAGAGACTCTGATGTACTTATCCTCTTGTTTAGTTCACACATCTCCTTCTGTCCTTGTTAGAGACAGTTGTCATTTGTCTTTGAAGACTGTAGTGTACTGTACACCTTTGTATGAAATCTTCAGTATTTATTTTTTTTTTATTTTTTTTGCAATTTCAAGCATTTTACTGTTTAATTTTTGCCATTTTGTCCCAATATTGACCTAAAGACATGCCAGTCTATTGCATACTGTGGCAACTCAAAAACAAACACAAAGACAATGTTAAACTTAATTTAAAGAACCAACTAGCTTTCAACTGTGCTTTATATAATGACAAGTGATTTTCTAGTACCAAATTAGCAATTTATCATGATTACTCAAGGATAAGGTGATGGCTGCCGTAAATGGGGCCTGTCTAGATTTGATAAAAAATTACTTGTTTCAAATAGTTATGATACTGTTATTTTACATCAGTAATGTTCTGACCATACTTTGTGATCAGGTTAATGTGACTTTGGTGAATTTAAGAACCAATTTCCTTCTAAAACAGCAAAATCTCTACATTATTCCAAACTTTTGGCTATTTTTGATGGAATATGGAACATGGATTTGTTAATTAATGTGATCAAAATTATGCGAAACTAATAAAATATAATTCGTTAAATTAGTATTTCTGTAATGTACCTAGTTAGAAGGTATTATTAACAGCATGTTAATTGGGAGCGATGCAAGTAAAGTGGACATTATAAGTGAAATATACTCCTATGAATCGATATCAAAATTAATCAAATTCAGAATCACATTGTATCGAAATCGGAATCAGATCGAATCATGAAATCCGTAACAATACCCAGCCATAGTCTGAACTATACATTGATTTGTGTCAATGTCTTTGTTGTTCATTTTTGTTTCATGCTTATAATATATATTTTTTCTCATTATCTTGACTTCATCACATTTGAAAGTGTCTCTATGTATCACCAGGAACCTTTCAGAAAGCCCAGAACATCAAATGCCTCAAAGAGAGGTACAAAGCATTTTAGGATTTTGATCTGCCCACAGGAGACTTGCTCCAAGTTCAAAGTTTCTTGCACTGTACCAAGCTTGAGGTGTTAGTAGTAGCCCCCAGGGCAGAGATTGTGCAAGCCCTCAAAGACAGGAGACAAGAAGAACATGATCTCAAATCAGTACCACACTGCTTTAGAGAGACTGGGCATTAAAACAAGGGAAATTTGAATCAGAGAGAAATATCAAGAACATCTTCCATAACCTGCTCTCTTTGATCATTGGCAAACAAAATAAATGACAAGGCTCTATTATATTCTATATGAAGACTGTGTAAATACAGTATGTTCCAGTCTAGTTAGAGTACATTTGTCAGTGAGCTTTTGTGTTTCTAATACCATACCTGTTGAAAAGTGACAACCAGCCTTATCAGGACATGATGGTTGACTAGCATTTTTCTGCTGGTAAACAACATGGCTACGCTGGTCCACCGGCTAGACCAGCACCAAACCGGCATAAAGCAGCTTGGATTTGCCTAATCACATGCTGATCTAAGCTGGCATTTTCAGCAGGGATAAGAAAGCATGTTTTTTAGCTGGCCATGACATGTCACTGGAAAATCCTTTGCTACTAAATTTATCTGTAGTGGTTTTAGTTCCTCATTATGAGCAATTCAATGAAGCTAAATTGCCAGAACATGCATTTAATCTGTGTCTCTCAATGCACCCAGCTGTCTCTGTTGTTATGGTGAGCATGTTTGAAAAGCAATAAAGTGGTTTGCCTGGAGGCAAATTGGCCAGGTTTGAGCTGGGCAGCACTCCAAGTGGACTGTATTTGTAAATGCAGGCCTCTTTTTTGTCTCAGTGTGTTCTAACTAAGTGGAAGTTCATGCCGGGTTTACTTCATTGAGAAGGGGCGTGGAGTCCTTGCTCATCTGTATTCTGCAGCAGTGGGGTGCATGGGAGTAACTGACCTGGCAGTCTCCCTCACCATCTGGACACAGTGTAATATTCAAACATTACTCATTCTCAGACCTTCCTCTAAATACCAGACTACCTGATTTGGTGAATCTTGTGAATCACTATGAAAATCTAAGGCATAAAGGGTATTGAGGAGGTTCGCAGAAGATTGTATTATGATCATACGCCCTCTTTTCAGGGATGTTTACTCTTTTTTTCAAACCTTCAAAAGCAACCAGTAGGAATTCCTAAATGTCCACGATTTAGCTGTTTTCATATTGAACTGCTCAACAAAAAACGTAATTAAATCTAGCACAACATATACGCAAATTCTCTCTCTAGCTGCATGCTGTATGTCTGTCTCTCTCTCTCTCTCTCTTTCTCTCACACACACACACACACACACACACACACACACACACACACACACACATACAGGGCACATGCAGAGAGCGCTAGAGCACAGAACCTTTACCATGTATATGTCCATGATTGTGTACTTATCTATTCAGGGATTGCTGTTGAAAATGAATGTCCACATGCAGCTTTTAGTGAGAAAGGGATTTACGTAAATTAAACACAGACTGTTCACTCATTTTGGACTGTTGTTGGTGATATTTCAGTGCTTGGGAACAATAATGGGAATAAGCTGTGAAGCAGAGGTCTGTAGCATCCACATTGGAAGAACACGCTAAGATTAATAGGTAATTATGCTGCCTGTGAAAAAGGTGGATAAGAAGGCACTGCATTGATTGCACTGATTGCAAGTTGAAGCTGAGCATCTTTTTTATAAGCAAAGAGGTTCTGGAAATAGTGTACACAAGTATTTTAGAGAGTAGCCTGAGGTTTAACATTACATGTTGTATGGAAAACTAGGGTCCAGGAACAGGAACAAATTTACAAATATAGTGAACGTCTCGGGTTACATGTGTAACCCTTGTTCCCTGAAAAAAGTGGAACGAGATGCTGCTGTAACCCTGATTTAATTTCAGGATTAATAAGAAGAATTGTATATAGTTTAAATCAATTATAACTTATAGTTATATGATTGTTAACTGAAATATAATGTAGAAAAGGAATAATTCAAATAAGATGTATAATAGAATTGACCAATGAGAGAAGACTGAGAAACTCCGCCCTGCTGAGTCATTAGAAGCAGTGTGATCTAACGAAATGGTTGAGAGGAGAGCAATAAGCTAGAGCAAGAATTATCTAAGGAAATATAAGTGAAAAGTGTTGATTTTGTTTAAAAACGTTTTGGATTTCATGAAGATACATTTATGTTGGAAGAATCAAGTTAATTTTATGTTCGTGTGGATGTCAATCTTCAAGTATTGTCGTGTGGAAATACTGGATGTGGTCAGGTTTTTTTTTTCATCGGAAAGTTCCGTTGATGGCGAGCTACCCAATCGAACGCTAGGAGAAGTTATCAAGAGGACAACATTGACTGAAACCAAGTTTTTCATTCTTTTCTTCTGAAAGAATGTCTTTCTTCTAAATGGAACTGTGAATTGACAGATGCATCGTTGGATTTGAGATAAGTGATTGAACGAAATCTGATATCAGTGACTGATTGAACTGAACTGTGATTTGCTGAACACAAATCACTTAAATTACTGAAGTGTTTCTTTGTGAGAAGAACTGTGTTACAGGTGACTGTAAACCAGTGATAACTATTTTTGAAAAGATTTTAATTTATTTTACATTGGAAAAATTGGATTTATTTGCTTGTTTTATTTTCCTATTGCTGATTTAATTGTTTTTTAAGGCCTATTTTCATTTTATTTGGGGAATTTATTAAAAGTAAAGTACTTACGGTATCATTGGCTCCTGTGTTTTCAGTGAATATACACTACCTCCAGTAGCCGTTCCTGTGATTTTCTGGTGTGCAATTGGTCCGTTTGTGTGTAATATATATATATATAATGTATATAGTCCAAGGTGTAAATAATTTAAATACAGTTTGGTTATTAGTGTCTGCTAACTAATACAGACCCTTTTCTTTTTTTTTTTAATCATATAGTTTATGTCACCCGCTACATAAATTTTGGCGAGCCAGCCAGGAGGTGGTGTTCTAGTACTGAAGACACAGTGTGAGTCATTCACAAAAGCCGTTGATAAAATGGAAGTAATTGTCACTGAAGGTATTAAGGTCCCTAATGCAGTGATAGTTAGTGGAGTAACTGGAAATGAAGATGATGATGATAAGTTACTTGAAGTTTTGCAGAAATATGGGTCTATAGCTAAAATAATTAAGGTTGAAGATCCTGAATCTGAATTTCACCAAAACTTGATTGTTGAGTTTAGTAGTGGGAACTCAATGCAAAGTTTAGAGCCTGTATTACCTTTCACCCACAAGTTGATTGACAACCCTGAAATCAGCTACTTAGTGAGGTCTCTATCCAGTGTGTATACCAAACAGTTTGGAGGGGATGCCACCAGGTCTTATCTTAAAGGGTTGAGAGAAATAGCAACGCTTAGTGGAGTTAACTTTGAGACCATGCTAAGTGAAATGCTAACAGAGATGAGCTCTGAAGTTTTTCCCTTGTGTGCTGAGACAGGCACTGCTGACAAACATCCTGAAATTAATGTTAATCAGGACCAACTGGAGAAAACCACATCAGCAGTGGGTGAGCCTCTTTCAGCAGAAGGCCAGAAAGCAACATCTGCTGCTACTTGTGTGAGTAACTCAATTCTTACTTCACCTACTGTACTGAACCCACCTGATGTACAAAGATTAGTTGTTGAGCATGTGGTGCGGACTGAGGAAGCTAATCCTCAAGTGCTCACAACCGCAAGGCTCAGAGTTTTCTCTGGTAGGATTCCCAGGCCTGTGAATGAGGTAGAATGTGACATGTGGCGCACAAGTGTTGACTTCATCTTGCAAGACCCTGCCATATCTAACTTTCATGGGTCACGTAAGATTTTAGACAGCCTTCTATCCCCGGCTGTTGACATTGTGAAGCATTTGGGCCCTGAAGCCTCTCCATCTGATTATCTGCAATTACTTGATTCAGCTTTTAGCACTGTAGAGGATGGTGACGAGCTTTTGGCTAAGTTCATGAACACTTTACAGAATGCAGGTGAAAAACCTTCAGCGTATTTGTCTAGACTTCAAGCTGCGTTGAGTATAGCTGTTAAGAGGGGTGGTGTCTTGCCCAGTGAAGCAGACCGGCATCTGTTGAAACAGTTCTGTAGGGGCTGCTGGGATAACAACCTAATAGCAGATCTGGGTCTGGAACAAAAACGGGAGAATCCTCCTTCTTTTGCACAGTTGTTACTGATGCTGCGAATTGAAGAAGACAAATATGCAACCAAAGCAAAGCGCATGAGACAACATTTGGCTGGAGTGAAGCAGCGTGTTCAAGTGCAGACTCAAAGAACATGGGTGGTTGATGAGACTGATCAATCAGAGAGTCCTGATGTGCTGTCAGTCGCATCTGAGACTAAGGAGCTAAGAAGGCAAATAGCCAGTCTTCAGAGTCAGCTGGCAAGACTGACTACTAATGCTGGAGCTGTCAAGAAAACTACTCTGCCAGCCAAAGCTCGGAAAACTCCTGTAGTGGAAAAGAAACCCCAGAAATCAAATTTTGAAGTTACTGCGATTGAAATGAGGAATCAAGTTGAAAAGCCCAGGCCATGGTATTGCTTCAAGTGTGGAGAAGACGGCCACATCGCAATCTCATGCAACTCTGAACCAAATCCGAAACTTGTGGCAGAGAAACGTAAGTTGCTGAAAGAGAGACAGTCCAAATGGGAGTCCCATAATGCTGTCATGAAAGAGGCTTTAAACTAGAACCGGTTCCTATTGAGGGGCACATTGGAACTGAAATACTTACTAGTCCCACCAAGACTAAAGCTTCTACTTGCAACCAATGTCCTAAGAATCCAAACTTGAAAGTTAAACTCCCCAAAGGTTTAGATGGCGCTAAGTGCATTGCGTTAGTTGATATATCAGGGCACAAATGTCGTTGCTTGATTGATACTGGTTCGCAAGTAACCACTGTTCCTTTTTCCTTTCATGCACAGTATCTTTTGGATCACCCCATTTATCCTTTCTCCGACTTACTAGAGGTAGAAGGAGCAAATGGTCTTTCTGTGCCGTACCTCGGGTATGTACATCTGAACATAACCTTTCCAGCAGAGTTTGTCGGTGTCAGAACTGAGATTCCCACCGTTGCTTTGGTGGTACCGGACATTAAGTCCCACACCCAACCTTTGGTTCTAGTCGGAACAAACACTCTGGATATTCTATATGAAGAACATCTGAAACTGAGATCCTTCCCTTTCCTTCCAGATTTGTATGGTTATAGGGCTGTCCTATACACTCTTGAACTGCGGCACAAACATTGTGAAACTGGTATTCTTGGTCATGTCAGACTGAAAAGTCGGACACCTGAAGTCTTGACCGCTGGTCAAACAGTTGTCTTGGAGGGTGCCGTTCATGTATTGAAAACTCCAGTTGACAAATGGGTCATGGTGGAGCACCCGACTATATCGTCCTTACCAGGGGGAGTTGTAGTAAAGTGTGGTTTACTTACCATTCCTTCAGAGAAGTCAGGATGCCTTCCTGTAGTCCTCACTAATGAGGCCGATCATGATGTGATTATCCCACAACGGTGCATCATCGCTGAAATTCATGCGATGGAGTCTGTGCTTTCATCTAACAAAGCCTTATCCAAGTCTGACTCACAGAGCATTGAACCTGGGATGAGTAAAGAGCCAAAGATGACTTTGGACTTTGGTAATTCACCATTGTCACAGGAGTGGAAAGATCGGATTACTAAGCAGCTTTACGAAATGCCTGAGGTCTTTGCCCACCATGAACTAGACTTTGGATGGACTCAGAAAGTAAAGCACCGTATCAAGCTGAATAACGAGACCCCCTTTAAGCAAAGAGCACGACCCATTCACCCGCAAGATTTTAAAGCTGTGCGCAAACATCTTCAAGAGCTTCTGTCGAGCGGTATTATCCGTGAATCAGAGTCTCCTTTTTCTTCACCCATAGTAGTGGTTAGGAAGAAGAATGGCGACGTCCGACTTTGTATTGATTACAGGAAATTAAATCTGCAAACGATAAAAGACGCATATGCCTTGCCGAACTTGGAAGAGACATTTGGAGCTCTAAATGGTTCAAAATGGTTCACTGTGCTTGACTTAAAGTCGGGATATTATCAAATTGAGGTAGAGGAAGCCGATAAACCCAAAACTGCTTTTGTGTGTCCCTTAGGGTTTTGGGAATTCAACAGGATGCCTCAAGGAGTGACCAACACACCGAGTACCTTCCAACGGTTAATGGAGAAGTGTATGGGAGATATCAACTTGAAGGAAGTACTTGTGTTTCTAGACGACTTGATTGTATTTTCCAAGACCCTAGAGGAACATGAAAGGCGGTTACTTCAAGTGCTTACTCGTTTGAGGGAATATGGATTGAAGCTTTCACCAGAGAAGTGTCGGTTTTTCCAAACTTCTGTGAAGTACTTGGGTCACATTGTGTCCGAGCGTGGAGTAGAAACTGATCCGGAGAAGATAGAGGCCATAAAGACCTGGCCGTGTCCTAAAACCCTCAAAGAGTTAAGGTCATTTTTAGGGTTTTCTGGTTACTACCGGAGATTTATAAAGGACTATTCCCAGATTGTGAAACCCTTGAATGAACTGACCTCTGGATATCCTCCGTTGAGAAAAGGTGTCAAAAAGCTGGGTAAAGAAGATCAGTACCACAACCCCAAAGAGCCATTTGGTGGTCGTTGGACCCCTTCTTGTCAAACAGCGTTTGAAACCTTGATCATCAAGCTCTCTACTGCTCCTGTCTTGGGTTTCGCTAACACTAAGCTTCCTTACATTCTTCATACAGATGCTAGCACCTCAGGATTGGAGGCTGCGCTGTATCAGGAGCAAGACGGGCAGCAACGAGTCATTGCATTTGTCAGCAGGGGGTTATCCCGGAGTGAATCTCGTTACCCAGCGCATAAACTTGAATTCTTAGCACTCAAGTGGGCGGTAACAGACAAATTCCATGACTACCTTTACGGCAGTTCATTCACGGTTGTAACTGACAGCAATCCGTTGACTTACCTGTTGACGACCGCCAAGTTAGATGCTGTCAGCTACCGATGGCTTGCTGCTTTATCCACATTCTCATTCACACTCCAGTACCGAGCTGGTAAGCAGAATGTTGATGCGGACAGTTTGTCTAGACGGCCGCACGAGGAGTTGTCAGATGATCAATTGTCAACAAAGGAACTTGAAAGGATTGAAAAGTTTGTTCAGTATCACACGGCTGATGCCAACTCCTCCTGTGTGACTGATTCTGATGTGGTTAAGGCCATTTGTAAAAAACACCTTGTACAGCAGAACAACAATCCTGCTTACTCCTTGGTCATGTCTCTTGCTATTCATCCTGATGCACTACCGGACTGTTATGTGCAACTTGTCTGTATGGATTTTCTTTCCCTCGAGCCTGATAAAAGCAACACTCGGGATATCCTTGTAATTACAGATTTTTTCACTAAATATGCTGTTGCTATACCAACACTCAACCAAAAAGCCAGGACTGTTGCAAAAAGCTTATGGGAACAATTTATTGTGCATTACGGTTTTCCAGAACGCTTGCACAGTGATCAAGGACCAGACTTTGAGTCGCATACGATCAAAGAGCTTTGTGCAATAGCTGGAATTCAGAAAATTCGTACTACACCTTATCACCCTCGAGGGAATCCAGTGGAGCGATTCAATCGCACACTCTTAGGTATGCTGGGAACTCTTGAGGAGAAAGATAAGAGTCGTTGGAAGGAATTTGTCAAACCCTTAGTTCATGCGTATAACTGTACCAAGCATGAGAGTACAGGATTTTCTCCGTATGAATTAATGTTTGGGCGACAACCTCGGTTGCCACTTGATTTGGCATTTGGGTTGCCTAGAGAAGGGATTCCACAGATATCACATTCCCAGTATGTGCAACACTTGAAGTCACACTTAAAAGAGAGTTATGAGATTGCTACACGCAATGCGCAAAAGCTTGCGGAAAGGAACAAAGTTCGTTTTGATAAGCGTGTGACTGAGTCTACCTTAGAGGTGGGAGACCGTGTGTTGGTGAGAAATGTTAGAATTCGTGGGAAACATAAACTCGCTGATAAGTGGGAGTCTGAAGTGTATGTAGTGATGAAGCGAGCGAACAATTTACCTGTCTATACAATTCGTCCGGAGATGAAGGATGGTCCAGTTCGTACTCTGCATAGAGACTTACTTCTTCCTTGTGGATTTTTGCCTGTTCCTGAAACTGTGGATCCTATAGTACCACAGCCTGTCTCGAAGCCTAGGACTAGGTCGAGTCTGGGTGTGCAAGAACAAGAGGAGCTAACTGTTAATTCAGAAATGGATGATGAAATCTCTGATTCTTTATCTCGCAAGTATACAGTTGAGAAAACAAAGTTCATAACTTATCATGATATTCCTAGACAAAGGGATGTCTTACCTGTTGTAACTCCAGGAAGTTTTTTACCTATGAGTAACACAGAAGAAATTCAATCACCTGGAATGGTAGAAGAACACTCACCTGTGGAAGTTTCCTCTGAAAACTCACCTGATGTTGCAGAATCCGGTGAGTTGACCTATATGCCTGAAACAGAAAATGATAATGGAGGAGACAATGTTGGAGAAGAGAGCGGTGAGGATAACAGCCCTTTGAATGAAGGAAAAACTGTTGTAGAAACTGAGTGCAGACGTTCTAATAGGGAAATGACAAAACCTAGGATCCTTACCTATCCAAGTCTTGGAAATCCCTTGATCGAAATAGCCCAATCTTTGTTCCAAGGATTGAATACTGCTTTTGTAACTGCCTTGAGTGGTATTGCAAATCCTAGTGAGTTGACTGAGATATCTCATACACAGATTGTGTGAGGGTTATATTACCTTAACTTGTGTTCCGAGGACGTACACAGTTAGGTGGGGAGGATGTAACCCTGATTTAATTTCAGGATTAATAAGAAGAATTGTATATAGTTTAAATCAATTATAACTTATAGTTATATGATTGTTAACTGAAATATAATGTAGAAAAGGAATAATTCAAATAAGATGTATAATAGAATTGACCAGCGAGAGAAGACTGAGAAACTCCGCCCTGCTGAGTCATTAGAAGCAGTGTGATCTAACGAAATGGTTGAGAGGAGAGCAATAAGCTAGAGCAAGAATTATCTAAGGAAATATAAGTGAAAAGTGTTGATTTTGTTTAAAAACGTTTTGGATTTCATGAAGATACATTTATGTTGGAAGAATCAAGTTAATTTTATGTTCGTGTGGATGTCAATCTTCAAGTATTGTCGTGTGGAAATACTGGATGTGGTCAGGTTTTTTTTTTCATCGGAAAGTTCCGTTGATGGCGAGCTACCCAATCGAACGCTAGGAGAAGTTATCAAGAGGACAACATTGACTGAAACCAAGTTTTTCATTCTTTTCTTCTGAAAGAATGTCTTTCTTCTAAATGGAACTGTGAATTGACAGATGCATCGTTGGATTTGAGATAAGTGATTGAACGAAATCTGATATCAGTGACTGATTGAACTGAACTGTGATTTGCTGAACACAAATCACTTAAATTACTGAAGTGTTTCTTTGTGAGAAGAACTGTGACGGTTACAGGTGACTGTAAACCAGTGATAACTATTTTTGAAAAGATTTTAATTTATTTTACATTGGAAAAATTGGATTTATTTGCTTGTTTTATTTTCCTATTGCTGATTTAATTGTTTTTTAAGAAGGCCTATTTTCATTTTATTTGGGGAATTTATTAAAAGTAAAGTACTTACGGTATCATTGGCTCCTGTGTTTTCAGTGAATATACACTACCTCCAGTAGCCGTTCCTGTGATTTTCTGGTGTGCAACTGGTCCGTTTGTGTGTAATATATATATAATGTATATAGTCCAAGGTGTAAATAATTTAAATACAGTTTGGTTATTAGTGTCTGCTAACTAATACAGACCCTTTTCTTTTTTTTTTTTAATCATATAGTTTATGTCACCCGCTACACTGCGCTTTGCTGAGCGCTATGGGGAACAATCTTATTGTGAGCAGCTTTGAATATGTGTGTAACACGTCAATGAAAATTGACTGGAATTTATAGCCTCGGCTGGTGAGATCATTGAATGCACCTGTGACTAGGCTATAAATAGAGGCGTCACCAGAGTGTCGTCAGATATTTTTCTGAAGAGCAGTCCTGGGACGTCCCAGTGCGGCAAAGAAGCGCAGCATCTCGTTCCGCTTTTTTCAGGGAACAAGGGTTACACATGTAACCCGAGATGTTCCCTTTACAAAAAGCTTCACTATGATGCTGCGCTTTGCTAAGCGCTATGGGGAACGGAATACCCACGCCGCCGCACTGGGGCTGTCCGGACCCCTACGGTTGTGAAGTGTGCTCACAAAAACACGAGAGGTCTAAGACATGAGCTTGAGATGTTGACTCAAGGGCGTAAAAGCCCGGAGTAGCTAAAACATCTAAACCATAAAATTTGATGAATGTGTGCGGAAAGGACCAGCCTGCCGCATCACAAACGTGCTCAGACATGGGTTTGAGACGTCGACCCAAGGGCAAACAGCCCGGGGTAGCTAAAACATCTAAACCATAAAATTTGATGAACGTGTGCGGAAAGGACCAGCCTGCCGCATCACAAACTTGTTCAGACATGAGCTTGAGATGTTGACTCAAGGACATAAGAGTCCGGAGTAACAAACTTGATTAGACATGAGCTTGAGATGTCGACCCAAGGACATAAGAGTCCGGGGAAGCAAAACATCCAACCCATACAAATTGTCATAGAAATTGAGAATGTGCGCGGAGAGGATCAGCCCGCTGCGTCACAAACTTGTTCAGGCATGAGTTTGAGATGTCGACTCAAGGACGTAAGAGCCCGGAGTAGCATGGACATCCAAACTATAAAATCTGATGAATGTGTGCGGAGAGGACCAGCCTGCCGCATCACAAACTTGCTGCAGGGGGACCCCTCTAGCCAAGGCTTTAGAGGAGGCAACCCCTCTGGTGGAGTGAGCCCTGACACCTATTGGCGAAGCTTGACCGCGCGCCTCATAGGCCAGGGCAATAGCATCCCTCACCCAATGTGACATAGTCTGCTTGGTAGCGGCCGCCCCCCTGTTGCGGCCCCCATAGCAGACAAATAACTGCCCTGACTTACGCCACTGGCTAGTGCGGTGGACATAAGTCAGAAGGGCACGGACTGGGCAGAGTCCGTGAAGTCTTTCCTGCTCCGGCGTTAGGAACGGCGGGGGGCAGAAGGCTTCCAGAGTGACAGGATGTAATGCCGAAAAAGGCACCTTAGGAAGGTAGTCAGGATGAGGATGCAGAATAGCTTTGGCCATACCTGGGGCAAATTCTAAACAGGTCGGCAAAACAGACAGAGCCTGTAGATCCCCAATCCTCTTAAGAGAGGTAATCGCCAAGAGAAAGACCATCTTGAGAGTCAGAAGTCTGTCAGACGCTGACTCTAGAGGTTCAAAGGGGGCCTCAACCAGACCCTCCAGGACTATAGCTAAGTCCCATGAAGGAGTTCTGGTCCTAAGAGGGGGCCTCAGTCGCATGGCTCCACGAATGAAGCGAGCGAGTAGAGGATGTTTCCCCAAAGGCACCCCGTCGATCAAGGCATGGCAAGCCGAAATGGCGGCCACATAAACCCTGAGAGTGGCGGGGCATACGCCTGCTGACAGTTTGTTCTGCAGAAAGTCCAGAACTGAAACAACTTGGCAGTTAACTGGATCTGCACCATGTGAACTGCACCACTTTTCGAAGACACCCCATTTATTGGCATAGATTCTTCTGGTAGAGGGAGCCCTAGCACTAAGAATGGTCTCGATAACCTCAGGCGACAGCCCTGTGTCCCTCAGTTGGTACCCTTCAGGGGCCAAACATGAAGTTTCCACAATTCGGGCCGGGGGTGAAATATCGTCCCTTGTGCCTGAGACAGAAGGTCCCTCCTGTCCGGAATCGCCCATGGCGAGCCGTCGAGGAGAGATACCAGCTCTGAGAACCAAATCCTGTTCGGCCAGTAAGGCGCTATCAGTAAGAGGCAAGACCCTTGCTGGCGAACTCTGGCCAAGACTCCCGGGAGCAGAGAAACCGGGGGGGAATGCATACAGACACAGTCTGGGCCATGCATGCGCCATCGCGTCCAGACCCAGGGGGGCTGGGTGACTCAGAGAGAAGTAGAGGGGACATTGCGCAGTCTCTTGAGAGGCGAAGAGGTCCACTTCCGCTCTGTTGAATCTCTCCCAAATTTGTTGTACTACGTCGGGGTGGAGTTTCCACTCGCCCGTCGGTAACTTTTGTCTGGACAGAAAATCTGCTCCCACATTTAGGCGTCCAGGGATATAAATCGCTCTGAGTGACAGGAGCTTGTCCTGGGCCCAAAGGAGGATCCGGCGTGCCAGCAAATTCAGGTGGCGAGAACGTAGGCCTCCTTGATGATTTATATAAGAGACTGCTGATGTGTTGTCCACCCGCACAAGGACATGGCAGCCTCTCAAATGTTGGAGGAAGTATTTCAGGGCCAGAAATACCGCCATCAGCTCGAGGCGGTTGATGTGCCAATCGAGCTGATGACCCTCCCATTCCCCTTGGGCTGGACGACCACTTAAGACCGCACCCCAACCCGTCAGAGAGGCGTCTGTCGTTAGCATCCTGCGACGACACGGCGCACCAAGAGTGGGACCCAAGGTGAGAAACCGGGGTCTGAACCACGTAGAAAGGGAACGAAGCGCTCGGCGCGTAACCCTTATTTGCCTCAGGGGACTGGCCCTTGGATGAAATCCCCTGGCTTTTAGCCACAGCTGAAATGGTCTCAAATGGAGAAGGCCCAAAGGAATCACCGTGGACGCAGACACCATGAGACCTAGTATTCGTTGATACTGAAAAACAGTGCAACATTGACCTAGCCTGAGATTGCTCAGGGAGTTCTGGATGGACATGACACAAGCGGGAGACAACTGTGCCTGCATCGTGATCGAGTTCCATACAATCCCAAGATAGGTAATCTCCTGGGTCGGAGAAAGAACGCTCTTTTTGACGTTGAGTCTCAGACCCAGAGAACCTAGATGAGCCAAGACGATATCCCTGTGCTGAACTGCCAGTTCTTGTGACTGGGCAAGTATCAGCCAGTCGTCTAAGTAATTCAGAATGCGGATGCCCTGGAGTCGCAAAGGAGCCAGTGCTGCATCCATGCATTTCGTGAATGTGCGGGGTGATAGGGCTAGGCCGAATGGAAGAACCCGATACTGAAAGGCTTCGTCCCTGAAAGCGAACCTCAGGAACTTCCTGTGCTGTGGCAGAATTCCAATATGGAAATATGCGTCCTTGAGATCGATCGTGACCAGCCAATCGTGATGTTGGAACTGAGACACGACAGACTTGACCGTTAGCATCTTGAACTTGAACGTCTTGACCGAACGATTCAAGCCTCGAAGGTCTAGAATCGGACGCAACTCCCCCCCCTTCTTTGGGACCAGGAAGTATCTGCTGTAATAGCCTGATTCTCTCTCTGGAAGGGGAACATGTTCTATGGCCCCTTTTACCAAGAGATTTTGTAGTTCTCTCCACAGTAGACATGCCTGCTCCGGTCTTACGGTAGTGGATACCACGCCGTTGAAGCTCGGAGGGCGGCGAGCGAATTGAATCCTGTAGCCTTTTTCTACTGTTTTTAGAACCCACATAGAAATACCTGGCAGAAGTTTCCACGCTGCCAGGTTCTCTGAGATGGGAACTAGTTTCAACACTTCCTGTTGAGGGGGTGTTGAGTGTTCCGTGTCCTGGGATAAGGCAGGAAGCAACGGAACATTCAACTCTTTGTTGGAAGCCTCTGTCACCTGAAACACCAAAGGCGGCGGGAGTGAAGAGGTTTCGTGAGGGTATCGGGCGGGCCGAAGTGGATGATACACGCGCCCCGTCCCGAAGGGAACCACCCTCACATGGCTGGATACAAGACCATCAGGGTTTCCTTCTTTTAGAAATCACGGCCCTGAGGTCTTGCTTGGGCGGCTGCTGAGGGCGATGAGCCCGTCCCCAATCCTTACGAGGGGGAGCACGACTCACCACGCTCTGCTTTTGAGCCTCTCTTCTAGCAGAATTGGGACGAGACTGGGTGGCGACGGCCTTGCCCCCTGAGTGCGGCGAGGAAGAAACCGCCCAAAGGCTTCCTCGTGGCTTTTTGCCTCCTGGAATCTGGAGATAACCGTATTCATGGCGTCTCCGAAGAGACCAGAAGGCGAAATTGGGGCATCGAGTAAGAAAACTCTGTTCTTATCTCTGATGCCTGAAAGGTTAAGCCACAAATGTCTCTCCACGCTGACCAAAGCAGACATAGACCGGCCAATGGCACGGGCTGACTGCTTGGTCACACGGAGAGATGGATCCGTAGCTCGACGAAGTTCAGAGAAAGCATCTTCGTCAACAGATTTAGCCGCACTTAGGTCTTTTAGCAGGTCAGCCTGGTACGCCTGTAACACAGCCATGGTGTGCAGCGCAGCACCAGCCTGACCTGCTGCTTGATAAGCCCTCCCCACTAGCATGGAGGTAGCTCTGCATGGCTTAGAGGGGAGAACAGGTTTTTTTAAAGATGATGCCGAAACCGGCGAGAGATAACCCGCAAGTGTCTCTTCGACCGGCGGCATCATTGAATACCCTCGCGCCTCAGCGCCCACGATAGTCGAATATAACGACGTCGAGGGCACATGAATGCGCGAGGTATAAGGTTTCCCCCACGAACGAGAAAGCTCATCGTGGAGGTCATCAAAGAAGGGAAGGGACTGATGAGGCGTTCCCTTCCCTTGGCCACCAGACAGAAATCTGTCCTCTAATTTGGAGCGATTGGGGGTTTCTTGGTCACGTGCCCAGTCTAATTGAAGTCTGGCCACTGCACGAGTAATCACATTCAGAGGATTTAGAATCGTGCTTAGAGTGCTCGGATGTGGGTAACTCAAAATCTGCAGATCCAAGAGAATCGAGGTCCCCCTCCTGAACTGAAGAGGTGCCGGAGCGCGCTTCAAGATCACGAGAAGGACCAACCGGATCTGGGGAAAGAGCGAGCGAAAGGGACGGACCCGTCTCTCGCTCCTCAGCCAGATCCATACGAGAGCCCCATGAATTAAGTGCGGGTGCCGGCTCTCAGAAGTAAGCAAGGTGAGCGCGAAGCACACCGACCGAAAGTAGGTCACAATGCGCGCACCCGCCCTGCCCCAACACGAGAGCAGCGTGCTCTTCCCCCAAACAAACAAAACAAAACTCATGCGTGTCCTTGTCAGTCATATAACGTCGACAAGGAAACACGCATCGTTTGCCCTGTTTCTCCGTCATTTTCTCTCTCTTATTTTTTATTTTATATATTTTATATATATATATATATATATATATATGGAGAGAGAGAGAGACTCTTCTTTTCTTTTTTTTTGAAAGAAAGGAAAGTTCTGCGCACTGCCTAACAATTTCTATCTCCTAACAAAAGGGAAGAAAGAGGTTTCTAGCAGGTTTGTGAGACACACAGTCATAGTATGCTCTGAAGAAAAATCATCTGACGACACTCTGGTGACGCCTCTATTTATAGCCTAGTCACAGGTGCATTCAATGATCTCACCAGCCGAGGCTATAAATTCCAGTCAATTTTCATTGACGTGTTACACACATATTCAAAGCTGCTCACAATAAGATTGTTCCCCATAGCGCTTAGCAAAGCGCAGCATCATAGTGAAGCTTTTTGTAAAGGGAACATGGCAAGTTAAATAGTTGCAAAACGTCTAGGTTACGGTTGTAACCTCCGTTCCATGATGGAGGGAACGAGACTTTGTGTCGAAGAAGCGACACTAGGGGTCTCTCTTGAGCGCCTTTTGTATCTCTGATCTATGAGAAAAGGCCAATGAGAAATTGGCAGACAGAATTTGTATGTCTCGCCCCCGGACATACGGGTAAGGGAAATGGGAGGGGAGGGAAATGCATCTGTTTCATTGAGGATTTGTCTGAGGAGCCAACAATGAGGTTCGGCCAAAACCATGGCTCAGTTCAGCGACGTGGCCGGGAGGACACAACGTCTCGTTCCCTCCATCAGGGAACAGAGGTTACATCCGTAACCTAGATGTTCCCCGTCTGTCGTTCACTTTGACGTTGTGTCGAAGAAGCATTACTAGGTGTCCAATTTAAAACACGCCATGCACTGAGCCGTGTACGTGAACTGCTGACACAGGAGAGGGCTGGTATTTTACATGCCAAAGCGACCGGCTGTGTCATGCTGCACGTACCCTTCCCCAACACCCATAAAATCATCAAAGTCTTCTGGTTCTTTACCAACGATAGGGGGGGGGAACAAAGCAACGTGCCAAGCATGGGAGCAGGCCGCGCCTGCCGTGCTTTTTCTCTCTCCATGTTTCTCGCATAGAGTTAAAGTGGCTGGGGACATCTTAACGCTATCATACGCATCGGGGAAGGCGATCTTTCCCAGTTTCTATTCTTTCAGAGGGGGAAAGACCCTGCGGAGTCCACACCTGCCCAGACTGGGGAAGGTAAAGAGTGGTGAAATACATCACATGGGCTTTTAGGTCACATGTTGAGGACCGCTCTGCGATGCAGCGGTGAGCTCGTCCGGCTCGGAGGGCTCAAGAGGATAGGCAGGCTGGCTGTGAGGCGAGCCACTGTAGCCTCGAGCCCATATGGAAGTCAACAAGCGTGCCGGGGGGCGGGTGGTTCGCGGGGACGTACCCGGTGAAACCGAGCCTGCTGCCATCCCCAAATCGCCTCCATCACCAGCCGCGTCGTCCTCAATCCCGTGAGAAGAAGGAGCAATGCGGGGGGTGGCTGGAGCGCCGTTCCTTCCGAGGAAGGAAAGCCGCAACCACAACGTTGCCATGGTCATGTTCTCACAGTGAGAACATGAGCCATCCACAAACGCTGCCTCGGTGTGATCGCTGCCCTCACACACGAGACAGCACCTGTGACCATCAGGAGCGGAGAGCACTCTACCGCATCCAGGAACTATACAGGTGCGGAAGGGCATATTTATAAAGACGCTTCCTGAAAAAGAAGTTCAACACCAGCTGTGTATTTGCTTTTTTTAGAGGAAATAACTCTTTTAACTGCGCTGTCGAAGCACCCAGGGGCAAAGTTGCACTGTCATTCAGAGAAGGGAGAAAGCCACTCATATGCGCCGTAGATCCAACAGCAATCGCACTCAGAGATGGGAGGAACATTGTGTGACTTGCAACTCACTGCATACACAACCAGTCATCTCCGAAGAAAATTTCTGAATGAAACAGACACATTTCCCTCCATTTATACCCGTATGTCCAGGGGCGGGACATGCAATTTCTCATTGGCCTTTTCTCATAAATCAGAGATGCAAAAGGCACTCAAGAGAGACTCCTAGTGTCGCTTCTTCGGCACAACATCGAAGTGAGAGACAGACAGGGAACTCAGGGACAGAATTCTGACACATAGACAATGCAGACTAGAAGGTAAGCAGCACTGATATTGAAGGATCCATTACACCCTCTGTTTAATAAATTTGAAAAATTGTCATGAGGAAGATGCTATAGAGTACACCGAGGGACTACGAATATTTTTAAGAGACCTTACTATAAGAGATCTTCCATTGTTTTATTAAACAATTAATGTGTGTGTTGTGGATCTTATTGTCAATTATTTATTGATATTGATTTATTACTGTTAAATTAATCTTGTTTTACTGTTGTTTGGGGTACATGGCAGAGTACTTAGTGTGAATGTTTATATATTTTAATAGTTTTTTAACCTGTCTTGTATGTTATTCGCACCTTGTGAGAAAATCACATTTCTATGTGAGTGGACAATAAAGATCCAAATTCAACAATATGTCAATGAAATATATGATATAGCCTATGAAATTAGATTTCTGTTCCAGCTGACAAACAGTTATTATAACTGAACACCAATTAAAGGAATATTCATGGTTTAATACAAGTTTCAATAGACAGCATTTCTGGAACAATGTTGATTACCAAAAAAAATAAAATAATACAATATCTAATAACTTGCCCCTCCTTTTCTTTAAAAAAAGCAAAAAATCAAGGTTATAGTGAGGCACTTACTATGGAAGTGAATGGGACCATTATGCCACGCATGCTGTTGAAATCGAATTGCAATTCTCTTTTTTTTCCCCTTTTTTTGTCTAGATCTCAAAGGATACTAGAGGGTACCATCTGATCAATCAACCACAGTTATTTTTATATGATATCTTTTCTCAACAAAAGTTACCTTTGGTTTGCATACTGCAGGCTTTAAGACATTAAAGCCAGATTTACTGAAAGCTGCTTTGTAGCAATTTGCTTTGCAGAAAGTGCTATACAAATAAAATTGACTTGACTTGACATCTAGGGGCAGGTGAATCTGAAAATCAATAGCTGGCCAATGTGGCTCATTCAAATAATGACAGCAAATAACAACCATATAAGCGAAATGTTAAACAAACAATGGCAAAGAAATTAGTACAAAATTAGTCTGGTCAGAATTTTAATACACATTTAACAAAAAAATCTAATAATTGATTCCATTCACTTTACAACTTTGCTTCACACAGGAAAATTTGGTACTCTACCCAAGTGATGCATCTGTAATTTGATGGAAATTTTCACACTGACTGCAGGTCTGCTTTTCAGCAAACTCCCAACCAAAATGTGAGACAGATTCAGATTTCAGACTCCACCTAGGGTCCACTGTGGCAATCAATAGAAAGACAGACAGATAAAAACAAAGTCTGACGTTTTTTAATCGGTTCCCATTTGTTTGGTGCATTGCACTGACAAAGCAATCAGAATTGGATTCCGTTTTCGTTTGCGAACAAGTGGGAAGGAGTTGTGATATGATTAGATGGGAAAAGGGAGGGGGCAGAAATCAGTGGAGGGGATCAGGAAGGCAGGATATGACTCAAGACAAAGTGCTTTAATCACCCACTGCAGCTCCAGTTAGGTGACTGTGTTTATCGGCAGAAAGCATCTGAAATACACTTAGACTCGAATTGTGGAGGCACTATTTATCACACTGTGTGAGAGATCTATGTGGCTTTTTTGAGTGGTTACACTGACCTTGAGGAACACTTTGCAGATACATCTTCCCCAGGAGTGACAGGGGATGTCACAGGTATCTCTCATTTTTACATCCTGCAGGAAGCAAATAGTGAATAGGTTGAACAGAGAAAAAAACAGGGACCTACCATGTTTTACAGTTAGAGAAACAGTGTGATCACCAAAAAAAGTGAGCAAAGATTTTGCCATTTAAAAGTTGATGTAGTCTTTTCAGTATTAAAATTATTTCTCCAATCCCATCTTAATATGCAGCGACAATTAAAAGTAAGCAATTCATAGGTCGATTCCCCCGAAGAGTGTGCATTGTTGCTATCAAAACTTTGCTCCGCTTCTTTAAGGATACCATCCAGCCCGCTCTAGTAACATAACCTCAACTAATGGTGAGTTTGGGGTGGAGCCATCTGTTTGGGTGACCAATGTCAAATAGGCGGATTGTTTGTGAAACCTGTTTGAAAACAGTCCCTATTCTAATTACATTTGGTGACGCTATTGGCACATAAATTGTACACTTCTGGCACCAACAATCATCCATGCAATTATATAGTCAGCTAATCACGTGATATCTGTGCATAAAATCATGCAGATACGGGTCAGGAGCTTCAGTTAATGTTCACATCTACCATCAGAATGGGGAACAAAATGTGATCTCAGTAATTTGGACTGTAGCATGATTATTGATGCAAGATGGGCTGGTTTGAGTATTTCTGTAACTGCTGATCTCCAGGGATTTTCACGCACAACAGTCTCTATAATTTTCTCTGAATGGTGCATAAAAAACATCCAGTGAGTGTTAGTCCTGCGGATGGAATTGCCTTGATGATGAGAGAGGTCAACAGAGAATGGCCAGACTGGTTTGAACTGACAAAGTCTATGGTAAACCCACTCAGTACAATTGTGGTGAGAAGAATAGAATCTCAGAATGCTTTTCTGAGATGCAGTTTGACGTAGTTTTGTAGGGGGACCTACACAATATTATGCACGTGGTTTTAATGTTGTGGCTGATCGGTATAGTTTAAGAAATTTAATTAAATGGGTCATGGAATATCATTTATTAATTTATAATTTGATTATCTTCCCTAAGGTCCACTTATAATGTCAGTAAAGTAGTAGTTTTTTTTTTTTTTTTTTTTTTTTTTTTTGCACCAGAACAGTCATAATTTAATAATATATGATAATTTTCCAGCCTGTCTCTGGTCCTCTGCCTAACAGCTTGGTTTATTAAGACTTCAATGTAAACACCTACTGTTCTAATTGGCTAACTTTGTGCAGTCCCTCAAATACAGCAATATTTGAAACAGAATAGAAAAAAAATTAACAAACTTTACATTATAATTTATAAAACTTAATTTCAGGGTTAACACAAAGATATACCCAACACATTTCACCTGAATGTATAAAAATGTCCCCTAAAGCAGAGCAACTATCAAACAGTCATAACCTTTGAAACATATGTGAATTAAACTGTGTACTTAGAGGTCCGGTGGTGTTTAACTACCGCATCTTTCAGTTCCTTTGCAAAGCTTGAATCATATTGTGATTGGTTCATAAGCAATCCACTCTGATATGAGACAAAAACATACAATATACGCTGAAATGTTTAAATAAGCAAATGTAATAATGTCCAAAGTGGTATTGGGTGCTTCAGCTGGCTTCAACAGGCCAAAGCAAAGATGCAGGTCTTCACTGAAGTGCCATCTCATATATTCCGTGTTTGTATACACGGGTTGGCATGTGTTAATCCCGGACAGCGGCTGCAGCTGAATGAGAAGCATTTTTAAAAGTTGCTGCTCTTAAAACACGTCATACATTGCGGAAATGCATCGAAACGATTAAAGACGTCAATTAAGTCTATGTTTACAAAAGCACAGATGGGTGCAAAAACAGTCCAGGATGCCTTCAAAATGACAGCAAACAGCACAGCTGAAAAAACACAAAGGTCTACTATACAGAGTTCAGACTTGATATTGTGTCTTTTAAAAATGCCGCAAGATGCAAGATAACAATCAAAGCCATTCATCTAGTGTAGAAAAACATTTACAGGAAATCTAGATAGGCACATGAAGGTGTCCTGTGTAAGTCCACTTTCTGTAGATGAATCTTCCATGACAAGTCCTCTCTCCTCTTCACCTGTGAATGACTGTGTTACTGTGAACACCAGTGGGCGGGGCCAATGGTGCAAAGACTAAAAATAGGCATTGATGTCTTTCGGGAGGCAGTGATTATGCAGATGTATTTGGTCCTTGTGATGTCACAAGTTCCACAAATTCCAAACGCCCCACTTCCACAGCCTGGTAAATGCTATTTTTCTATTGAGGATTTTTTAAGTTCCATGTCAAAAAGCTACACTTTGATGCTGCGCTGATTTAGCGCTTCGGGAACAACTTTAGGTGTGACCAGCTGTGAATAAGTGTGCAACACGTCAATGAAATTGACCAGAATTTTTAGCCTCTGCTGGTGACATCATTGGATGAACCTGTAGCAGGGCTATAAATAGATGCGTCACAGGTGCATCGTCAAATCTTTTGTCTTCAGATCATTCTGTATGTGTTGTGCTTCTTGACTCTCAGAACTTTCTACTTTCCTCTGTTAGAAGTTAGAATTGTTAGGCAGTGCACAGAAACCTTTCTCTTTTCTTTAAAAAAAAAAGAAGAAAAAAAATGACTGATAAACAAAGAAAGCAGTGTGTTTCCATGATTATGCTCTATGGCTGAAAAAGACATACACCAGTTTTGTTTTGTGTGTTTGGGGAAGAGAATGCTGCTCTTGCATTGGGGCGGGGCAGGTGCGAGCGTTGCGATCTGTTTACAGTCAAAATGTTTCCCACTCGTCTCGCTTACTTCCAAGAGCCAGCGCCCACTCTTGGGCTCATTGTGGGGCTCTCGCATAGATCTGGAGGAGGAGCGAGAGACGGGTCTGTCCCTATCGCTAACTCTCTCTCCAGATCCAGCTGATACTTCTCATAAGCCTGAAGCACACCCCGGCGCCTCTTCGGTTCACGAGGGGGGCGCTGAACCTCTGAACATTCCATGAACAATAATAAAGCAGCTGAGGAATTACTCGAGGTGGTTACTTGGGCTGTGGCCAGGCTACAGTTAGACTGACCACGCGAAAAAGAGACCCCCAAACACTCCTAACTAGAAGACAGATTTCTGTCTGGTGGAAAAAAAAGGGAAGGAACGCTATATCAGTCCCTTCCTTTCTTTGATGACCTCCACGATGAGGTCTCTCGATCATGGAGAAACCTTATACTTCCCGTGTCTTTGTGCCCTTGACATCGACATATTCGACTATCGTGGATGCAAAGGCACGGGGGTATTCAGTGATGCCGCCGGAAGAAGAGATGCTTGCGGGTTATCTCTCCCCTGGCTCGGCATCATCACTAAAGAGACCCACTCTCCCCACAAAGCTGTGCAGGACCACCTCCACACTTGTGTGGAAGGATTATCAGGCAGCAGGTCAGGCTGGTGCTTTACTGCACACTATGGCAGTGTTACAGACGTACCAGTCTGATATGTTGAAGGACCTGAGTGCGGGCAACACGGTCCAGGCATCAGAGATAAGGACAAAGTTTTCCTTCTCGATGCCCCGGTTTCGCTTTCTGGCTTATTTGGTGACACTATGAATGTAGTTATCACCAGGTTCCAGGAGGCAAAAAGCCACGAGGAAGCCTTCGGGCAATTCCTTCCACCCAGCCCCGCCCCGGTTCTTTTAGACGGTTCCTCGTAATGACTGGGTTCACTTTGGGGTCACTGCACTAGCCAGTGGTGTAAGTCAGGGCAACTATTAATTTGCCATGGGGGCCGCAATAGGTGGTCGGCCGCCACCAAGCAGACTATGTGGTATTGGGTGAGGGATGCTATTGCCCTGGCCTATGAGGCATGCGGTCAATCTTCGCCAGTAGGTATCAGGGCTCACTCTACCAGAGAGGTCGCCTCCTCTAAAGCCTTGGCTAGAGGTGTCCCTGTGCAGCATGTTTGTGATGTGGCAGGCTGGTCCTCTCTGCACACATTCATAAGATTTTATAGTTTGGATGTTCATGCCACTCTGGGCTCTTATGTCCTTGAGCCAACTTCACAAGCTCATGTCTGAGACCTCTCGCACTTTTGTGAGCACAACTACACAACTTTAAGGGGTCCTGACATCCACAATGTGGCGGCGTGGATATTCTCGTTCTCAAAGCGCTAAATCAGCACAGCATCAAAGTGTAGCTTTTTGACAGGGAATGTCTCAGGTTACTTAACTGTAACCTCTAAAGCGGAACTAGATGCTGTGCTTCATTGCTGCACTGGGATGCCCCAGGCTGCTCTTCAGACAAACTACCTGACGATGCACCTGTGATGCATCTACTTATAGCCCTGCTACAGGTGCATCCAAACCAGCAGAGGCTATAAATTCTGGTCAATTTCATTGACGTGTTGCACACATATTCACAGCTGGTCACACCTAAAGTTGTTCCCGAAGCGCTAAATCAGCGCAGAATCTCGTTCCGCTTTTATCAGGGAACAGGGTTATTCTTATTTTTTATAGTACAATGACAAATTATATGTCAAATGACCAAGAAACATTTGATTCCTCATCATCTCTCTAAATCAATATTTAGGTCTGAGATCTTATGTATTTATTTACTAGTTTATTTATAAAAGGAATAAATGAGAAAGAAATATTAGGACATTACAGGGGTGAAATAAGAGATTTGCAATGTCACTTTGAGAACAAATCTTTGGAAAGGAGCAATTACACAAAAAAGACACAAGTGAAAAGTCTTTGCCAAACTTCACCTATTTTAGTTGTTCAATTTGTAAAATATGTCTCCCCCTGATGACTATTTTTAAAAGTGTTGCCAAGCAACACAATCCAAAAATCTGACCCTTGTAAAAGCACTTTCAGAACAGGTCAAAAGAATCCTCCAGGCCGGCCCAACCTTAAAAAGCAAGTGTAGGCAGTGAGCTCTCACTGGAAATGCAAGCACTATGAAGTACTCCAGACTGCATATCTGAAAAGATCAGCCATCAGTAAGGAACAATTGTGATGGACATCAAAAGTGAATCAGTAAGCGTGAGTATTCTAAAGTGTCTATAATCCTGTGTGCTTTTATTTGAATAGCACTTCAAATAATTACTGCCTGCAGCTCATCCACTGTCACTGTGGTGGCCTTTACTTCATACCTACATTCAATTTCCTGCCTGGCTGCAGATGCTGATAGCAAAAGATAGCATGAGACTGTACACCTTAGCTGGACGGTAACGCTTCATAATCAAAAGTGATCAGACAAAGCAGATTTGAGCAAGTGAGCTCATTTTCTCAGCTACATTATGAACAAAGCAGAAAAGGTGACTTAAGAAATAAAGGGTCAAGGAGTTCAACACACTCTTTGTTTTTAAACAGATAATGAATGATGCATTTTCTCCAAGTGATCTAGGTTTCCATTTGTACAGATCTACATACAAAAGTTACTTTTTAGTATAATATTTTTGCGGCAATAAACAGCTAGACTTTCTTTATAGCGCAACCATAATGCTTGTTGCAATGTGATTATGCTGATTATCAATGGCTTGTAGAGCAAAGTATATGAATACAGAAGCTGATGCTTTAAAGACTTTATTGCATCATTATACTTGCTTGCGCCTATAAATAGTTTTACTGCTGCAATCTGAAAGCACAAAACCAAAGCTGATTGACCAGGATGTGTATTTAAAATGACTTTAGAAATACACAGTTTGAAAATGATCTATTTGTATCAGCAAAAACAATTTTTTAGGATGCAAACAATAAAGGAATTGGAATTCTACTGACCCAGAAGCATTTTTAGATCCTTTAAATGAGGCTCTGAGTTAACATATTTTCTCAAAGAACATCAGACGTTTACCTGAACTGATTTATCCAGACGTGTTATTAAAACTGAGTGTCTACATAAAAAGGCGATGAAACTGTATCATAGTTTAGATGCTCGTAGTTATTTTTTCAGCGGAGAGATCGGGAATATTGGATTGCTTCTATTATAATCATGAAGCTGTTCAATGAAGCTGTCTGTGTGACCTGCGGACAATGTAAGGACTTCTTTTTGAATTATAAAACTTCTTTTGTCTCATTTTGTCTGAGCTAGCTTCTATACTACTCCAGCTACTCTGAGATCGTAGCAGTACGGTACTGCAGGTATTGATGACTTTTGTGCGACAAATTGCTTGTTACTGTTGAATTCAGAAGTTTACATACACCTAAAATGCCAAAAACATTAAAACTCAGTTTTTCACAATTCCTGATATTTACTCATAGAAAACATTCCTTGTCTTAGGTCTGTTAGGATCACTACTTTATTTTAATAATTTGAAATGTCTGAAAATGGTAGAGAGAATGATTTAATTCAGCTTTAATTTATTTCATCACATTCCCAGTGGGTCAGAAGTTTACATAGACTTTTTTAGTATTTGGTAGCATTGCCTTTCAATTGTTAAACATGGGTCAACGGTTTTGGGTAACTTTCCACAAGCTTCTCACAATAAGTTGCTGGAATTTTGGCACATTCCTCCAGACAGAACTGGTGTAACTGAGTCAGGTTTATAGGCCTCCTTGCTTCCACTCACTTTTTCAGTTCTGCCCACAAAATTTCAACCAGATTGAGGTCAGTGCCTTGTGATGGCCACTCCAATACCTTGACTTTGTTGTCCTTAAGCCACTTTACCACAACTTTGGAGGTATGCTTAGGGTCATTGTCCATTTGGAAGATCCATTGGCGACCAAGCTTTAACTTCCTGGCTGATGTCTTGAGATGTTGTTTCAATTTATCCATATAATTTGCCTACCTCATGATGCCATCAATTTTGTAAAGTGTACCAGTCCCTCCTGCATCAAAGCACCCCCACAACATGATGCTGCCACCCTCATGCTTCACGGTTGGGATGGTGTTCTTCGGCTTACAAGCCTCACCATTTTTCCTCAAAACATAAAGATGATCTTTATGGCCGAACAGTTTAATATTTGTTTCATCAGACCAGAGGACATTTCTCAAAAAGTATGATCTTTGTCCCCATGTGCACTTGCAAACTGTAGTCTGGCTTTTTTTGTGGCGGTTTAGGAGCAGTGGCTTCTTCTTTGCTGAGCAGCCTTTCATGTTATGCAGAGAAAGGACTAGTTTTACTGTGGATATAGATACTTGACTACCTGTTTCCTCAAGCATCTTCACAGGGTACTTTGCTGTTGTACTATTGTTTGTACAGATGAACGTGGTACCTTCAGGCATTTGGAAATCCTCCCAAGGATGAACCAGATTTATGGAGGACCACATTTTTTTTTTCTGAAGTCTTGTCTGATTTCTTTTGATTTTCCCATGATGTTAACCAAAGAGGCACTGAGTTTGAAGATAGGCCTTAAAATACATCTACAGGTACACCTACAATTCAGTACACCTCCTATCAGAAGCTAATTGGCTAATTGCCTAAAGGCTAGCCATCATTTTCTGTAATTTTCCAAGCTTCTTAAATGCATAGTTATTTTAGTGTTAGTAAACTTTTGACCCACTGTAATTGTGATATTGTCAATTAAAAGTGAAACAATCTGTCTGTAAACAATTGTTGGAAAAATTACTCGTGTTATGCACAAATGCCCTAAACGACTTCCCAAAACTATAGTTTGCTAATATTAAATCGGTGAAAAAATTGTTTTAATGACTTAAACCTAAGTGTATGTAAACTTCTGACTTTAACTGGATGTTCCTCATATTTAAGTAGTTTTGGATAAAAGCGTCTGCTAAATGGCTAAATGTAAATGCCTTGTGCAGCTTCAATAATTACAATTGGAGCGATTTATAATCACTTTTAGAGGTCTCCTTCTCAAACTTAAACTCCTACTTTTTGTTTACCTACAAGAGATAAGATGTGTGCTACCCGTTAGTACTGCACATTTCCATCTATCTCACTTCACTTCAGCGGTTCATGCATCCATTTGTGGTTGATTTCTTTGGCCATCTAAACATTTTAATTTCAATTAGTTCCAGGCATCCAGGGAGCATTCAGCCACCGAACAACATGGTCCATATTTTAATAATGAAATTATATTACAATCATGTTAACGTTACAAACGTTAATCATGTTAAAGTAATTATGAATGAATGAAGAGCCTCCCGCTGTTATTTTGAATGAGTTTGAAAACTAGCAGGAAATGTTCATGGGACAAAGACATCATTGCCTTCAATCGAAAAACAGTCCTTGAAATGGTCAATAGAAAAAAAAAATCAGGAGCTCTACATTTTGCAGATCATTATATCTATACATAAGTGTTTAAAGAAGCAAAATGCTAATGTTTATTTTTATAACTATATTTACAGTATAAATATAACTAAATATATATAAACATATAAATATATGTATAAATATAACTACACTGTATGAATGTGTGTGTGTGTGTGTGTGTGTGTGTATATATATATATATATATGTGTGTACATACTGTATGCCAAATATGTATGGAAAATAAGAGGTTAATTTCAAAATTAAAATTAATATTTTTGCATGAAAATCATTGGCATCATCTGAGGCCCCAAACATAATGACAGTAAGGTCAACCTCAACAGAACATGAGGTTAAGATATTTATAGTTATACTGCAATTAAAGGGTTAAATTACACCCAGACAAACAAGCATCATGTCATGGGATATGGCATTTGAGGGGACTGTAACAAAATGCTAAGTTCCCCGTCTGTCGCTCACTTCGACATTGTGTCAAAGAAGCGACACTAGGGGTCTCTCTTGAGAGCCTTATGCATCTCTGAACTTTGAGAAAAGGCCTATGAGAAATTGGCAGACAGAATTTGCATGTCCCGCCCCTGGACATACGGGTATAAAGGGAGGGAAATGCGTAAGATCATTCAGAAATTTTCTTCGGAGCCAACCGGTTGTGTGAGCAGAGAGCTGTGAGTCACAGTCTGTTTCCTCTCATCTCTGAGCGTATGCTGTTGGATATATGGCGCATATCAGCGGCTGTGTCCTTCTCTGCACGGCAGTGCAGCTTTGCCCCTGGGTGCTTCGACAGTGCTATTAAAAGATAATTTTTCCCTAAAAGAGTGTTTTCTTCTAAAAGAGCAATACACAGAGGCACTGAACATCCCTTTTAGGACGCATCTTTATAAAGATGCCTTTCCGCCCCTGTGTAGCTCCTGGATGCGGTCGAGTTCTCTCCGCTCCTGACGGTCACAGATGCTGCCTCGTGTGTCTGGGTCGCGATCACACCGAGGCAGCGTTTTTGGATGGTTCGTGTTCTCACTGCGAGAACCTTACCATGGCAAATTTGCGGTCGCGGCTTTCCTTCCTAAAAAGGAACGTCACTCCAGCCTCATGGTCACTCTGCCTATTCTCTTAAGCCCCCTGAGCTGGATGATGAGCTCACCTCTGCATCGGAGAGTGTTCCCGGCGTCTGATGCGGAAGACTCGATTGGGCTGCCACCTTCGGGTCAGAGGCTGATGCCCAGATGGCCAACATGCTTGCTAGGGCCGCCGCCAGCATGGGGTTTGATCCTCCGTCCTCCCCACAGCCTTTGCGGCTGGATGATATGTTCCACAGTTATGCCAGCAGTTCCAGCAGTTCTCAGTGGTAAAGAAGCAGACGGAGGCCATCTCTCACTTCATGCCCCGTCACACTTCCAGCACGAGCCGTGCCCCGTCTGCCCACCGAGGGCATCCTCCTGCGTTTTCTAAGAAATGTGCAGCTCCGCCTCAGCCTCAGCATGGGCCCAGCTCTCAGCCCCAGAGTCGAGCGCCCCGCAGGAAGCGCACGTCCCCCGTCTCACGAACCCCCTCTAGGACCCGGAAGGCTCCCAAGCGTTCCTAAGACGGATGACCCAGAGACCGAGACATTTGCTCCGGAGCTGGTAAGCAGACCACTCCGTCCCCCAGTGGAGGGTCAGCAGGAGAATCCTCAGTTAAGTTTATTTACTTTGCCACACCCCCTTCGGGCTGTGGTACCCACATTCTCAATAAAAGAGCAATTTCCTCTGTCTCTGGGTCACCTGGCCCGCAAATGCCATTCACACGGCATGCAGGTGCCACACCTCAACAGTCCCAGCACACCCTTCACCTCCAGCGAAAGGGAGGTAAGTGCTTCGAGTCTTCTCTCAGCACCAGAGTCTCGGGATGTGCTTTTGCCTCCAGACATCGTATTACCTGCTCTGCCCCGCTGCTCTGCCCCGTCGGGTACATCAAAATTAATCGTTCCCTTAGTGCCTCTAGCACAGAGCTTGGACGCGTGGCTTTCACTTCCTGTCACGTCATGCCAGGACCATCCAACTCGTTACACAATTCAGTTTGCCAGGCCTCCTCCCCCCTTCGGGGGCATCCGCTTTAACACAGTGCAAGGCTAAGACAACAAATCCCTGCGCACGCAAATCACTACTCTCTTACTCAAAGATGCGATCGAGCCTGTCTCTCCAGCTTAGATGAAGAAGGGTTTCTACAACCCTTACTTCATCGTACCCAAAAAATTCGGCAGCTTATGACCGATCTTGGACTTGCGAGTTTTCAACCGGGCCTTGTCCCCTCGCGTCTTTACGAAGGTCACAGAGGCAGCCCTTGCCCCGCTTCGGGAAGCGTTCGCATACTCATCTACCTCGACGACTGGCTCATACTGGCCCACTCCCGAGAGTTAATATGCGCTCACAGGGACCAGGTTCTCAGGCACCTCAGCCATTTAGGACTTCAGGTCTACTGGGAAAAGAGCAAGCTCGCCCCGGTTCAGAGCATCTCTTTTCTTGGCATGGAGTTAGACTTGGTCTCAATGTCAGCACGCCTCACCAACAAGCACGTGCAGTCAGTGCTGAAATGCCTCACCTCGTTCAGGCCAGGCACGTGGTTCCCCCTAAAACATTTCCAAAAGCTCCTGGGGCATATGGCATCCTCCGCGGCAGTCGTGCTGCTGGGGTTGATTCATATGAGACCACTCCAGCACTGGCTCCAGACTCGAGTCCCAAGGCGAACATGTGTGTTTATCACCCCTCACCTGCTGCCAAATTTTCCAACCCTGGACAGACCTCTATTTTTACGGGCAGGAGTCCCTTTGCAGCAGGTGTCCTGACGTGTCCTGATCACCACAGACACTTCCAAACAGGGTTGTGGCACTGTGTGCAATGGGCACGCAGCCATGAGCTGTTGGTAAGGGCCCCCGATGCGCTGTCACATCAATTGCCTAGAGTTGTTGGCTGTGCTTCTTGCCCTGCGGAGGTTTCCCCTGCTAGTTCGGGCAAGCACGTCTTGATCCAATCAGACAGCATCACCATGGTAGCATACATAAATCGCCAAGGTGGCATAAGCTCCCCTTCACATGTCACAACTCGCACGTCATCTCCTCCTTTGGAGCCAGCCTCAAGTCACTGTGTGCCACTCACATCCCGGGCAACCTCAACGTTGTAGCGGATGCACTATCGTGACAGCGTTCGCCCAGCGGAGAGTGGAGGCTTCACCCCCAGTCGGTCCAGCTGATTTGGGAACGGTTCAGCAAGGCACAGGTACACCTCCCCCTCTGGTATGCCTGAACGGAGGCTCCACTCGAGACAGACGCGCTGGTACACCATTGGCCCACATGGCTGCCAAGTATGCATTTTTCCCAGTGAGCCTTCTTGCACAGGTGCTATGCAAGGTCAGGGAGGACGAGGAACAAGTCACTCTGGTGGCCCCTTATTGGCCCACTCTGACTTAGTTCGGCAAGACGCCAAGTCTTTGGGTAAGCATGACTTAGTAACCAGGCTCCTGAGGCACCCGGAGATTGAATCCCTCCCGGCCAAGCCTGTTCCCCTCCTGGGATCTCTCAGTGGTCCTCTCAGGCCTTCAGAGACCCCCCTTCAAGCCGCTAGAATCAGTCGAACTCAAGGCCCTCTCCCTGAAGACAACCCTCCTGATTGCGCTCACCTCCATAAAGAGGGTCGGGGACCTGCAAGTGTTCTCTGTCAGTGACACCTGCCTGGAGTTCTGTCCGGCAGACACTCATGTGATCCTAAGACCACGACTTGGCTACTGCCCAAGGTTCCTACGACTCCCTTCAGAGACCAGGTAGTGAACCTGAAAGCATTGCCCTGTGAGGAGGCAGACCCAGTCCCTTCGTTGCTGTGTCCGTGACGTGATTTGCGTATCTATTTGGACTGCACGCAGAGCTTTAGATGTTCTAAGCAATTCTTTGTCTGCTTTGGTGGACAGCAGAAAGGGAATGCTATCTCCAAACAGAGGCTTCCCCACTGGGTGGTTGATGCCATAGCATTGGCCTATCACACCCAGGACGTGCCCACCCCTTTGCGGGTTTGAGCACACTCGACGAGAAGTGTGGCATCCTTGTGGGCACTGGCAAAAGGCACCTCCCTAGCAGACATATGCAGAGCATCGGGTTGGGTAACACCCAATACCTTTACGAGATTTTACAATCTCAGGGTTGAGTCGGTTTCATCCCATGTTTTCTCAGGTCCGAGCCGGTAGAACTCGGTAACAATAGACCGGGTGGACCTCTTGCACCTATCACCCGTTCTCTCCACTGAGGAAATACCATGCGCTCTTATCCCAGGAGATCCCACTAACTCCGCTCCCTGGATGACTCCTCCCTAGCCCTCTGGTCCACGAATTCAACAGAGGAATTCGCTGACCAAACCCAATGCGGGTACTCAATTTACCCTGCATTGGAATAGGTGCTCCACAGGTTGGGATCCAATGTGGGCTTATCCCCCTGTGTGTATTTTCCATGGTACGGTCCCCTTGCGAGCAGACCTGCATCTCCCTTGGGCAGTCCTCTCTGACCCCCAGTCGCAGTGTTTGTAGCAACTCCTCCATCCCAATGAGGTAGGATCTACCACTGCGCCATTCTCCACATGTGACCTAAAAGCCCATGTGATGTATTTCAGCACTCTTTACCTCCCTCAGTCTGGGCAGGTGTGGTCTCCGCAGGGTCTTTTCCCCCCTGAAAGAATAGGAACTGGGAAAGAACACCTTCCCCGATGCATGTGATAGTGTTAAGATGGCCCCAGCCGCTTTAACTCTTTAACTCTGGTGCGGCTTGCTCCCATGCTTGGCACGTCGCCTTGTTCCCCACATATCAGGGTGTAAGGAACCAGAAGGTTTTGATGATTTTTTGGGTCATTGGTGAAGGGTACATGCAGTCTGGCACAGCCTGTCGTTTTGGCATGCAAACTGCCTGCCCGCACGTACACGGTTCAGCGCATGGCGTGATTAAAATTGGACCCCTAGTGTCACTTCTTCAACACAACGTCGAAGTGAGCGTCAGAAGGGGAACGTCTAGGCTACTGTTGTAACCTACATTCCATGATGGAGGGAACGAGATGTTGTGTCCTCCCGGCCACATTGCTGAACCGAGCCATTGTTGCGGCCGAACCTCATTGTCGGCTCCTCAGACAGATCCTGAATGAACAGACGCATTTCCCTTCCTTTATACCGTATGTCCGGGGGCGGGACATGCAAATTCTGTCTGCCAATTTCTCATTGGCCTTTTCTCAAAGTTCAAAGATGCATAAGGCTCTCAAAAGAGACCCCTAGTGTCGCTTCTTCGACACAACGTCTCGTTCCCTCTATCTGGGAACGAAGGTTACAACAGTAACCTAGACGTTATGATAGCAGTAACTCCATTATGAATGTAAGAAAGTGTTTGAGACATATTCTGTGTACATTCAGTCTGTGAAGTTAATTTTGAACTCTGACATAATGCTAAATCGACGTATTAAAAGTGGTAATCTCTAAATTAACTTTAATTAAAGCAGTAATGGTCCACATCTTAAAGAAAACCAAATAGGCAAATTGGCTAATTTGATTAAATGACTACATTTACAATTGCATTTAAAATTACACAGTTCAACCATTCCCTAAATTATTGAACAGAGAGACCTAATCAAATTTGCAGCTGATGTAGGACCAGAGGACATAGTTTACTGTGAAAGTGAGTCAAATTACTAAAAAATAAATTTTTAGCATAGTCTAATGACAACTCGATATTTGCACGAGATTAGCCAAATTTAAAGAAATCGTAGTTCTTAGTTTGTAGATAAAGGTATAACTTTTCCCATATAGACATCAACCAATCAACAAACATATCCAGGCATCAAATTATAGCTAGTTTCCAATCCAAAACTTTATTTTAAGACAGGAACATCTGTGCACAAATACTGGATACTCATTCCATATTTATTTATGCAATTAAAATTAATGACATAACCTGCAATATGCTGCTTCATCTCATTGCAAACACCATTGTTTTCTTTATTTTTGGTGCACCAAAGTTATAATCCTATTTTATTCAAGGTTAGGGTTGGTACAAGGTTTATAGGTTCAGGTTAGGAATTAAAATTATGAAAATATCGAACAGATGGTCTTTCAAAACCTGATATTTCTGTTTCTTCCACCATACAATTTTTTTTTTTTTACCAATTAAGATCATGTTTAGGTTTAGGGTTTGGCTAAGGGGTTATAATTTATTGTTAGGTTTAGGTTTGTGTTAGAAAATATAATTAATAACATTGTTTGCTTGTAAAAAAAAATGTATATGTGGGAAAATCCCCCCAGACCACCACAAACTATACCAAAACTAGGTTGATAAAGCTCAAATTAGCCTTCTGGTTCATTGTATTGTATTGTGTGCCATCGTATTTGGGCAGTGAAAAAATACATGTATTTGCTTACGTATTATCAATTCAGTGTAATCCATGACGCATTTAATTCAGCGCATAAATAGCACATTTGTCTTCAGGAAACACACTCAACAAAATGTACTGTATGAGTCTTAAATGGTTCTGAGTAATACCCCTGGCATGAAAATAAGAACTAATTATGATGAAAAGTCATGATTAAATGTTCATAAATGCACAGAGGCAAATCTTTTGCCATGCCACTTTGCACCCACACAAAGCACAAGATTACTTCACTGTCATATTAGTGTCTGTGCTAAGTATTAATCAACCAGGGTATCATAAATCAGATTGCATACAACAGAACAGACCATCCAATCATTATCCAATGTTCTGTGTGACAATGCAAAGAAACGTCATGGTTACTATTGTAACCTCCGTTCCCCAAGGGAGGGAACGAGAAAGAGCACATTCACAGCAGCCCGTGAAAGTATATCGGCCATCTGCGCATCCGCCTCAGACTGGGCGGGCTGGCCCGAAGGCGGCAGCCCAATCGAGTCTTCTGTGTCAGACGCCTGAACTCTCTCCGATGCAGCGGTGATGTCATCATCCAAGCCGGCTGGCCATGCGGTGAGTAGCGCTCATACCGAGCCCGGACGGAAGCACACAAGCGTGTCAGGGGGCGGGTGGTTTGTGGGGATTTACCCGGCGACACCGAGCCCGTCATTATCCCCATATCGCCTTCAACGCCAGCCGGGCCATCCTCAATCCCATGGGAAGAACGAGCGACGCGGGGGGCGGCTGAAGTGGCATTCCCCTTCAGGAAGGAGAGCCGTGACCGCAAAGTTGCCATGGTCATTTTCTCGCAATGAGAACATGAGCCATCCACGAACGCCGCCTCAGTGTGATCGCTGCCCAGGCACATGAAGCAGCGTTTGTGGCCGTCGTTCTTGGAGAGGAACAACACAGGGGCGGAAAGGCATCTTGAAAAAGATGTGTCCTGTTGTAAATTGTGCTTCTTTAGCTCAGATCACAAAAAAATAAAAAAAAATTCAGGCTGGTCCAGCTAATGCACATACGTGTTCTCGATATGACTGACAGGTGATGTCTGTATCTAAAAGGTGATCGACTCTTTTACCTGTAATAAGGAACTTCATTTTCTACATCTGGCATAGAGGGTGTCCAATTCATTTCTCTCAGTTCTCCATCTCGGAATAAATAGTCTCTGTTGTCACCTAAATAGCGTTCCTCACATGAAGCTCTCAGGAGATTCAGGAGACTCAGGCCACATCCACACTAATACATTCTTATTTGACAACCCATTAATTTTGCTACATTATTGCCTCTCATCCACACCAGAGTGGTGTTTTGTGTTTAGCAAACTAAAACTTGAAAACTGAGTTTTCAACCAAAAATGGATTATCGTATATGTGGCCTCTAACTCACAGTTGATTCCAATAGAGTTTGACATTTGAAATTGCTAAGTTAACAATGCAGTACTTCATTAAGCATAAAAAATGCATAGCACATGAAAAAAATTGGTAAAATTGTCAATTTTAATAACTTTGTATTACATAATTTATCAATATTTTCAGTATGGAAGGGAATATAGTATATAGGGAATATACTTCTACAATTGGTCAGTCCATCAGACAGTCTCACCCCAAACTCACGCGTTTGTTAGAGTCAATGTTGCTGTGTCAGACTGGCCAACATGCTTAAAAAAAAGAGCAAAGATTTGATAGTGCCAAAGAGCCACAGTATTTACACTTTTCTAGGAAATCAACCTGCAGACAGCTTACCTATAGCTAAATATAAAATGTTTTTAACAAAAAATGTACACACTATGTACACAGCTACTATGTTATACGTGTATATAATAATGCATTGAAAATTATATGTATTTCAGTCACATCAAAATAAAAGTCAAAATATTTGCTGTCTTTTCACAGTGCTTTTGTTGGATGTACTTGCAAATTTCAATATAAAACATTTGTGCGGGGGTCCAGTGTGTTGAATTTTGTTTGATTACCTGAAACGACTTTCCTCTTTTCCAGTTATGTCAAGCTTTGAACTTGATTCAGTGCCTTATCACCTTAAAGCCAGAGTTGCCATGTGCCACAGTGTGCAGACAATGCCCCAGAACACTGTCCTCAGCCACCAAGAACAAGATTACTATGCCAACCATTACATTACCCTGACTGCAAAATGAATTGTAGTAAAAAATAAACCTACAACCGCCAGAATGTCAGGAACTAAGTTTATTGATAAAGGGTCTATATTGAACGCAGCGTTGAAGATTTCTGAGAACCAATACAGGATCCAGCAGCACAAAAGAAAATTCTTCCATGTCATTGTGTCTTAAAATAAAATCACAATGAACAGATAAAAACAAATTTTTTTGTTCGAATAAGAGTTTTGTTGGGCTGTTAAATTCTGAGATGTTAGTCCACATCTGGTAAATCTTAATGAGCTTGTATTTGCCATAATTCAATGTAAACAAGTGTGTGTGTGGGGTGGGGTGGGGGGGGGATTGAATAAAGCAAGCATCAAAAAAGAATGAATCATGTTGGCAGCATTTTTAGGGAACCCATTGAAAATAATGTATTATTATTTATTATCTTTACCTTAAAAAACTCAATACAACTTAAACACAAAGCAATTAAGGATCTAAGGCATCACCTAAGAAGTTTGGTATATATAACATGGATACTTCTGTGCATGGTTATATAAATCCTTCCAAATCAGTGTGCAATTAATGCATCAGATGAACTATAAAAATAATTATTTAAAAAAGAATTTGTTTCAATGCATCATTTACAGCCAAACAGAATCATGGGTAAGTGCAAGCAAAGGGCAACCTCTGCAGATATGAGAGACACATAAATGGATTGTGTTTCCCCCAAAACCACACCGAAAACAAACAATTACATTCATGAGTGCCTTTATTTGCTCCATGAATGAGCAGTGCCAGCCGACAGGAGCAGGCAAATTAATTAACTTGCGCCTCAAAACCTTTTTATTCTTACAGCACTGTCACATTGACGGATGGCTGATTAAAATCAATGAGATAGCTATCAGTCCACAATAGCCAACAAGTAAGAAGAGGTGCCTTAAAACACCCACATGCACCAAAAACATTCCTATTGCTTAAATGAGTGTCGCAGCAGTGGCCCATACACTAATGCCAGGCCAGATCTTGTGCTGATGAAAATGAAGACATGCACTGAATGAAAGGTAGAACATTATGCCAGTTCCAGCCCAAATTGCCTGCTTCTGCTGATGTCTCTTTAGATGCCTATACAGTACAGGCTTTGAAAATATTACTGGATTAATTAAAATGATAGGAGTGGGAAGACTCAGCTGCCAGTGGAAAGAGAACCATGCAGGCTTAATCATTATTCTGATCAGAGGGCCATTGTCTTCGTTTGAAAGCTCGTGTTGAAGATGGCAATGGGCTTGCAAGTGTTTATCTCTTATCCCGGGCCTGTTGCGTGTTTTAGAGGCCCAGCATTGATTAGGCATTCAGCCTGCTCACACTGGAGAGGTTCAAAGGCTTCATTTACATGCCAGCACTTTGAGCGCTCATCAAAACGTGTTTTCAGACACAACCTCATTCCTGTCATTTCAGGGCTCCAGTGTCAGATTTGTAAATTCTCTCTGCTTTAAAAAGAAAAGGAGTATGAATGAATGTAAAATTGCAAAGCTCACAAAACATGGGTGAATTTCCATTGCTATGAGCTTATTAATATAATAAAGGAGTGGTGGTGGCGTAGTGGGCTAAAGCACATAACTGTTAATCAGAAGGTTGCTGGTTTGATCCCCACAGCCACCACCGTTGTATCCTTGAGCAAGGCACTTAACTCCAGGTTGCTCTGGGGGGATTCTCCCTGTAATAAGTGCACTGTAAGTCGCTTTGGATAAAAGCGTCTTCCAAATGCATAAATGTAAATGTTCATCTCATCACATTAACAGAAAGGCTAATTTGTCTTGTAAATCTTGTAGAGTGACAAATAGGATCAGTTATTATAATACATGTAAGGCAGCCCTGCATAAATGTATTATATATATATATATATATATATATATATATATATATATATATATATATATATATATATATATTAGTGCTGCATGTTAAAAACATGGAAATACATGCATTTTGACAGGAAAATATGTGTAGAGTGTCAAATTTCAGCATTTACAAAATATTTTGAGATTAATCACAATCAAAAAATGCTATTTGCTTAAAGCACTATATATATATATATATACACATATAATATATCCAATATGGCACCGCAGAAGCACGCAGAGGCCACTCCGGATCCAAAATGGTGCTATTTTTGTTAAATAACCCGACTTTTTCAGCATATGGACATCGGAGCAACCGGTGTTCGTGTCTACCATTGACAGACACTGCTCAAATATAGGATTCATGCAACAACCAAGCTGCATGATGACCTGCAGGAGGCGCTATGCAAACTCGGCTTGCTGAGGAGACCAGGCCTCCAGTCCTCGACATCGCCTGATGCCGGTGGCCGGGGGAAAGTACGTCATAAGCGGTGTGCGAGGAAGCAGAGGGCGGGGGTCCATGTTAGGCTAAAAACAAACCCTAGCCGGCCGGCTCTCCCATCTATCCTGCTCTCAAATGTTTGCTCCCTGGACAATAAACTGGACTACATCCGACTCCAGCAGGCTATGCAACGTGAGTTTAGAGACTGCTGCATCTTTGTTTTCACGGAGACGTGGCTCAGAGACAGCGTTCCGGACACCGCCATTCAGCTAGACGGGCTCGCCTCGTTTCGTGCTGACAGAAATGCAGCTCTGTGCGGTAAGACTCGCGGTGGTAGCTTGTGTGTTTACATCAACACGGAATGGTGCAAGAACTCTATGCTAGTCTCTAGCTACTGCTCATCGCTGGTGGATCTTGTGACTGTTAGATGCAGACCTTTTTATTTACCATGGGAATTCACCACTCTTATCATAACCGAAGTTTCATTCCCCCCAGCGCTAACGCTAAGGAATCGCTCTGTGAACTGTATGGGTCTATGAACGAACTGCAGAAAGCTCACCCTGATGAACTGTTAATTGTCGCCGGAGATTTCAACCATGCAAATCTCAAGACAGTGCTCCCTAAATTCCATCAGTATGTGGACATTGCAACGAGAGGGGCAAAAGCGCTCGATCTTGTTTATGTAACAGGTGTAATATTTATTTATTAATTTCACTCAAAATCTCTGTCCTTATTATCATTTGTTATATTTATATAATTATTTTGTATTCTGGAAAATATTCTTTCAATATTTCATTTATTCTTTTAACATTGATTTCTTTTAATTGAGATGTCATGTTTCCATAGTTATATGGTAATTTTCAGTATTGTTAATAATGGTGCATGGCTGCTTTAAGATTAATGTTCCGGTTCCGGTTGCTCTCTCTCAGTTCGCGGTAAGCGCGACTGAAGAGAGGTGAGTTACGTTGAAGCTCCGTCTAAAAAGTTTAATATGAGTTCTGTTTAGTGTAATAAAACATGTAATTTTGTTCTGAATGCACTTAAATCTTATTTAAATATATATGAAGTTTGTGTGAATGATATGGAGCATGTATTTTTGGAGAGAGTTCGTTAAGCATGAGTGTACAAGCTCCGTGGCTAAAATAATGATTTTCACCGATAGGTTGTTGCTTCAATTGTGAGAGGCCACAGATTCGAAGTTGATTTTATTTGTCTTTATTCATGCAGGTATGTTCTCTTTCATGCTTCTGTTAATATTATTTTGAATTTATGTAAAATGTTTTTTTACTTTTTTTGATGAAATATATTGAACACGATTCATATTTCTAAGTGTAAAATGTGCCCAGTTCGCGGTAAGCGCGACTGAAGAGAGGTTGGTGCTTCAAGTGTGAGAGGCCACAGATTCGAAGTTGATTTTATTTGTCTTTATTCATGCAGAATAAATTCTGGCCTGAGTAATTCTTGTTGCCCGGTCTTGTTCATTTACACACAACGCAGAGCTGACCAGGACCGGTTACATTTACACAAACATCCTAGGCACGTACCAGGCAGAGCCCCGCCCCCTCCTCGGCTCCTAGACCACATCTCTATTATGCTAATTCCAGCATACAGACCGCTCGTCAGATGCACAAAACCGCTTCAGAAGCAGGTGAAAACCTGGCCAGCAGGAGCCATCTCTGCTCTTCAGGACTGTTTTGAGTGTACTGACTGGCACATGTTCAAGGAGGCTGCAACATATGGCGACTCTACCAACTTGGAGGAATATACAGCATCAGTGACCAGCTACATCAGCAAGTGCATTGATGATGTCACTTTCTCCAAGACCATCACCACACGCTCCAACCAGAAGCCGTGGGTGACTGCGGAGGTGCGCGTGCTGCTGAGGATCCGAGACTCCGCCTTCAGAGCAGGCGACAAAGCAGCCCTGAGAACAGCGAGGGCTAAACTGTCCAGGGCCATCAGAGAGGCAAAGCGCGCACACGCCCAGAGAATCCACAGTCACTTTCAGGACAGCGGTGACACGCGGCGCATGTGACAGGGTATCCAGACCATCGCCAACCACAGGACAACATCAGTTGCCTGTGACAAAGATGCCTCCCTTCCAGATACGCTGAACGACTTCTACGTGGTGGCGAGGAAGACTACCCCTCCTCCCAACGACCAGGTGCTCTGTCTTTCCACAGCTGATGTGAGGAAAACTCTACGTAGAGTCAACCCACGGAAGGCTGCTGGACCAGACAACATTCCTGGCAGATTACTCAGAGGATGTGCAGACCAGCTGGCAGATGTTCTTACTGACATCTTCAACATCTCTCTGAGCAGCGCCATCATTCCAACATGCTTCAAGGCCAACACCATCGTCCCCATGCCAAAGAAGTCTTCAGTGTCCTGCCTCAACGACTACCGTCCCGTCGCACTCACACCCATCATCATGAAGTGCTTTGAGAGGCTCGTCATGAGGCACATTAAGAACCAGCTGCCCCCCTCACTAGACCCACTGCAGTTTGCGTATCGTCCAAACCGTCAACCATCGTCCAACAGACGATGTCATCACCACCACCCTCCATCTGGCCCTCACCCACCTATATAAAAAAGACTCATACGGTCGATTGTTGTTCATAGACTGCAGCTTAGCATTCAACACAATCATTCCCCAGCACCTGAAAGCTGAACCTGCTGAGCCTGGACACCTCCCTCTGTAACTGTATCCTGGAATTCCCGACTGGGAGACCTCAGTGAGTCCGGTTCGGGAACAGCATCTCCACCAGCACCACACTGAGCACTGGGGCCCCCCAGGGCTGTGTGCTCAGTCCACTGCTGTTTACTCTGCTGACTCACGACTGTGCAGCAATGCACAGCTCGAATCACATCATCAAATTCACCAATGATACGACCGTGGTGGGTCTCATCAGCAAGAACGATGAGTCAGCATACAGAGAGGAGGTGCAGCGGCTAATGGGCTGGTGTAGAGCCAACAACCTGTCTCTGAATGTCAACTAAATAAAAGAGATGGTTGTTGACTTTAGGAGAGCACAGAGTGACCACTCTCCGCTTAACATCGACGGCTCCTCTGTGGAAATCGTCAAGAGCACCAAAATCCTTGGTGTTCACCTGGCAGAGAAACTCACCCTGTCCCTCAACACCAGCTCTATTACCAAGAAAGCCCAGCAGCGTCTCTACTTTCTTCGAAGGCTGAGGAAAGCACATCTCCCTCCCCCCATCCTCACTACATTCTATAGAGGGACTATTGAGAGCATCCTGAGCAGCTGCATCACTGCCTGGTTTAGAACTTGCACTGTTTCTAACCGTAAAGCCCTGCAGAGGATAGTGAGGACAGCTGAGAAGATCATCGGGGTCGCTCGTTCCTCCATCAAAGACATTTACAAATAACACTGCATCAGCAAAACCACAAGCATTGTGGACGACCCCACACACCCCTCTCACAATCTCTTCACCCTCCTGCCATCTGGCAAGAGGTACCGAAACATTCTGGCCCTCACGGCCAGACTGTGTAACAGCTTCTTCCCCCAAGCCATCAGACTCCTCAATACTCAGAGACTGGTTTGACACACATACACATGTGTCCTAAGTTGCACTTTAATTATTATTGTCACTTTATAACTGGCTTCTACCTCAACAACTGCTATGTCCATAGAACACTATCTCATAGTATGTTATGTTTACATTTGGCATTTTTAGAAACTGTCATCTTTTGCACTACTTTGTACTGGTCTGTGCTGCACTGTCTCTTACTGTTTCTATTGTCCTGTTCGTTGTTAGTAATTTATTGTACTGTCTCATACTTTTGCACACGTTTGCACGTGCACGGTATTTTATTTAGTCTATGTAGTCTCATGTGGTTCTGGGTTTGTCCTATGTTGTTTTATGTAGCACCATGGTCCTGGAGGAACGTTGTCTCATTTCGCTGTGTACTGTACTAACTGTATATGGTTGAGACAACAATAAAAAGCACTTGACTTGACATATACATATATACAGGCTGCAACAGTATCCATGTCGAACCGAATGGCTATGGGGCCTTCGGGATGGTACATGCAGTCACACAAATTATTACATATCTTAGCATGCGTCAACATACACTACCGTTCAAAAGTTTGGGGTCACATTGAAATGTCCTTATTTTTGAAGGAAAAGCACTGTACTTTTCAGTGAAGACAACTTTAAACTAGTCTTAACTTTGAAGAAATACACTCTATACATTGCTAATGTGGTAAATGACTATTCTAGCTGCAAATGTCTGGTTTTTGGTGCAATATGTACATAGGTGTATAGAGGCCCATTTCCAGCAACTATCACTCCAGTGTTCTAATGGTACAATGTGTTTGCTCATTGGCTCAGAAGGCTAATTGATGATTAGAAAACCCTTGTGCAATCATGTTCACACATCTGAAAACAGTTTAGGTCGTTACAGAAGCTACAAAACTGACCTTCCTTTGAGCAGATTGAGTTTCTGGAGCATCACATTTGTGGGGTCAATTAAACGCTCAAAATGGCCAGAAAAAGAGAACTTTCATCTGAAACTCGACAGTCTATTCTTGTCCTTAGAAATGAAGGCTATTCCATGCGAGACATTGCTAAGAAATTGAAGATTTCCTACAACGGTGTGTACTACTCCCTTCAGAGGACAGCACAAACAGGCTCTAACCAGAGTAGAAAAAGAAGTGGGAGGCCGCGTTGCACAACTGAGCAAGAAGATAAGTACATTAGAGTCTCTAGTTTGAGAAACAGACGCCTCACAGGTCCCCAACTGGCATCTTCATTAAATAGTACCCGCAAAACACCAGTGTCAACATGTACAGTGAAGAGGCGGCTGCGGGATTCTGGGCTTCAGGGCAGAGTGGCAAAGAAAAAGCCATATCTGAGACTGGCCAATAAAAGAAAAAGATTAAGATGGGCAAAAGAACAGACATTGGACAGAGGAAGACTGGAAAAAAGTGTTGTGGACAGATGAATCCAAGTTTGAGGTGTTTGGATCACAAAGAAGAACGTTTGTGAGACGCAGAACAAATTAAAAGATGCTGGAAGAATGCCTGACGCCATCTGTTAAGCATGGTGGAGGTAATATAATGGTCTGGGGTTGCTTTGGTGCTGGTAAGGTGGGAGATTTGTACAGGGTAAAAGGGATTCTGAATAAGGAAGGCTATCACTCCATTTTGCAACGCCATGCCATACCCAGTGGACAGCGCTTGATTGGAGCCAATTTCATCCTACAACAGGACAATGACCCTAAACACACCTCCAAATTGTGCAAGAACTATTTAGAGCAGAAGCAGGCAGCTGGTATTCTATCGGTAATGGAGTGGCCAGCGCAGTCACCAGATCTGAACCCCATTGAGCTGTTGTGGGAGCAGCTTGACCATATGGTACGCAAGAAGTGCCCATCCAACCAATCCAACTTGTGGGAGCTGCTTCTGGAAGCGTGGGGTGCAATTTCTCCAGATTACCTCAACAAATTAACAGCTAGAATGCCAAAGGTCTGCAATGCTGTAATTGCTGCAAATGGAGGATTCTTTGACGAAAGCAAAGTTTGATGTAAAAAAAATCTTATTTCAAATACAAATCATTATTTCTAACCTTGTCAATGTCTTGACTCTATTTTCTATTCATTTCACAACGTATGGTGGTGAATAAGTGTGACTTTTCAGGAAAACACAAAATTGTTTGGGTGACCCCAAACTTTTGAACGGTAGTGTATAACGAACAACACAAACCACGTAGAACTAAAATTTAAAAAAAAAAGATTGCTGAGCATCACTGGATCGCAGAGAATAAAAACTTAACAGAGAAGAGCACCACACAGTACACTAGAAACTCAGATAAATGCATGTGAAGTGCGAACAGTTGTTTCATCAACGTGCATGCTGCCCCAGTGGCTTTCACATTTGCTTTTGCGCCATCTCTGTGTTTATATCCACGTCTCCTGCTGAATGTGCTTAGATGCAATTTACAACATGGAACAGCCTTTCTGTGGGCCCAGGACAAAAGATCTAGTTGTCACCACTTATCGTGGCCATGCTCAGGAAGCACATAACATGATTTGCGGCGACATTATCCACATGTGTCTCTTGAGCGAAAACAGTCTGTGCAAGTTAGTCTCACCACTGCGTTCAAGCAGACTCTTGCTGCAAGCTCAGACAGGGTTAAAGCGATAATGAATGCCACAGGAGTATTTATTGCTGCAGATATGCGATCATACTCACTCATCGAGAACACAGGACTTAAGCATCTGCTTAATATGCTTGAGCCCATTTATAAAGTTCCTACAAGAATGCATATCAGTAATTTTGTAGTGTCCACTCTATATACTGTAAACAAACATGCACTGTAATTGTCCAGCAGGGCACATTGTCAGTGCTAACAGATCAGCCCTCTCCCCTGATAATGTGAATATTAAAATTTTCCCAGAAAAATGAAGACAAAGAAATCTGCAAAGCAAATATATTAATTTTGTTACAATAATTATAATTGCACTATTTTACCTTTTTTATTATTACTTATGTTTGTACAGGAAGTGCACATAAGAGGCTCTTATATTTTGTAAATAATCTTTAAATTTAAATGAAGAATTTGGGTTTAGTAAACTTTTTAAGAAATACTTGAATAATTATACTTGAAATACTTGTATTACATCTGAATAGATCATCTTCCTTAAATCATGTCTTGATGACAGGAGATTCCAGTGCACAACAATAAAATAAATACAAATACAAAAACCGCAGCAAGACATATATCACAAACCTTCTCTCTCTCTCTCTCTATATATATATATATATATATATATATATATATATATATATATATACACTTACACATACATAGTGCAAATTTAATACAAATTTGTTACATAAAGTACAAAAATACAGTATATTAAAAACAGTGCAATGTACGTAATGGCAGAAGAGGATATGTTGGATAATATATATAGTCTAAACTGTGTATTGCACATAATTATTGCTCAATGGGGCAATTTTAACTGTTCATGAGATGGATAACCTGAGGGAAAAACTGATCCTGTGCCTGACAGTTCTGGTGCTCAGAGCTCTGAAGCGTCGGCCAGAAGGCAACAGTTCAGAAAGGTAGTGGGCTGGGTGACTGGGATCCAGAGTGATCACACATCAATTAGAATATTGAATTCCTTTCTTTTCTCATCTCTATAACCATCTATAGCCAGCAACAGCAAAGCCAAAAAACTAAAGCCTAAAACATAAGCTTAGCTAAAACTTACATTTTATCCTTTAGCTGCCTTGCAAACATTGGTATTTCCTCCTGGTAATGCAAATAAAGCTTTCTCATTAATATTGCTGCACTGAATACTAAAGCATATCTGCAATGTTGCTGTAAATAAATAAATAAATACAAATAATTAGATTGGCATAGCCAAGAGACTTTACAATATGGTGATTTTGTGATGTCATTTCCATTGTGATCATCCCTCCTCCTGTCCAACTCCTGTGCAGCTTTAAAAATATCTCTCTGTTGGACCACTGAGGATTTTTGCCTTTCTTTGGGGCAGGAAAATAAAGACATCCCTCCATCTGTTTAATTATAAGAGAGATCTAACAGATTATAATTGCATTAACTGTGCTTATCGATTTCCACCATTTGCCACACTCCATGTGATCAGAGCTTATCCTCAAATGTGAGTCATAAACAAGTAAAATATGAGGAATTCATACATCACCTAATGCTGATGACTTTGCTGTAGTGCTTCATCAAAATACATTTTACACATTGCTAATCTATATACGGACAGTTAAGCATAACATGTCCAAGATTGTTTTTTAATCAACATCAATGTTTTAGGGTAGATTTGACATGAGTGTATAAGTGAAACCATATATTTTACAGTACACTCTCAAATAAGGGTAACACCTTAAAATACTGTTTCACAATTAATAGGTAACTATGCAGGAATTAATGCAGGACAAATAATTTGGTAAATAATAACTAATATAGAAACGCAATTAACTAATCAGTAAGACATTCCTAGTATATTTAAGGTAAGCTGACTAGTCACGATTTGCTACCAGGCACTGTAGGCTAGGTGAGTTAAAGTGGTTCGACGTTGTGTCGAAGAAGCGACACTAGGGGTCTCTCTTGAGTGCCGAATATGCCTCTGATGCATGAAAAAAGGTCAATGAGAAGTTGGCAGACAGTATTTGCATACCCCGCCCCCGGACATACGGGTATAAAGGCAAGGAAATACTGAGTTAATTCAGAAATTTTCTTTGGAGCCTTGGTCATGTCAGTAGTCAGCTGCGAGTTACACACCTGTTCCTGTTCCTCTGACCCTTTGCTTGCTGTTGGATCTATGGCACACATCAGCGGCTTTTCTCCTTCTCTGCACGGCTGTGCAGTTTGCCCCTGGGTGCTTCGACAGCACAAAATTAAAAGAGTTTTAATTCTTAAAAGAGTGATTTTCTCTGTAAAAGTGTATTTTCCTCTAAAAGAGCAATACACAGAGGCCTTTTCAGGACGCGTCTTTATAAAGATGCCATTCCGCCCCTGTGTAGTTCCTGGATGGGGTAGAGTGCTCTCCGCTTCAGATGGCCACAGGCGTTGTCTCGTGTGTCTGGGTTGCGATCACACCGAGGCAGCGTTTGTGGATGGTTCATGCTCTCACTGCGAGAGCCCCTTCTTCCCACGGGATAGAGGAGGATGCAGCTGGCGCTGTAGGCGATCTGGGGACTGCAGCAGGTGCAGCTCCGCCGGGTACCCCCCCTCTGACCACGCGCCCCCCCCGGCACGCTCGTTGACTCCTGTCTGTGCTCGAGGCAACAGCGGCTCGCCTCACGGCCTGCCTGCCTATCCTCTAGAGCTAGAATTGGATGAGCTCGCCACTGCATCGGAGAGCCGCCTTCGGGCCAGCACACCCAGGCTGAGGCGGACGCGCAGATGTCTGATATGCTTGCCCGGGCCGCCGCTAGCGTGGGGCTGGACTGGAACCCTCCGTCCTCCCCACAGCCATCGCAGCAGGGGAGGGGAAACCCGACCACATGGCGGGGTCACGCCATGGCCCTCCTGCAAGTCCACCAGGCCAAGGCGCTTAAAGATCTGCACGTGGGTAGCCCTGATCCCGATATGCTGCACGAACTGCGCTCAGCGACCGACCTCACAGCACAGTCACTCGGGCAGGCGATGGCCACACTCGTGGTCCAGGAACGTCATCAATGGCTGAACTTGATGCGTGAAACTGACAAGACTCGCTTTCTCAACGCCCCTGTCTCCCAGTTCGGCCTTTTCGGCGACATCGTCGAGGACTTTATCCAGCAGTTCTCCGTGGTGAAGAAACAGACTGAGGTGATCTCTCACCGCCATGGGCCATGCCCCGTCTGCTCGCTGAGGGTGTCCCCCTGCGACGAAATACCAGGCTGCTCCGCCTCAACCTGGGCCCAGATTTCAGCCCACGTGTCGAGCGGCGCACCCCCCCCCATAAGGCTCCCAGGCGTTCCTGAGGCGGACGACCCAGGGACCAAGACATTATCTCCGGAGCTGGTAAGCAGACCACTCCGTTCCCCAGTGGAGGGCCGGGAGGAGAATCCTTTGTTGAATCCCTAGTCGGGGCTGCGGTACCCACATTCTCAATAACAGAGCTATTTCCTTTGTCTCTGGGTCACCTGGCCCGCAAATGCCGTTCTCACGGCACTCTGCCGCCACACCTCATCAGTCCCGGCATGCTGGATGTGGACCCTCCACCCTCAGCCCCACTACTGTTCCCCGGCTGGCCGGATCGCACGAGTCCAGAGGACGCCTCCACCAGCCCTCCTTCTCAGTCACGAACCCGCCCCCTGCTGGGTGCGCGGAGCAAGGTAAGTGCTTTGAGTCATTTCTCAGCACCAGAGCCTCGGGACGCGTCATCGCCTCCCGACGCCATAACACCTCGCACCGTTTGATAGTCAACCCCGCCTGTCGCCGAACACTCAAACCCTGGACAGACCTCTGCTTTCTTCAGGCAGGAGTACCCTTGCAGCAGTTGTCCCCATGCATCCTGGTCACGACCGACACCTCCAAAATGGGTTGGGGCGCCATGTGCAACGGGCACGCAGCTGTGGAAAGGGGCCCCGCTGCGCTGGCATATCATTTGCCTAGAGTTTCTGACTGTTTTCTTTGCCCTGTAGAAGTTTCTCCCGTTAGTTCGGGACAAACATGTCTTAATCAGGTCAGACAGCACCAACGCGGAAGCATACATAAATTGCCAAGGCGGCGTACGCTCCCACCACATGTCACGACTCGCCCGTCGTGTCCTCCTTTGGAGCCAGCACCAACTCAGGTCGCTACGCTCCACTCACATCCCCGGCAACCTCAATGTGGTAGCGAACGTGCGGTCACGACAACGCTTGCCTGGCGGAGAGTGGAGGCTCCACCCCCAGGCGATACAGCTGATTTGAGATCAGTTCGGCAAGGCCAAGGTAGACTTGTTTGCCTCCTGAGAGACCTCCCACTGTGTGCTCTGGTATGCCCAAACAGAGGCTCCCCAGTATCATACTCCTTGCGACACCCCTCCCTGGCGAATTCCCCTGAGGAAGGACCTTGTTTCTCAGGGCCCTCTCCCTAAAGACAGCCCTGCTCGCGCTCGCCTCCATCAAGAGGGTCGGGGACCCGCAAGCATTCTCTGTCAGCGACACATGCCTGGAGTTCGGTCCGGCAGACACACATGTGATCCTAAGACCGCGACAGGGCTATATGCCCAAAGTTCCTACCACACCCTTTAGAGAACAGGTAGTGAACCTGCAAGCGCTTCCCCGGGAGGAGGCAGGCCCAGCCCCTTCGTTGCTGTGCCTGGTACGTGCCTAACGCACCTACGTGGACCACACACACGACTTCAGGCATTCTGAGCAGCTCTTTGTCTGCTTTGGCGGACAGCGGAAAGGGAACGTTGTCTCCAAACAGAGGCTCTCCCACTGGCTGGTGGACGCCATCCTGTTGGCCTACCACACCCAGGCCGTGCCCCCCCTTGCGGGTCCAAGCACACTCAACAAGGAGTGCTGCGTCCTCGTGGGCATTGGCTGGCGCCCTTTCCCTCAGCCGAGGTAAAACAGTGTGCTTTACCCTCCCAGGAGATCCCACTCACTCAGCTCCCTGGATGACTCCTCCCTAGCCTTGTGGGTCTGCAATTCAGCAGAGGAATTTGCTGACCCAATCAACTGCTGGTATTTCAAATCTACCCTGCACTAGAAAAGGTGCTCCACAGATCAGGCCTCCTACGCGGACACCTCCTGTGTGTATTTTCCGTGGTACGGTCACCTTACGAGCTGACCCGCATCTCCCTTAGGCAGTTCCCGCTGCCCGGTCGCCATGTTGTAGCAACTCCCCCCTCTTCGAGGCTGGATCTACCACCGCGCCATTCTTTCCCACATGTGACCGAAGAGGCCATGTGATGTATTTTGCCATGGTACCTCCACCTTCCTGGGCAGGTGTGGTCTCCGCAGGGTCTTTCCCCCCTGAAAGTATAGGAAAATGTGTAAGACCCCCTTCCCACGATGCGGTAAGGGCCCCAGCCGTTTGGCTCTATGAGAGAAACAGAGTGAAAAGAGGCCCGGCTAGGCTCGGCCCGTCCCATGTTGGCAAGAGTCGCCTTGTTCCCATGCTTGGGTAACCAGAAGGATTCCGATGTCTTTTATGGGGCATTGGGGAAAGATACGTGCAGTCTGACACAGCTGGTCGTCCTGGCACGTGAAATACCTGCCCGCTCCTGTGTCAGCAGTACACGTACATGGCTCAGCACATGGCGTGATTTGAAGTGGACCCCTAGTGTGCTTCTTCGACACGTCGAAGTGAGTGACAGATGGGGAACGTCTAGATTACGTATGTAACCTCCGTTCCCTGATGGAGGGAACGAGACGTCGTGTCATCCTGGCCATGTCGCTGAGCTGAGCCACTGAGGTGGCCGGACACACCTGGCTCCTCAGAAAAATCAATGATATTTGATTTTAGATTAATTAATTTACCCATAGTTAGATAGTAGTTCTCAAAGAGCCAAATAAAATTCAGTAAATATTGATTAGCTAACAGTGAACTACCACTGCCATCAAATCACTATTACTTACTGATTTGTTATTTGTGTTTCTATATTAGTTAATAGTAACCAAAGTGTTAATGTAGTACTACTCATTTGCCCTGCATAAATTAAGTATGAAAAAGTGTTACTGTCTAAAGTGTTACCAAGTAGAGGTACTGTTTACTAACCTTTTCTGTGTAAAATAAAGTCCAATTTTACAGCTGTGTTGCCATGACGACACAACACTGTAAACCCTGTAGTCCCAGTAATGTCCAACCCCAATTCCAAAAAACTTGGGACAGCTTGAAAAATGTTAATAAAAACAAACATTAGTGATTTGTAAATTATTCACCCTTTGCTAAATTGAAAACACTACATACACATTATATGATGTTTTACCTTGTGAATGAAATTTTTTTTTTACATTTTTTATGTACAGTAACTTCAAATCAGATGATTTCAACTTGCTCCAAAAAAGCTGAGATGGGCAATTTAAGACTAATAACAATCTGACAAGTTAAAATAACAAGGCAATGTGAAACAGATGTTAAACAGGTGAGGCAATCGTGTCATAGTATATAAGGAGCCTCCAAAAATAGCCTAGTCCTTCAAGAGCAAGGATCAGTTGAAACTTGTCAATTTGCCAACAGATAGTTCAGCAAATAATCCAGCACTTTAAAAACCATGTTCCACAAAGTCAAACTGGAAGGATTTTGGGATTTCACCCTCTGCAGTGCACAATATTGTTTTAAAGTTTTAATGGAAGAATTAATTTAAGTGTATTTCGTTTTTATGTTTTGTAAAATTAGGTGAATGTACCTCTACGAAACATATCATACTATATGGTGTTCCATAAGGGTCAGTTCTTGGACCACTTTTATTTTCATTGTACATGCTGCTGTTGGGTAACATAATTCATGAACATGAGGTAAACAACCATTTTAATGCTGAATTAATTCTCAATTATATATCTCTGTAGTCCAATAACACACAAGCATTAAAGAGATCCTATTATGGACGAACACAATGAACACAACAAATTCAACCCTTTGTTTCATTTATATGATGCAAAAACATTTATTCATGCTTTTATATTTTCTCTCACATCAACTACTGTAATGCACTTTATACTGGCTTACCTAAGAGTTGTATAGATAGACTGCAACTGGTGCCGAATGCTGCAGCCAGAGAGCTTACTAGATCCAGGTGGAGAGATCACATTACTCCAGTTTTAGCTCATTTGCCTTGGTCACCCATTAAATATAGGATTGATTTTAATGTTCTATTATTATAAAGCACTTGATGCTTTAGCACCATCTCGCCATCTCATGATCGCAGTTTGAGGTCTTCCAATGCAGAATTTATTACATAATATAATATAAATCTTAAGAGATCTGGTGAAGCTGCCAAAAATAAGGAATGCTTTAGACAATTAGAGAAGCACCAAACATTTACATTTTTAAAAAAACATTTAAAGAAATCTTTTTAACTAGTTTTTGATTAATCTATTATATATATATATATATATATATATATATATATATATATATATATATATATATATATATATAGCTAGTCACCATTTCATTTTTTTCAATAATCCTACAATAATCAATAATTAATTTGGCACTTTTCCACACAAAACACCCTAAAAGATATTGTAGAGCAAAGCAAGATCCCAAACAGACACTATAACTAGACAGAGGGTTACTGTCCCTTCTTTGGGTGAAGAAAATCTTCAGTCTGAATAGGGCATTCTGTGACTCCTGAGCCTGGGGGAGTTCAACTTAATCTGATCGTACTTTGAGAGAGAGAGAGAGAGAGAGAGAGAGAGAGAGAGAATTGTCTCTTACTCTTAGAATAGTCAAGGTCTGCAAAATCTCTTGCCAGGAGCTTTCAGCTCTCAGTGGGAACTTAAGTGGAGCACTAAGTGATGGAAACTAATGTTAAGGACATCTTGAACTATATGTCAAATCGTTACATAACAAATATTAATAGTCAAAAACTAGAGATAAAAATCTTCAGTGAGCACAATTTGTGGTAGCTGTTTGACAATAAACATTTTGTTATTACGGAATGCGGGAGATATTGGAAAGATATTTTAAAACATTTTATTTTGATTATAGCAGCAGTAATCCATTAAATTATCAAATCATGGAGTAGTTATATCCAATGAAATATCATTGAATACTCGTGTAAACATTCAACAAGCACAAATGGTTATGGCAGTCGAGTGTACACATACTTTTGGCTGTTTAGTGTATCTGAATACAAAGCAGGAAAATCTGAGAAAACATGAAAAGACTAAAAGTCTGCTTCATAGCATGCCTTCTTTGAACACAAAGTGACACATTATTTTTGCTTGATGTTCTGACATGACAAAGAAAATTCCAAATTGAATAACTCAAGTAGTTTTTCTCTGTGTGAGTCCATGTGTTTGAGCCATGCGAGTGTGATTCTGTGTGTACCTGTTTACGTGTGTGTGTGTGTGTGTGTGTATATATGTGTTTGTGAGTATGTGTGCATGTGTGTGTGTGTGCGTGTGTGTGTGTGTGTGTGTGTGTGTGTGTATGTAAAGCACAAATGCTCACTGTAGTACAGATAGAAAGCCACTGTGAGTAATTGTTTCACTCAGCCGTGGAGGCACATCCTGGTCCTTTGGAGATAAGCCGGAGTAAATCTCTTCGGATGTCCTGGAAGAGGCAGATTCTGAAGGAGAACAAACATCAGGCCACTGCCAAGTGCTGTTTGAATGCCCTCTTTAAGCAAGCCTAAAAAGGCTGTCCTTTTATTAATAAGGAGGGAAAGCCCTATTATCCTGCTCTCAGCTGAGCTATTGGCCCATCACACAGAAGTACCACAGATTCATCAGTAGTTAAAACAAAGAATGGCAACATACAGATGAAAAAAAGAAAGAATGGGCGAAAGAAAAAAGAGAAGGAGAGGTTCACTCTAAATATACTAACATGGTTCCTTGGTCTTATTTGGTAAGACCTGACTTCCTTAATGCCAAGATTATGGATTTGATTCCCAGGAAACACACATAATGATACATTGTATACCTATAAATCGTATTGGATAAAACCCCTCTACATATCTCTACATATGCCCTCTATATATCTCTGACCATTTCTTATCCAGTTTTCTGTTACTCTCACTTATTCTTTACCTCTTCACCTATGGTCTCCTTCCACTGCAACCTACACTCTCTCTCACCCACTTGCTTCTCTTCCATAGAAGTCTTTGTATCCCTTCCCTCCCCTAACCATTTCTCTTCACTTGATTTAAATTAAGCTACAAATGCTCTTTACTCAACAATAATGTCTTGCCTTGATAGTGTCTGTCATCTTACCTCTAGGCCAGCACATGCCACATGCTCCAGCCAGTTGTATTCTTTTCTCTCATAGAACAATCTACTTGACAGGCATCAGTTTGGCTTCAAAAAAGGACACTCAACCGAGACTGCCTTATTATCAGAAGCCAAAACCCTGTGACTGGCGAGAGCTCACTCTAAATCATCTGTCATAGACCATCCATAGACTTGTCTGCTGCCTTTTACTCAGTGAACCACAAGATACTGTTGACCACACTTTCTGACCTGGGCATCACAGGAACTGCACTTTGATGGTTTGAGTCATTTCTCACTGGTAGATCGAGAGGAGAGGTGACCAAGACACACACCAGTGTACCACTGGGGTTCCTCAAGGATCAGTGCTTGGCCCCCTCCTCTTCTCAATGAACACAACATCACTGGGACAGATCATTGAGGCACATGGCTTTTCCTACCACTGCTACGCAGATGATTGTCATCCATAGTCAATACAAGACTGAGATAAGTTCTGAATTTACCATTTGCATTTGTTTACCTGTTAGCACTCGGCTGTTTATGGGTATTGTTGTTAACTCTTTGGACAAGCTTTTTATAATAATTGTATATAATAGGCAGTTTTATTACATTTGTTTAAGCCTATAATATATATTATGCTGTAGTTTTGTAATTAATACAAAAACACACAAGATTGTGTGCAATATCTAATTTTTTGTGTCAACTCATCTTCACAATGACCATCAACATAATTTTAATTCAGTGTTAGCAATGCAGAAAAAAATAGACTCAACACCGAAACTCCTGCAGCGCTGCTTCTGCATCGGTATACTGCCATGCTGCCTTTGCTTGTAAATACACTAATTTATTAACATGAGCGCTGAAAAATAATATGTTCTGCTTCTGCCCTGCTTCTACGTACAGTCTATAATGGGCTTAAGGCCTGTCCAGCTGTTCGTGACCCCTGTTGGTCAACAAAATAAAAGTGTTGTCGTTTCTGCCCAATTTGTGAAAAATCACTCTGAAATACTTGGAGTTTTTGATGCCAGAAAATAGACTTTATTATCAGAGATAACAAGCCGAGTTTCCCCTGCAGAAACAACTGTGTCTTGAGTTTGCACTCGCTTACATAGGTCTAACAAGGCGTGGCTAAAACCTTCCATACATTTTGTTCTGTGTCTTCAGTCTGTTATTTTTAAGAAGGGAAAATCTGGAACCTCTTTAAGGGGCCTTATCATATATTTTCATATATATATATATATATATATATATATATATATATATATATATATATATATATATATATATATATATATATATATATAGTGTCAAACCATGAGACTCAAGTTTATTAAATAAAAAAATTAAATAAAAAAAATACGTTTACCATATATGAGTACCATATGTGATCACACATTGCATTCTGAGGGGCCTAATTTTCACAGGCCTCTATACTCTCACACACACACACACACACACACACACACACACACACACACACACACACACACCCACACACACACAATGTAAAATACATCTTGACCATCAGACATATTTGTAGAATAAAATGGCTATATTTAATTGTTAGCTTGTTATACATCAAATTCTGTAATGCCTGTCCTGAGATCCTTAGCTATGGCAACTGAGGACAATTTTTATCAGGCAAATATAAAAAAGGGACGCTCTGAATGTATTTACAGAAGAGATAAACCATTTTCTCTAGCATTAGAACAGGGAAGAATGTGTGAACATATGAAATAAATTAACATACATTTCACTTTTTTTTTCACTCGCTCCCCAGCGTAAATCACAGGGGAAAACTGAGCCATAACCTACCTTTGATTTTGACACCAATTGTTCACCATAAGAAAATTTATAGAGACAGAGAGGATTTGCATCTCTTCACCCATCAAAGATGGCCACACAACCATTTTAATTTCACACACTCGCCATCTCTTGATGGAACCCAGGGAGAACAGTAATGCCGCTGAAGCACCCCGGCCCTTAGTTCACAATATTGTTATGGAGAAAAATGCTCTTTTTTGAGCATCTTAAGTCCCCGGGCTTGAGCACCAATTACACGGGAGCTCACCCTCTGCACACAATCTGCTCATTTCCAATGATGTCCTCACATGTTGTTACATGTTGAACATAGTCCTCGCTATAGTGAGTCGCTAACTACCAACCTGGGCTTAGACAAATTCGAGCACTGAAGTAAGAAAATCTGGCGGAATGGCACCAAAGCAGCCGCCTTTATGGGTTCTGTGATGTGGCTCCCTATGGGTGTCAATTAAGCACCATCAACCAATGAATTGCCATGATTGTACACAGGCTTCAGACCATGTGACTCACTGACGTAGTCCCAATTGCATCATTATACTACATCAATGTTTTCTTGAAAGTAATCTATTTGTTCTTCATTCAATGTTTATTAGGAGCTAGTAGTTACAAATCAAATATGGAAATGAAAAATGCATACAGCAGTCATTCTCAGGTCTAAGGAGGTTAATGCTATGGAAGAGCCAACAATGGGTCAGTCAGTCTGTATTTATGGTATATTCCTGTTTATTTTAAAATAATCAGACAAAGGGTAATTGGACACAGTGAGTGCTGTTAAACTCAATCTGACCTTTACTTTACAGGTGGAAATGGGGTTTGGAGCCAGAACCATTTCCTGCTACCCTCGCTCATGCCAGAAAGCTTATTTACTTCTCTGCATGGGCTGCCTGCAAGACAAGAGGCATATGCCAGCAGTCCTTTGCATTCTGACCAAAAAACCACACTGCACTCTGACAGAGGTCATGCCCACATATTGTATGTTGATGCTACACTACATCATGATTTAACTATCCATCTCTGAGAATTAATCAGGTTAAGTTTGGCCAAATAAAAAATTTATAGTTCGAGAAAATTTTATCTGATGAAAATCATTTGAGGCATGGTTCATCTGTTATCAACAGAGCAAAATTGTAATATTCCTGCTGATAAGACGAGCATAGCTGGTCAACAGCATATGTTGCGTTTGGATGCTGGTCCCCTGTCATGGGATGATAAAAAGAATGTGCTGGTTATTAAAAGAAAATGAATAAAAAGTTTTGCTATGGCTATTCTGAACCGCCAGCTAAACTATCAACAAACCAGCACTAACCAGCATAATCCAGCCTTGACCAATATGGTAATTCAGCAGGCTTATCAGCAGGGTTATCAGGTGTAGGATTTAATTATCAAAGTGCAAACATTGCACATATTGTATTTATACTCTTTGCAGCTCCCTGTAGTTTAACATAATTAATCATCATTACTAATCATCTGACCCATTCATACTAAAAACAGAAAGCTCTCCTCCAGGTCTCATTGTCAGCATACTAAGGCCCCACTTCAAGCTAAGTTCATCAAAAGACAAACTCTCATTCAACAACCATTCAAAATATCATAGTGTATGTCATCCATTTACTAACTTCAAAACCATTCAACAGCCTCAGCTTTCATTGCAGCAAAATTACATCACCCAGGAGATATGGATAAAAATGTGCAGTGTGCTCTTTGAACCAGCCTGAATCAATTTATGAGTGACTCTACCTCTGCTGCTGAGAGACATTGTATGCATGTCTCATTTTATGTACAAGGTGTTTAAAGTTAGACGGGCATGTTAATCCAAGATCAGGTTTTTTTTTAATTAGCCACGTCATTAACCGAACATTACAGTTTATGTCTTGCCATTATCTTTGCAGGATCTGCCTATGAGGTAAGTCGGATGACATATGTTCTACATATGAATTTACCCATGACACCATGCCCTAATCAGGTATGATGCCGTAATTCAATTCGTAATCCACATGGAACATCAAACCTATTCTAATTGGCTGTGGGTGGGTTCTGTCACACAATATAAATCTATATAAATATTGTGTGACAGAACCCACCCACACCCAATTAGAATAGGTTTGATGTTCCATGTGGAATCCGATTTTGTGACACTGCAGAATCTGTGCTGTCGAGGTTGGAGCTGGTAAGGACAAAAACTCAGATTTACATGTAGGGAATAGCTTTTGTCGCACGTCGTTTTATCACGTCATGCCTGGTTAGTACATGGTTTGAGATGCCAAAAAGAGCCCAAGCTATTTTTAGATGTACATAAAGGGGTACTTTGTATTGTTTAACAGCAGCACGACAAATGAGGACCAACTTTGCAGCATATGCCAGGCAAGAATGACAAAAGAGCCTCATCTCCGAATCACTGAATGATCAGCCCTTTCCGACAGCGAGTCTTTCATCCACAATATGAAAACCTAATCAGCTGGCCTGATTGCTGTGAGTGGCCTTTTGTGAAGTCTTTAATCTGGTGACTGTTTTAATTGATAGTCTGTCTAGAATAGCCATAATTTACAGCTGTGTGGATAATGAACAGTCATCTGGCCTCCGCTGGGGGTATGCATGCCACTGCCTTAGTGCATGATGTGATGAACCCTTGATTGGTATGGCACAAAGCGTACTATTTTGATAAAACAGTTTTGAGCGATAGACTATAGTTTCTTTATTTACCTCCCATCCTCATTTCCTCTGGTCCAAATTATATAATCAGCCAGACTGAGTACTTGGTTAATGATGTCATTGTCATGCTAATTGGGTATTTCTTGTTTCTCTATATAAATTGAATTTCTTAAGTGCTGATTGTCTTCTTAGTTGTATATCTCAATAGACAGGATGTGACACGAACATTGGATTTGGACGTGCCTTGAACCCTTCCTACCTCCACATACATTAGTATTTTCCTGGTTTCGGACGCAGCCATGTTTTGCATTTGCTAGGATGGTATCAAACAATAACAGGCCTACTGTATTCTTTAACGTATACCATGGTATTGAATGATTACCATATTCACGATTCCCCCAGACAGGGACAGGCCGAAGGGGAAGACATAGTACTGATACGCCCAGCCATCGAGAGCAAACCGTAGGAAGAGTCTGTGTCGAGGTTAAACCAAGACATGAAATATGTGTTCTTCAGTTCTACTGGCGCAAACCAATCTTGATGCCGGATGCACGTCAAAATGTGTTTCTGCGTCAGCAACATGTACGGGAGTCTGTGTAAGGCCCGGTCGCAGGTCCAAGATTGGCCACAACCCACCACCTTTCTTTGGCACGATGAAGGGCTGTAGAACCCTTTCCTTATCTCGGCTGGAGGGACAGGCTCTATCGCATCCTTGCGAAGAAGGGTCATGAACTCTGCACGCATGTCGGCGGCATTCTCGCCTTGTACTGAAGTGAAGCGAACTGAATCACGTAGCCGAGTCGGATGGTCCTGAAAGTGTTAGCCACATGTCCAAGCTCCGGGCAAGGGGCACCAAGGTGACGATCGCGTACCTGGGGGTGGGACCTTGCGGCGGGGGAGAGCAGGCAACGCCACATTGAGGAGTGTTGCTTCGACCCGAGGCGTCTGCGCTGAGGGCGACCAAAAAGCACTTACCTTGCTCTGCGTACTCGGCATAGGGCAGGTTAGCGACTGAGGAGGAGGGCCTCTTCGGAGGGCCTCTTCCGCCTGTCCAGCACCACCATAGGCTTTGGACGCCAGAGACGACGTAGTCCTACAGGCCCTGGAGGGGAGTGCCGGATGATCCTGCCAGGTGGCAGAGTTTTGCGGGCACAGGTACACCACGACCGCCTTATCCACCTGAAGGGCCTCTGTGTACCTGTGGGCCGACCCGCCATTGAGGGTAGTTAGAGCAGACGAACCTGGAAGTTGGTTTCGGACAGCAAAAGGTGCCTTCCATGACTTTGTCAGTATGTAGTGCATTTCCGGGAAGAAAGGGACCGGGGGAGGCGTGGCCATGAGCGGGACCCTGAACCGAGGAACCAATCATCTATCTGCGAGGGCTCAGGGAAGGACGGAGGGTCCAAGTCCAAAAGCATAGCAGTCATGCTACTTGTGAGCTCAAAAAGAGACGTTATGCTGGCCATGAGGCGAGCTGGTCTCATCTCGGAACTCAACGGGGGCAAACGAGCGTGCTGGTGAATGGGAGGTCCGCAGGGATTTACCCGGCGAGACAGCACCCATTGAACTCCCCAAATCTCCTCCAGTGCCAGCCGGGCCGGCCTCGTACCGTAGGTATAAGGCTCAGCGTGGTGGGTGGCTGGAGTGGCTTTCCACTGCAAGAAGGAAAGCCATGACCACAACGTTGCCATGGTCATATTCTCACAATGAGAACATGAACCATCTACAAACGCTGCATCAGTGTGATTGCTGCCCAGACACTTGAGGTAGCGCCCGTGGCCATCGGAGGCGGAGAGATAACGACCACATCCAGGAATCACACAAAGATGGAAAGGCATCTATATAAAGACACGTCTTTAAAAAGATGTTCACATCAATGTGCCTTAAAGAGAAAATATACTCTTTTAGCAGAATATGTACTCTTAGTAGCACTGTCGAAGTGCCCAGGGCCATAATCTACATTAGGCGTGCAGAAGGAGAGAAAGCCTCTGGAATACGCCATATATCCAACATCATACGCTTCTTCGAGGTGAATGGAACAGCAGTAGTATTCAGCTCTCTGATACACAACTGCTCAGCTCCGAAGAAAAAATCTGAATGAGAGTGGGCATTCCTTCTCCTTTTACACTCGTATGTCTGGGGAAGTGGCATGCAACTTCCACTCGCTGATTTTCATTGACCTTTTTCCATGTGCGACCCCTAGTGTCACTACATCGATACTATGTCGAGTGAGTGACAGAAGGGGAACAAGCTTGTTATTTTGTTTCCAACTTAAATATGAAATATCACAATACAGACTGCCTAACTCAAAAGTAGAAACTTACCAGGTGCACTTGAATGCAGCATTACCGTGCATATGAGCATCCCTTACATAAACATACAAATGATACAGTGTGAGACCAGAGGAAAGACAATTTTTGTAGTCTGCAAGTTCCTCAAGGGTTATAATTTCTAATTAAATTTTTTCATCTAAACCTCATTTGAAAAGGTAGAGCTGAGGTCCCTGCATTATAATTGAATCTGAAATTGCCAACAACATAGTTAGGCTCCCTTCCCCTAAAAAATAATAGCATAGTTTGTTTCAGATCCATTAGCATTTTTTTCTCTTCTTTATTTCATTTTATTTTATTAATTTCTCATGTTCGTTTTCTGCTTCCTAATTAATTTGATTTTGTTTTCTCCCACTACAGAGGGCCCTGGAAATTAATGATGTGGAACAGCAATGTTGTTGAGACGCTGATGGGCCTCGTCTTCATGTTGTGAAATTTCTGTCATTAGACAAAACGCCTGGTGACTTGAAAGTTTGTGCTGCTGGTGTCGGGGTCTGTGCCCGGGGGTTGTGTTCTGTCTGCATAATTGATTAGACCACCAGAGGGTCGCTAAAGTGATAACGATAGCAACAAAAACCTTTTATTTGCATTTTTATGATTCAAATTCTAACAGAAGGATTTTCCGAACATTGTCATGGAAACATGCACTTAGAATAAATATGCATGATGCCAGTGACATTGAAAAAGTGAAATTTTCAGCAAGCAAGTTTAAATAGAAAAAAAACAATATATATATATATATATATATATATATATATATATATATATATATATATATATATATTATAATATTTGTGTGTGTGTGTGTGTGTGTGTGTGTGTGTGTGTGTCTCCAGAATTTAAAACCTCCATAACACAATGTTTGTTTAATAAGATTAATTAGACAGAGGGAAAAGGGGGTAGATTGGGAACAATATACAAAGAGATTGATAAAGAGGGAAAGAGCAAGGAAAGGAGAAGAGAGAGAATAAGAGAAAGCTCTACAATATGCCATCACTCTGCAAATGAGTCTATGAATGTGTGTATCATATATTTGCACTTTAATAAGTTGCTACACTACAGTATGGGACTATATGGAGTATTTGCAAGTTTTTAAGTGGATCTACAGTCTTTTCATATTCCAATCTCATAGCCTTTATTCCAGATACATGAGCAGGGTGGATACAGGGAGATTTCCCCACTTCATAATGCGCTTCACTTGTTTTATTTGACATGACATCAGTTTGAATCTAGTCTGTCACAATCCAGTTCCCCCACTACTATTTATTTATTTGGCTCCACAACACCAGCATAATATCTTTGCACTTAATGAGCATCCCGCCTTTATTACATCATCTGCCAGGCAGTCTTTTAATTTACCCGATTTGTTTATTCTTTACCCCTGCTTGTGAATTTTGGATATTAAAGGTCGAAGCTTCTGCAGTGAAAAATAAAATAATTTTAAAATGTAGTTTTGACTGAATTCTTCAAGCTCAACCATTCAATCCAAGTTATTGTATGGAGTTTTTATTAAAGTTTTTATTGTAACTACAAACCAACCTCTGGTCCTAAACTAGCTAGCCCTTACTGAGTGATAGCAATTTAGGTTAAATTTGCAACCATATTTCCCATTCTGCCATATTTTTTTTATTATTTATTTATATTGCCATGTTTATTTGTTTATTGCTACAAAATATTATCAAGAAAAATCAGGATTTTAACTGTATTTATGTGCTTTTGCCCTTTTTAAGCCAAATTTTTAGACAAGTATTGGTAACATTTCTGCAAAAATTCCAATCCTCATCAAATAAATAGAAATTAAAACAGCACAATTTGATGTCTAGTTTGACCTCCCGAGATTGACGATCAACATTTTCAGAGGGTTAAGCACCACCTTTCACTTATCATTCGAAAATTAAAATAATAATAATAATAAAAGCATAATAATAATAATAATAATAAAGGGTTCCGGCCTTCTACAGTCCCTGTTTTATACATTTTCAAGGAAAGTGCAATAAAAAGATGTATGAGGCCAGTATGTAATTTAATGTGTCAGAAATATTACATTGCCTATCCAGATCCTTTTTGCTTTCTGATATACTCCCTCTCACATTCATCCAGAATCATACTGCTCTGACAGATGAGCACATCAGGAACTGAGCTATCAAATTATCATCTGTGCATTAAAGACAAATCTACAAGTGTTCGTGACTGTCTCTGTTTCCATCACACACAAAATAAACATACAGTACGTAAACTCAGTCCAAGAGGAAATGAGACCACATGCTTCCCAGTTCTAATAGCCAATGATGACTGATGGCTGTTATTTAACTGGATGTATCATCATGCTGCTTGCATGGCCCAATTGCACTAGACTCACTAGACCAATTAGAGGGGTGTAATTAATCTGGGCCAGGGAGCACCGACAATCATGCCACAGTCCAAATCACTGAGATCACATTTTTCCCCCTTCTGATGGTTGATGTGAACATTAACTGATGCTCCTGACCCGTATCTGCATGATTGTATGCACTGCACTGCTGCCACATGATTGGCTGACTAGATAATCGCATGGGTGATTGTTGGTTCCACACAGGCTGGTTTCAGTATTTATGTAATTGCTGATCTCCTGGGATTTTCACATACAACAGTCTCTAGTGTTTACTCAGTATGGTGCCAAAAACAAAAAACATCCAGTGAGCGGCAGTTCTGTGGATGTAAATGCTTTGTTGATGAAATAGGTCAACCGAGAATGGCCAGACAGGTTCAAACTGACAAAGTCTACGGTAACTCAGATAACTGCTCTGTTATATCATATCAGAATGCTATTCTGAGTTGTGGGTTGGTGCTGTTTTGGTGGCATGAGGGGGACCTATGCGATATTAGACAGGTGGTTTTAATGTTGTGGATGATCAGTGTACATTACCAGTCAAAATTTTGGACACACTCGTCTGAATTTAGGTTACTTATGTTCTTAATATTAATAATAATCTGCAAATATTATGTTCTTTAAAAAAAATACAATAAAAGTGTATGCTTAAATTAATCTGTAGACAAATATAAATTGATTGTGCATACATATTAATTTATTTTTAAATGTATGACGAGTTGGACAAGATGGCGATGAAAACTGCCCAGCATACAAAACATACAGGCCAGGACGAACTCAATACTGTTTCAAAAGCCTGGATGTGCCACATGAAACTTGGATTTCTGCAAAATTGGTCATACAATTGTATCTGATGTTCATCTAGGTCACAGTAATAGACAAAAACATATTTCAGGTCCCCATGAATTGATGCAGAAATTCAGGTAAATCCAAAGGGTCCACAGACTTTCACCTGCAATCTTATATTTTAGATTATTGTAAGTATTCACCATTTGCCTTGATAAAAGCTTTGCATACTCTAGGCATTCTTTCAAACAAACCAACAAACTCATAAAAAAATAATAATAATAATACAAAAACTAAAAATGGGTTACTAAATACATAATTCACACTAAATGTTTTTTTTTTATTATTATTAAAATAAAACTATATTAACATTAATTCACACTAAATTTATATTTTTTAATAAAAAAAAATAACATTAATGGTAACACTTTAGTTTAGTGATCAGACAGTAATTAGAAAGTATTAAGCCTTTATTGGCTGATTTCTTATTCTTGCTTAATAACCCCTTTATATTTGCTTTTGTGATAACAATGAATTTATTAGCTAAAAACGTCTCGGTTACGTATGTAACCTCCGTTCCCTGATGGAGGGAACGAGACGTCGTGTCGAAGAAGCGACACTAGGGGTCTCTTGAGCGCCGAAAGATACCTCTGATCTATGAAAAAAGGCCAATGAGAGTTGGCGAACAGTATTTGCATACTCCGCCTCCGGATACGGATATAAAGGCGAGAGAAATACGCTCGTTCATTCAGGATTTTTCTGAGGAGCCGGGAGTGTTCCGGGCACCTCAGCGGCTCGGCTCAGCAATGTGGCCGGGAAGACATGACGTCTCGTTCCCTCCATCAGGGAACGGAGGTTACATACGTAACCGAGACGTTCCCCGTCTGTCGCTCACTTCGACGTCGTGTCGAAGAAGCGACACTAGGGGTCCACTTCAAAACTCGCCATGCGCTGAGCCGTGTACGTGTACTGCTGACACAGAAGCGGGCAGGTATTTGCACGTGCACAAGCGACCAACTGTGTTCAGGCTGCACGTACTCTTCCCCAATAACCCCGAAAAAGCGTCAGCATCCTTTTGGTTACCCTAGGGGGGAACAAGGTGACGCTCCCAACTAGGGAACGGGCCAAGCCTGGCTGGGCCTCTTTTCTCTCTATGTTTTCTCGGCATAGAGCAAGAGCAGCCGGGGCCCTTACCGCATCGAGGGAAGGGGGTCTTATTCCCGAATTCCTATTCTTTTAGGGGGAAAAGACCCTGCGGAGGCCACACCCGCCCAGCAGGGTAGGTAAAGGTGGCAAAATACATCACATGGCCACTTTGGGCATGTGGGATGAAATGGCGCGGTGGTAGATCCCACCTCGAGGAGGGGGCAGTTGCTACAACACGGCGACCGGAGGGCAGCGAAGGACTGCCTAAGGGAGACGCGGGTCAGCTCGTAAGGTGACCGTACCGCGGAAATACACACAGGAGGAGTCCCGTAGGAGGCCTGATCTGTGGAGCACCTATTCCAGTAGGGGTAGCCAGAGGTACCCGTAGTGGACTGGACCAGCACGTTCCTCCGCTGAACTGCTGCGGGCCCGAAGGGCTAGGGAGGAATCAACCAGGGACCTAGGGCCTCTGGGACAAAAGCGCACTGTTTTGCCATGGCAGAGGGAAACGGCGCTGGAACAAGCGGTTCACCCGGTCAGATCGTCGACGTGTACCGAGTTCTACGGGCTCGGACCTGAGAGAACACGGGACGAGACTGACTCAACCCTGAGATTGTAAGGGTGTTAGGTGCTGCCCAGCCCGCAGCTCTGCAAATGTCTGCTAGGGAGGTTCCCCTAGCCAGTGCCCATGAGGATGCCACGCTCCTAGTAGAGTGGGCTCGAACCCGCAAAAAAGGGGGGGGGGGGGGCACGGCCTGGGTGTGATAGGCCAACTGAATGGCATCCACCACCCAGTGAGACACCTCTGTTTGGAGACAGCGTTCCCTTTCTGCTGTCCTCCAAAGCAGACAAAGAGCTGCTCAGAGCGCCTGAAGCTCTGGGTGCGTTCCAGGTAGGCACACAAGGCACGTACTGGACACGACAGTGAGAGGGCTGGGTCTGCCTCCTCCTGGGGCAGCGCTTGTAGGTTCAATACCTGATCTCCAGAAGGCGTGGTAGGAACCATGGGCACATAGCCCAGTCGAGGTCTTTGGATCACATGAGTATCTGCCGGACCAAGCTCCAGGCAAGTGTCGTTAGTAGGGAACGCTTGCAGGTCCCCGACCCTCTTGATGGAAGTGAGTGCGATCAGCAGGGCCGTCTTTTTAGGAGAGGGCCCTGAGCCAACTGATTCTAGCGACTCGGGGGGGGGGGGGATCTCTGAAGAACGGCGAGGACCACCGAGAGATCCAAGGAGGGGAACAGGTTTGGCCGGGAGGGGTTTAACCTCCGGGCACCTCTTGGGAACCTGACGATTAAGTCATGCTTACCCAGAGACTTGCTGTCTACTGGGTCGTGGTGAGCTGCGATAGTGGCAACATACACCTTCAAGGTGGATGGGGACAGCCTCCCTTCCAACCTCTCCTGTAGGAACAGGAGCACAGACCTAACTGCGCACCTCTGGGTCTTCTGCCCGGGAAGAACACCAATTCACGAACAGACGCCATTTCAGGGCGTAGAGTTGCCTGGTAGAAGGGGCTCTGGCTTGGTTGATCATGGCTACGACCGTGGTGGTAGACCAGCTAGATCTTCTGCATCCCGTTCAGGGGCCAGACGTGGAGGTTCCAAAGGTCTGGGTGCGGATGCCAGAGCGTGCCCCGTCCCTAAGAAGGAAGGTCCTTCCTCAGGGGAATTCACCAGGGAGGGGCTGTCGCGAGGAGTACGAGGTCCGAGAACCGGGCTCGGGTGGGCCAATAAGGAGCCACGAGAGTGACTCACTCCTCGTCCTCCCTGACCTTGCACAGCACCAGTGCAAGAAGGCTCACTGGGGGGGGGATGCGTACTTGCGCAGCCCCACTGGTCAGCTGTGTGCCAGTGCATCTGCCCCGAGGGGAGCCTCTGAGCGGGCGTACCAGAGCGGGCAGTGGGAGGTCTCTCGGGAGGCAAAGGGATCTACCTGGGCCTTGCCGAACCATTCCCAATTCAGCTGGGGGTGAAGCCTCCACTCTCCGCCAGGCAAGCGTTATCGTGACAGCGCGTCCGTTGTCACATTGAGGTTGCCAGGGATGTGAGTGGGACGCAGCGACTTGAGTCGGTGCTGGCTCCAAAGGAGGAGACGACGGGCGAGTTGTGACATGTGGCGGGAGCGTACGCCGCCTTGGCGATTTATGTACGTGACCGCAGTGGTGCTGTCCAACCCGACTAGGATATGTTCGTCCCGAATTAACGGGAGAAACTTCCGCAGGGCAAAAAGGACAGTCAACAACTCGAGGCAGTTGATGTGCCAACGCAGCTGGGCCCCTTTTCAATGGCCTGAGGCTGCGTGCCCGTTGCAAACGGCGCCCCAACCCGATCTGGATGCGTCGGTTGTGACCAGGACGCGTCTGGACACCTGCTGTAGGGGTACTCCTGCCCGTAAGGAACAGAGGTCTGTCCAGGGGTTGAATGCTTGGTGGCAGGCGGGGGTGATTGATACCCGGAGCGTGCCGTGGCGCCATGCTCGTCTCGGGACTCGGGTCTGATGCCAGTGTTGGAGCGGTGTCACATGTGTCAACCCCAGCGGCGCGAGCACCGCGGAGGATTCCATATGCCCCAGGAGCCTCTGGAAAAGTTTTAGAGGGGCCGCTGTGCCTGGCCTGAAGGCGGCGAGGCAGTTCAACACTGACTGGGCACGCTCCTTGGTGAGACGTGCGGACATTGAGACCGAGTCTAACTCCATCCTGAGAAAAGAGATGCTCTGAACTGGAGTAAGCTTGCTCTTTTCCCGGTTGACCTGAAGCCCAAAGTGGCTGAGGTGCCTGAGCACCTGGTCTCTGTGGGCGCATAGTCACTCTCACGAGCGGGACAGAGACATGCCGAAGGGGAGGACTTGTACTGATACGCCTGGCCATCGAAGGTAAACCGCACTTTTAAGGGGTGGTGTCGAGGCAGGATGGAGACGTGGAAGTAGGCGTCCTTCAGGTCTACCACTGCGAACCAATCTAGATGCCGGACGCAGGTTAAGCGTGAGCATTTTGAATGGGAGTTTGTGCAACGCTTGGTTGAGAAGTCCAAGATTGGTCATAAGCCGCCGCCTTTCCTGGGTACGATGAGGTAAGGGCTGTAGAAACCCTCCTTCATCTTGGTTGGAGGGACCGGCTCTATCACGTCTTTGGCCAGAAGAGTCGCGATTTCCGTGCGCAGGGACTGCGGACGGATGCCCATGAAGGGGGCGGGGGCCTGGCAAACTGAATTGCGTAACCGAGTCGGATGGTCCATGCCAGCCAGCGAGACGGGTTGGGAAGTGAAAGCCACGCGTCCAACCTCTGCGCTAGGGGCACCAAAGGGACGATTAATTTTGACGTACCCGGCGGGGCTTCGCAGCGGGGCGGAGCAGGTAGGTCAGCGTTGGGCGGCGACTGGGCGACCCGCGGCTGAGGTGCTGAGAAGAGACTCAAGCACTTACCTTGCTCCGCACACCCGGCAGGGGGCGGGTTAGCGACTGAGGAGGAGGTCCTGGGTAGGCGTCCTCTGGACTCGTCGGAACCGGCCGGCCGGGGAACAGTCGTGGGGCTGAAGACGGGTCGTCCATGTCCAGGGGGCCAGGACTGTTGATATCTGGGGGCAAAGTGCCGTGAGAACGGCATTTGCGGGCCAGGTGACCCAGAGACAAAAGGAAATAGCTCATTACAGAGAATATGAGAATGTGAAAATTAATTCGACAAGAAAAATTCTCCTCCCGGCCCTCCACCGGGGACGGAGCGGTCTTACCACCTCCGGAGCTAACATCTTGGTCCCTGGGTCGAACGTCTACGGACAGCCTGGGAGCCTTCCGGGTCCTCGAGGGGGTCCATGAGACGGGGGCGTCTGCTTCCTGCGGAGTGCTCGACGCTGGGGCTGAGAGCTGGGCCCGGGTTGAGGCGGAGCAGGATGTTTCATAGCCGCAGGGGGACACCCTCGGCGAGCAGAAGGGGCATGGCCCATGGTGGCAGGCTTGCGGCGGGGCAGGGTGGTGGCCTCCGTCTGCCTCACTGCTGAGGACTGCTGGGCAGAGTCGTCAACGGTGGCGCCGGATGGACGGAGCTGGGAGACGGGGGTGTGGAAGAAGGCGTGCCTTGTCTACCTCCCGCATTTCGACCAGGTCCAGTCCACAGGTGCGTTTCTGGACCACAAGGGGTGGCCATCGCCTGTTCGAGTGCCGGCGCGTCTGACCTCCGTGGCCCGGGGGCGCAGTTGGTCATCCAGCGCAGTTCCTGCAGCACATCAAGAACAGGACTACCCAAGGTGGAAGTTTTGAAGTGCCTTGGCCTGGCGTTGGTTGCAGGAAGGGCCGTGGCGTGCAGAGTGGAGGTGGTGAGAGCAGAGGAGCGAGGAAGCCTTGGCTTTGCTCAACTCGTAACGTCAGACTCGGGCTGGGCGGCAGACCCGAAGGTGGCGGCCCAGTCGAGCGATCAGCATCCAATGCCGCTGTAACGCTCTCCGATGCAGCGGTGATGTCATCCAATTCTGAAGCAAGCAAGCGTGCCGGGGAGGCGGGCGGTTCGAGGAGGTTTACCCGGTGAACAGAGCCAGTCATATTCCCCGAATCGCCTTCATCGCCCGCGGCGCCTGCGACGATCCCGTAGAAAGAAGGCGGAGTGCGGGGGGCGGCTGAAGTGGCTTTCTCTCATTACAAAAGAAAGCCGTGCGACCGCAATGCTATAACGGCCATGTTCTCACACTGAGAAGATGAACCACTGGAGAGAATGCTCATCCCGAGTTCAGACGGAAGCAAACAAGCGTGCCGGGGAGGCGGGAGGTTCGAGGGGGTTTACCCGGCAAACAGAGCCCGTCATTGTCCCCAAATCGTGTTCATCGCCCGCGGCGCCTGCGTCAATCCCGTAGGAAGGAGGCGAGGCGCGGGGCGGCTGAAACGGCTTTCTCTCATTACAAAAGAAAGCCACACGACCGCAATGTTGCCATGGCTATGTTCTCGCACTGAGAACATGAACCATTCATAAAACGCTGCCTGCGTGTGATCGCAGCCCAGGCATGCAAGACAGTGTTTTATGACCGAGAGAGGTGGGGAGAAATCACCGCATCCAGAAACTACACAGGGGCGGAAATTACATCTTTATAAAGACGCGTCATGAAAAGGACGTTCAACGCCGCTGTGTAATGCTCTTTCAGAGAAATAAACTCTTTTACGGAGAGAATCACTCTTTCAACTCTTTTAACTCTGCGCTGTCGAAGCGCCCAGGGGCAAACTGCACACCGGCAGTGAAGAGAAAAGCCGCTGTAGTGCGCCGTAAATCTAACAGCAAAGCAGAGCGTCAGAGGATCAGAAGCAGGATCAGTTGTGTTACTCGCAGCTGACTGCATACACACGACCATCGGCTCCGAAGAAAATTACTGAATGAACGAGCGTATTTCTCTCGCCTTTTTATCCGTATCCGGAGGCAGAGTATGCAAATACTGTTCGCCAACTCTCATTGGCCTTTTTTCATAGATCAGAGGTATCTTTCGGCGCTCAAGAGAGACCCCTAGTGTCGCTTCTTCGTCACGACGTCGAAGTGAGCAACAGACGGGGAACAAAACATATCAATATCTAGTATGATGAAAAATACATCCTTTATTGGTTCTCATTTCTCTGTGTGAATGTGCGGTTTATAAGTATTAAATACATGTAGAATGCATATAGTAGCTCAACAAAGCAGTGAAGGTCAGGGTTAGGTTTATGGGTAGGGGTTGGTGGGATTCTAAATAAACACAATAAACATGCTGCAGTGATGTCCCTATACTACCATATACTGGTAGTATTTAATTAGGGGTACAAATAGCATCTATTACCCTTCCTGCAAAGAGGATTCTTTTTGTTGCTATTTACACTAAGCATCAAAAGTCTCTGTCTTCTATATTTATTCTATACTTATAAGTTGCACATTCACATAGTGTAATGAGAACATGATATAAAGGATGTATGTTTCACCTTACTAGCTTTTGGTATCTTTTGTTTTTACCTAATAAGTTAATTATTATGGGAAAGAAATGTAGAGAGGCTATTAGGCAAGGGTAAGACATCAACGAACAAATGCCTAATAAATACCTTAAAATTCCAAACCAGTCCCTTACAAGTACAATTATTAGTCATTAATTACAATCTAATTTCTGATCCAAAAAATAAAGTTTCACCAAATCATTTAATCACTCATGTTGTTCCAAATCTGTATGGCTTTCTCCCATTGACCCCAAATGAAATTGTAGGCAAAATGTTAGCCCCATTATCCATTCACCCTTATTGTATGGAAGAAAGTTGAAAGGAAAGTGAATGGTGACTGAGGATTAAACTCTGCCTAACGTATCGTTTTGTTTTCCACTGAAAAAGAAAAAAAAAAAAAAAAAAAAAGCCATTCAGGTTTGGAACAAGATGAGGGTAAATGATGGCAGATGCTTATTTGCGAGTAAACTATCCCTTTAATAGTATTCTTAAATGTGGAAAATAGTAATAATAAAGTAATAGTAAACAATGTGTAGATGTGTCCAAACCTTTGGTAGTGTGTTGTGATCTGTCTGGAAACCAGCAATACATTACATTTAACAGATATAAAAGATGTCTTCCTCAAAAAAACAAAAACAAACAAAAAAAAATTATATATATATATATAAAGAAAAATGTTGTCTCTAAATTCAAAAGTCAACTTTCCCCCATGAAGTGCGTGATGAGCTGTTTGGCATTTCGTATTAATAGGTAAACTAACTTACATCGTGCATCACACAAAAGATAAATGGCAAGGAGCAGGCAGTGTAATGTCATTAGTGTCGGAGAGACATGGGCAGGGATCAGATGTGTGGCGTGAGTTGTGGCACTGCTCTTCTTCTCCATCGAGTGCATTTGTCATATACCATTCCGCAGCGTATTGGATTAGACGTTTGCCTTGGATCATTAAGTTTAGCTCAAATCCTGACAGGACAACAAGCGTTTCATCCTTGTCAAACCATGCTGAGGCAGTAGAGAGAAAGATAGAGAGAGAAATACAGAGAGAGGGGTGACTAAGAGACCATCTTTAGTATGTCCTTTAGTTATAATTCATGTTTTAGGAATTGTAGGTCTATTTTGTGATTGGGGGAATATTTACTCGGGGGAATTCACCGAAGAGTTCTGCCAATTTTGAACGTTGTATTTCAGCGCAAAAATCTGCATCTTATTCTCCATCCACTCGCAATTCAGTTTAACTAGGCACTAAATGTGTTAAAAAAAGTGTACCTGGTCTCATAGAAACACATTACTGTACCAAACATTTTTGCAAAATAATTTTATTAGGCTCATTGCACGTATCGCAGCAGTTTCCTGAAGAAATGAGCAGTAGCGATGTAAAAACAATGACTTGAATTCCTTTTCACACAAATCACAAGTAAAACGGCAGATTATCAGTTCTTAAATGCTTATTTTTCGCCATGTACCTCACATAATGCTATCGTATGACATCAAATCACTTTCACTATAGAGCAGGACTTGTAAGGTGTTACACTTTAAAATCTGCAGTATATTAAATTTATAAGTTTGTTCAAATGCAACTAAATTGCGCAGTAGCTTAACCGATAGAGTGTTGCACTTGCATTGCAAAAGAACAGGATGAGTCCTGCTGCAAGTCGACACACAAGTCGAATGTGTCATAGGAGCACCACAAAATTATGTGGTTGCCTCAGCAGTTGCATTTATCACCTAAGATTTGCTTTATCTGCCACAATCGTTTAGGTTTAGGTTTAAGGTAGGGAGGAATGTTTGGTGGATTTAAAACTCGATAGATTTAAAACTATTACTGCCCACAGAAAGCAGAAGGTAAACAGAATTTTATTTAAAAGAGGTGTTTGTGTACATTTTCTCATGATCATGGCAGCAGTTATTCATCAAATGATGAAGAACAGCACTACATAGAGCCATATATCTAGACACGCAGTGCAGCTGAGCTCGCTTTTAGAATTTTAAACAGTTGATTGAGGCACCTAGATTGCACTCCCTGAAAAATAAGCCAGATTGTGGTTGTCTGCTGTATAGAGGTCAGCACGGGCCTTAAAATTATGCCCGAACCTGACCTGTACCCGATATCATCAGATTTTAAGAACACACTGGAACTGAACCCAAAATCGCTCACTCTCCCTTACTGTTTTTTCCTCAAGCAAGTATTGTTGCAATAGGCTGTATTTTATGTAAACACTGTAGGCAAAATGTTTAACAGTATAGTAACAGTAAACATGCACAGTTTTAAAAAGGCATGGAGCAGAAGGGAAAAAAATTAGCTTACACTTTATCAAGCGCTGAAACTTTGCTTTGTGCAGAACAATCTGAAATTAAAGCTGCAAGCAGCGATGACGGGCCCAAGCCGGTGGCACCGCAACCCTGGTGCCTTTAGTTACCGGGCTCATTTCCACTTGGTGGCTTTCGGAAAACAAAGGATGATGGACACAGCAACAACTCAAAAATATAGCTGCAAGCAGCAATGCGATTCCTCCTCAAAATGGCAAATCATTTAAAATTGATCAATAGAGGGTTGGGGTTAAACCCTCCCAATGAAAAAATCCAAAAAACATGTCTTTCTGTCTGAATCCTAAACTAAACATTTTCAGTGTACAGGAAAATCCATCATGCCGGACCTTATGGATCCTGTAGGGTTTTTTGTTTACAATGAGAAATGAGGTATGTTCACCAGGTTTCAGAAAAACTAAATAAATGGGGTGGAAATACAATCACTTTGAAAAATTGACATTTGGGCATGGCCTGTACCGCCCCCTAAGGGCGAATGTGAGCCATTCTTGGTTTGTAGGTTCCTGTTGGCCTGTAGTATTAATGTACCAAATTAGAAAGTATTTGACAAAAAAATGTGCAATTTGGGAATGTCCTTTAGCACCCCCTAAGGGCAAATGTGAGACATTCTTGGTTTGTGGATTTCTGTTGGCCTGTAGTGTCAATATACCAAATTAGAAAATTTTTGACCATAAAATGGGAATTTTGGGCATAGCCTGTAGCGCCCCCTAATGGCGAATATGGGCAATTCTTTGTTTGTGGGTTCCTGTTGGCCTGTAGTATCAATGTACCAAATTAGAACATTTTTGACCAGCAAATGGGAATTTAGGGCGTGGCCTGTAGCGCCCCATAAGGGCGAATGTGGGCCACTCTTGGTTTGTGAATTCCTGTTGGCCTGTAGTATCAATATACAACATTAGAACATTTTTGACCAGAAAATGGGAATTTTGGGCATGGCCTGTAGCGCCCCCTAAGGGCGAATGTGGGATATTCTTTACGCAGTACTTCAGAGTGATGTCATCTTGAAGTATATATATATAGGTCTATTTCTAACCCACACCTATAATATCACTTCTGAAGGCATGGATTTAACCACTGGAGTGGTATGGATTACTTTTATGCTGCATTTATTTGATTTTTGCAGCTTCTGAGTTCTGATCACCATTCAAGTCATTGAAAGGTCCAACAGGGTTGAGATAATCTTCTAAAAAGCTTAATTTGTGTTCACTAGAAGAAAGAAAACAATACACATCTGGGATGCAATGAGGGTGAGTATACGATGAGAGAAATTTATTTTTGGGGTGAAAACCATTTGTAGGCCTACTTTTTATTTACTTGGAAAATTGTTACTGTCTCTTTAAGAGGATTTTAAACGCATTTCATTCAAGGCACAGTCTGTGCGGCTTGTTTTAGTGAGTTTAATCTTTTGAGAACTGTGAAGTCTCATTATTTTCGTGCTGTTACATCTGTATTCATTTCAGAGATTACTTGATTGAGATTGTGAAACTACATACAACCGACAAACCTCCATGAAGATGCGAGTAAAAATGAGATGCCTCGCGCTGTCAGACACAACGCTGATAATCATTCTCGGAAGTGTTGATACTAGATTTCGATTCGCGATTTCTTCATCAACTGTTTATGTTCACTTGGGACAAAACAGACAATATATCATGTAATTTGACATTTTGTAGTATGAAATTGTCCGTTCAAACGCAAGAAGAAGCGAATGCGATCTCTCATCGGGGCTCGTGCGTTAGACGCGACGCATCTCGCGGTTTCACACAAAACTGCTCACAAACATTTATTTGAGTTGTTTTGTCATTTTTTTCCAGAAATAACTAGCAATACTCCTACAAATAAATGCTTCGTCACTAAAACGTTTTGACTTTCTATAGAAAATATAGACAACACACGTTCTTACCTTGCAAAAATCGCCTCAGTATTTAATTTGAAGCAGTAAATCCAACACTGGAGTAAATCTCTCGTGATATCACCTTTCCATTGAAATGAAGGAAGACGGTGATGACGATACAGTTATTATTCTTGCCCAGTAACCCCTTAACCAATCACATGTGCCTTTAGCTTGTATTGTCATGAGTATCTGGGCAGACTTCAGAAATAAAATCGGTGATCGGACGACGATGACACTGAGACAGGAACCATGGGAATAATTGTTCCCAAATTTGAACGCTCTGGCTGTAAATGGTTAAAGGTTGTTAAAAATTGTATCCTCCACTCAGTTGATGTATATATTGAGTGGGGACACATTGTTTGCCTTTTTTCTGGGATTCGACTGCAAAAGAGCTCAAGCAACTGTTGAACTCAGTCCCTGCCCATTCTGGACTCAGACCTGTTGTAAATCATTGAACAATGAGGCTTGGATGCCATCTATTGGACATTTCTTGTAATTGCCACTCAGAGAATGAACAGACAGTGGATTAAACTTTAGTTTTTTAGGCTTTAGTTCTTTGTTGTATTCACCTGCTACGGCGTGTGTAACATTTTTCTGTCAACTCTGCATACAGGTGAAACTCGAAAAATTAGAATATCGTGCAAAAGTTAATGTAACCCATACTATGTTGAACACAAGAGGGCAGTATAGCCCTATGTATTACTTCACAAGCCCCCCTCCCTTCCTACTCCTCACACACAAAGTCTTAGAGAGTGACTTGCAAAATTCTGACATTTTCTCCACATTCAAACCAAAATATCTGACTTTCTGTTGGTCGGAGCTAATGACTGTAAATTAGAAAGTTGTCCGGCTTGAGGAGAACTATATCAATACCAATTTTTGTACCTGTAGATGAAACTAACCCCCCACTTTTTTGTCAAAAGGTGGCGCTACTGAGCCCCTCACCACACCCATTTCTGAAACTTTGCACATGTCTACTGGCTAATAAATGTGACGTCTCTGTCGAGTTTCATGCAATTTCAAGTATGTTAAGAGTCTCAAAAGCATCAATAAAGAAAAGTAAAGTTTGAAGTGTTGCCACGGCAACAGTATCTAAGATATCAATAATCCTTTCACAGGTCTAAATCTGCCGTGTGTTTACATTATACACGTAAAGTTTGAAGCAAATCGGGTAAAAACAAGAGGGTGATTTCAAAGCATTTTGAAAGTGACACACTTCCTGCTGCCAGTTGGTGGCGCTATAACTTTGACTCACAATAGTCACATCCATGTGATCGGCCTCTTACAACGAACACACTGCTGAAGTTTCATCAAGATCTGTTAATTTATGCAGAAGTTATAACACACTTCCTGTCTCACTTTTCTCGCCATAAATTTGTTTCCTCGCCACGGCCAAACCGTTCGAGATATCAAAAATCCGCTGGCAATTTTTCATCCTCAATGTCTTGACTTCATGCTGACTGAGATTCGTGGCGATTAAATGATTTCTCTAGGAGGAGTATTTCAAATTCCATTGTATACGTTTTCCAAACAACCCTAAATAGCCGACTTCCTGTTGGGCTGAGGTAAAAAGTAAGAGCATGAAGTATATATGAAACGATGAGATCTATATGTGTACCGACTTTCATATTATTACATGCAAGTGTGTTTGATTTATGGACCAAGGTTTCGGACCCCGTTCCAGGGGGCGCTGCTGAGCCCCCCTGCCACGCCCGGGTACCATCTTCAGCCCAGCCCTGATGGCCGCAGGTTCTGACCCGTGTGCAAAGTTTCAAGAGTTTTAGAGCATGTTAAGGCCCCCAAAAGTGCCCGAATAGTCGATAAAATAATAATAATAATAATAATAATAATAATAATAATAATAATAATAATAATTAAAGCTGCAAGCAGCGATGAAGGGCCCAAGCCGGTGGCACCGCAACCCTGGTGCCTTTAGTTACCGGGCTCATTTCCACTTGGTGGCTTTCGGAAAACAAAGGATGATGGACACAGCAACAACTCAAAAATATAGCTGCAAGCAGCAATGCGATTCCTCCTCAAAATGGCAAATCATTTAAAATTGATCAATAGAGGGTTGGGGTTAAACCCTCCCAATGAAAAAATCCAAAAAACATGTCTTTCTGTCAGAATCCTAAACTAAACATTTTCAGTGTACAGGAAAATCCATCATGTCGGACCTTATGGATCCTGTAGGGTTTTTTGTTTACAATGAGAAATGAGGTTTGTTCACCAGGTTTCAGAAAAACTAAATAAATGTGTTGGAAATACAAACACTTTGAAAAAATGACATTTGGGCATGGCCTGTAGCTCCCCCTAAGGGTGAATGTGAGCCATTCTTGGTTTGTAGGTTCCTGTTGGCCTGTAGTATTAATGTACCAATTTAGAAAGTATTTGACAAAAAAATGTGCAATTTGGGAATGGCCTTTAGCGCCCCCTAAGGGCGAATGTGAGACATTCTTGGTTTGTGGATTTCTGTTGGCCTGTAGTGTCAATATACCAAATTAGAACATTTTTGACCAGCAAATGGGAATTTAGGGCATGGCCTGTAGCGCCCCCTAAGGGCGAATGTGGGCCATTCTTGGTTTGTGGATTCCTGTTGGCCTGTAGTATCAATCTACAAAATTAGAACATTTTTGACCAGAAAATGGGAATTTTGGGTATGGCCTGTAGCGCCCCCTAAGGGCGAATGTGGGCCATTCTTGGTTTGTGGATTCCTGTTGGCCTGTAGTATCAATATACAAAATTAGAACATTTTTGACCAGAAAATGGGAATTTTGGGCATGGCCTGTAGCGCCCCCTTAGGGCGAATGTGGGATATTCTTTACGCAGTACTTCAGAGTGATGTCATCTTTAAGTATATATATATATAGGTCTGTATCTAACCCACACCTATAATATCACTTCTGAAGGCATGGATTAAACCACAGGAGTGGTATGGATTACTTTTATGCTGCATTTATGTGATTTTTGTAGCTTCTGAGTTCTGATCACCATTCAAGTCATTGAAAGGTCCAACAGGGTTGAGATAATCTTCTAAAAAGCTTAATTTGTGTTCACTAGAAGAAAGAAAATAATACACATCTGGGATGGAATGAGGGTGAGTATACGATGAGAGAAATTTATTTTGGGGGTGAAAACCATTTGTAGGCTACTTTTTATTTACTTGGAAAATTGTTACTGTCTCTTTAAGAGGATTTTAAACGCATTTCATTCAAGCCGTCTTTGCGGCTTGTTTTATTGAGATATAATCTTTTGAGAACTGTGAATCTCATTATTTTCGTGCTGTTACATCTGTATTCATTTCAGAGATTAATTGATTGAGATTGTGAAACTACATACAACCGACAAACCTCCATGAAGATGCGAGTAAAAATGAGATTCCTCGCGCTGTCAGACACAAAGCTGATAATCATTCTCGGAAGTGTTGATACTAGATTTAGATTCGCGATTTCTTCATCAACTGTTTATGGTCACTTGAGACAAAACAGACAATATATCATGTATTTTGACATTTTGTTGTTATGAAATTGTCCGTTCAAACGCAAGAAGAAGCGAATGCGATCTCTCATCGGGGCTCGTGAGTTAGACGTGACGCTGCTCGCGGTTTCACACAAAACTGCTCACAAACATTTATTTGAGTTGTTTCGTCATTTTTTTTCCAGAAATAACTAGCAATACTCCTACAAATAAATGCTTCGTAACTAAAACGTTTTGACTTTCTATAGAAAATATAGACAACACGTTCTTACCTTGCAAAAATCGCCTCAGTATTTAATTTGAAGCAGTAAATCCAACACTGGAGTAAATCTCTCGTGATATCACCGTCCCATTGAAATGAAGGAAGACGGTGATGACGATACAGTTATTATTCTTGCCCAGTAACCCCTTAACCAATCACATGTGCCTTTAGCTTGTATTGTCATGAGTATCTGGGCAGATTTCAGAAATAAAATCGGTGATTGGACGACGATGACACTGAGACAGAAACTATGGGAATAATTGTTCCCAAATTTGAACGCTCTGGCTGTAAATGGTTAAAGGTTGTTAAAAATTGTATCCGCCACTCAGTTGATGTATATATTGAGTGGGGACACAGTGTTTGCCTTTTTTCTGGGATTCGACGGCAAAAGAGCTCAAGCAACTGTTGAACTCAGTCCCTGCCCATTCTGGACTCAGACCTGTTGTAAATCATTGAACAATGAGGCTTGGATGCCATCTATTGGACATTTCTTGTAATTGCCACTCAGAGAATGAACAGACAGTGGATTAAATTTTAGTTTTTTAGGCTTTAGTTCTTTGTTGTATTCACCTGCTACGGCGTGTGTAACATTTTTCTGTCAACTCTGCATACAGGTGAAACTCGAAAAATTAGAATATCGTGCAAAAGTTAATGTAACCCATACTATGTTGAACACAAGAGGGCAGTATAGCCCTATGTATTACTTCACAAGACCCAACGTCCCCCCTCCCCTACAAACTCACAGAGTCTCAGAGAGTGACTTGCAAAATTCTGACATTTTCTCCACATTCAAACCAAAATATCTGACTTTCTGTTGGTCGGAGCTAATGACTGTAAATTAGAAAGTTGTCCGGCTTGAGGAGAACTATATCAATACCAATTTTTGTACCTGTAGATGAAACTAACCCCCCACTTTTTTGTCAAAAGGTGGCGCTACTGAGCCCCTCACCACACCCATTTCTGAAACTTTGCACATGTCTACTGGCTAATAAATGTGACGTCTCTGTCGAGTTTCATGCAATTTCAAGTATGTTAAGAGTCTCAAAAGCATCAATAAAGAAAAGTAAAGTTTGAAGCGTTGCCACGGCAACAGTATCTAAGATATCAATAATCCTTTCACAGGTCTAAATCTGCCGTGTGTTTACATTATACACGTAAAGTTTGAAGCAAATTGGGTAAAAACAAGAGGGTGATTTCAAAGCATTTTGAAAGTGACACACTTCCTGCTGCCAGTTGGTGGCGCTATAACTTTGACTCACAATAGTCACATCCATGTGATCGGCCTCTTACAACGAACACACTGCTGAAGTTTCATCAAGATCTGTTAATTTATGCAGAAGTTATAACACACTTCCTGTCTCACTTTTCTCGCCATAAATTTGTTTCCTCGCCACGGCCAAACCGTTCGAAATATCAAAAATCCGCTGGCAATTTTTCATCCTCAATGTCTTGACTTCATGCTGACTGAGATTCGTGGCGATTAAATGATTTCTCTAGGAGGAGTATTTCAAATTCCATTGTATACGTTTTCCAAACAACCCTAAATAGCCGACTTCCTGTTGGGCTGAGGTAAAAAGTAAGAGCATGAAGTATATATGAAACGATGAGATCTATATGTGTACCGACTTTCATATTATTACATGCAAGTGTGTTTGATTTATGGACCAAGGTTTCGGACCCCGTTCCAGGGGGCGCTGCTGAGCCCCCCTGCCACGCCCGGGTACCATCTTCAGCCCAGCCCTGATGGCCGCAGGTTCTGACCCGTGTGCAAAGTTTCAAGAGTTTTAGAGCATGTTAAGGCCCCCAAAAGTGCCCGAATAGTCGATAAAATAATAATAATAATAATAATAATAATAATAATAATAATAATCCTAAGGAAAACAATAGGGCCTTCGCCTTTTCAGGCTTGGGCCCTAATAATAATAATAATCCTAAGGAAAACAATAGGGCCTTCGCCTTTTCAGGCTTGGGCCCTAATAATAATAATAATAATAATCCTAAGGAAAACAATAGGGCCTTCGCCTTTTCAGGCTTGGGCCCTAATAATAATAATAATAATAATAATAATAATAATAATAATAATAATCCTAAGGAAAACAATAGGGCCTTCGCCTTTTCAGGCTTGGGCCCTAATAATGTGTAACAGTGTAACCTGTAGTCTGAACATCTTCATATTTGTGACACCTCCACTAAAAACAAGCAAGACACAGCACAACAAATAAAACAGACCGCAGGTGTCTTGACATGTATTTTTAAAACTTCAAGTTCTTTTTAACTTGACACGGTGTCAAAACAAAATCTTGTGGTGTTGCGCAAGATGCTGAAGAAACAACGAGTTGTGGTGCAGTGGTCAAAGACATAATTTCACCAAAACAATGGCAAAACAGCACAGATGTGTGCAAAAACACATTCACTGTGAACAGACCCTTAATCATCTGTTTGCTGGTGTCTGTGAGTGAAACAAGTGTGCAAAACAAGTAAGGTATGTCTATTTATTGTTTTCATAAAATACAAACCTGTCCTGACTGAAACCAGAAGTCATAGTTGAAAAACTGACCAGAACCAGGCTTGGAACCAGACATTTTGTCAGATCCTGTCCGGCCCTGTTCAGGTTGCATACCTCTACCACTACAGTACATTATCCCCAACTTAGTACTCACAACCTATCCACAAGATTGGGAATTATGGCATGCAAACTGCTTTTAGAACAGATTTTTACACTGTTGCCTGATTTGTAGAATTCCTCTAGTGAATCAGGTGCTAAATGCAGACAATCTGTGCAATGGTGCTATAAATGGGTGCAATGCATTCTTAGTGAATTCCACCTCAGAGAAGTTTCATGTTTCAAACTATGCAGGAAAGAGGATCGTGGGACATGAGAGCTAGGGCATTGGTGGCAATTAATGCAAGTGGAATCTCAGACAAGGAGGCTAATGAGTTTTAATATACATGCAGGTGAGGAAAAGGTGAGGCACTGAAGCCCTTAATGAACTCATGACAGCCTAATTAGCCACAATTTATAATTCCCTGATTCTAATCAGAAGCACTGAACTGCTGCCACAGATCTTTGTATGAATAAGTCTTTTCAAATTCTCGAATATGTTGCATGGTATTTGATTGATAATTGCTGTGGGGTTTTTTCCCCCTCCCTCTTCCCATTACTTTGGCTGTAATGCTAGTGCCCAGAATGGACCATGAAATAATGGAAGATGTCTAGATATTGATTAATCAACTCTTAATGTGTACTTTATTTTTTGGTATGAGTGATGCTGTGCAGGTATCTTTATTTTCAGAGTAGGCATGCTGACAGGTGCTCATTAAACTGATGATGACATATATGATTAAACTCTATCCTGTGCATGTACTGTAGTAGCTTTGGAAAAGCATTTAAAAAATAAAACAAAATCCCATGAAATGGCTTGATGAGTGTAGTTGTATTTATTGATGTATTTCCTATTAACCCTGCTATTACAGTATGTCTGGGTAATTTTTTACCTGTTTAAGAGTTAAAACAGTGAAAAACTTGACTTGGTCTTAAAGGAATAGTTTGCCCAAAAAATGTAATTATCTTATAATTTACTCACCCTCATGCCATCCCGGATGTGTATGACTCTCTTTCTTCTGTAGAGCACAAACAAAGATTTTTAGAAGTATATCTCAGCTCTGTAGGTCATTTCAACGCAAGTGAATGGTGGCACTTTGAAGCTCCAAAAAGCAGATAAAGGCAACATTAAAGTAATCCAATTAACTCCAGTAGTTTAATCAATGAGTAAATCCAATCAGTTTTGGGTGAAAGTAAGCTAATACAATAATACAAACTCAAATCAATGTTTCATGTGAAAAGTTTCATGTGCATGTGTATATTTATTACATCAACAGAACTCTGACGCAAACTGGAGGTGGATACATAATTACATAAATTCAATGCAAATAAATGTCATGCCCATTTATTTGTTTATTTGGCAAGTGGTTTTGTAATAGTAGGTGAATGTGTGAGAAGCCACTGCTTAAACACTAATCGCATCATTGATATCATGTGCGCTCTGTGTGTTTGTATAAATGACAAAGAGCAGAGCATTTTATTCACTGTGAAGTCCACATGTAGACTATATTTTTCTATAATAAATCATAGCCTTTTGCAATTTATTAAGCACATCAGCCCATATAGGGAACTGGTTTTCCAGAGGTGTAAAGTCATTGAAAACATCCTGTATTCTGCCAAAACGGCAAAATAAAAGCCCCAACTAGATGTGTGAAATTGATAAAATGTGACAGAAATATATTACTTCTGTATAGTAAATTTTATATGCAATGTAGAAGTAGTATTGATAATAATAATAATAATAATAATAATAATAATATATCAATACTAAGTACATTTTATTTAAGCAATATCACACAAGTAAAAGTGTTACTGCTTTCATTAATACTGTGATGCTCTACTGAGCAGCACTGTAATTGAACAAAAATATAAAATAAAAAATATTTAAAAACTCAAATGTTGGATTTTGGAATGTGATGTGAGGAAGCTCTTCATTTGATAAAAATAATGCAATGGCATGTTGAAATGTAATTGTTCTGTTCTCATTTGATTAAAATTCTAGGAACTCAGATCAAATTTAATTGAACATTAAAACGTGTCATTTTTGAAAAAATAAAACTAAAGAGCATTATATTGTACAAATATTTGGATATACCAATTAGTGAAAGATTACTGTAATATTTTTTATCAGTTTTCCCAGAAGTAAATTTGCCAACTTTTTGGAGAATGCTAGTTTATAGATGGCCTCAAAGCTAATAGACATGGACTAAAGTCACACAACTCCACTTTTGTGGAATGTGGAATGTTTAATATCCTGTAGTGAGATGATTAAATAAAATAATTTACATTATTCATGCATGGTGTTTCAATGTTTTGTGTTGACTGAAGGGCTAGGGAGTGAGAACGAGTGTATCACAAGCTAGCGGAATGCGTCTCCAAAAACACACCTGAGAAAAACAGCAAACCATATTCTCCAACCACCCTTGCCATTTCCAAAGGCACACAGAACATTCAAACCTGTCTACTATGTCTGCAATGGTTATCTGGAAAAGTCATTACTATTTAATCATAATTTCTATTCTCAACATAAGAGCTTTGCATTTGTTTAGTAGTTTGTGTGTTTGTGTGATTTCATATGGAATCTACATGGGAATAAACATATACAGATGTAACAGTGGTTTTCCCTTTCCCTTAATTCATTTATATTCACTGAGTCATAATTCACTGAATTATTATTTATGATTACTATGTTCATTTGTAATGTTTAACTGTTCATCAAAAGAAATAAAAAAAAAAAAAGAAATAATAAAATAAAATCTATTTCTCCATTTCCTCCAAGTGTGAAATTGCTTTTAAGAATGTTCTGGATATTCAAAAACAATTGTCCTCAACTGGTGTTTTGCGATGCAAAATATGATCACAACCTGGTCTCTTCTGACCAGGTTGTGAACTAAACGGGGGCATTTACTATTGTAAATGGAAACTAGATGAACTTTTGTCAAGACAAACTTTAATGTTGGCTTCACAAAACCTGTGTGAAAGTTTAAACTAGTTGTAAACGTTTGATGGTTATACAGATATTACAGTGATACAGAAAGACAGCCAGCTAGCTTGCTAGATAGTCAGGCAGACTGTAAAATAGATAGTCAGATAAACCATCAGATTGATAGATGGAGAGAGAGAGAGAAAGATAATGAGAGAGAGAGAGAGAGAGAGAGAGAGAGAGAGAGAGAGAGCAACTTAACTTAAACCAGATCCAAAGGCCTATGTGGGTTTGTTCACATTTGAATTTTTTGACAGATGGAGTTTGAAATAATTAGCATTCTGTTGGCCTTTTTGAACATTCCGTTATTGTAAGTCTGTGATTTTTTTCGATTTTGATTATCTGCTCTGCGAAAACTGTGAAGGAGGTCGTCATTCATACATCAATGTTTGGAATTGACAAGCATATTTATTAACAGGTGTGCATCTCAAAATGTCCTGATCATACAACAGTTTACTCATGATGCTCCGATCAGGATTTTTACAGCTGATGCGATCACCGATCTTCTTGTCACCTGTCACTATCTTGCACACTGTGACTATTCATTTATTTTTTTCTCTTCCCAGTAATATCAATTTGCCTAGTTTTTTTTTTTTTAAAATAAGACTTTAAAACAAGTATAGGCTAAAAAAAATATTATCTATATTAAGGATCAGAGCCCATTAAAAAATTCAACTTGGTGTCAAACCAAGGTGCAGTTAAACTTAATGTGACATTTTTCATTTGAGTCATTGTCATTATTTCATATAATGATTATTAATCTGTATTTTATTTATATTATATTTTTGCATTATATTTAATACATACATGGTATCTTAATACAGTATAAAGAATTATTATATTTATAAATTCCTTCCCTGCCTTTTCATTTAGTTTGATGACTGTATTAATAGTTCATTTTTAACTTGTTGCTGCTTGAACTTTAATGAGTGGTGCACTCTCATGAGGGCAAGAGATGGAAGTGGAGTAACAGCAGATTTTTTTTTTAACTCTACAGGTGCTACTGTTGTTAATGCTGTTTAATTGGGAGATATTTAATAAAGTTGTTTGAATTACACCACAGCTCACGCTATTACTGAGATGCGTATGCCCAGCGGACACATAGAAGCTGCCGCCATGAACGACAGTAAGAACTGTTTCACAGCTTGTGCTATTTTCCCTTTGCCTTGTTAACAGTACAGTTATCAAACTTTTCATATTCGCCATACCTCCCCCACTGCATCGTTCTTAACTGCTGAATCAAGTTTGTTGTCTTACAAGTTACAACACTATTCCAGCATTCCCCCCACTCCAAGTCAGTGATGCCATGACAGTGCCACGGAAGTCTTAATGGAGAGTTTTTTGTGACATGAGCAATCATTTTATGTGATCGTCCAAGTTACCAATCGAGTCATAGGATGTGAATATCGACCAATACCGATTGGCGCATCCCTACATCTTACAGTAACAGCTTGAATAATGTCTGTGTGAATGAACAGCCAATGTCACAACTATTCTATTCTACCTGTAGCCATAGTGACATACTGAAGTAAATATCAAAGATGGCGACGTCAATCAGGCCTCGAAGGCCCCTAAGGCCCAGGGGGGCCCATGCAAATGTCTGTGGTTGACCCTTAATGGGATTAAGTACAATCATTTACTTTCTGACTTATATCACCGAAAATAGAATGTATATGTATTTACATGTTAAATACATTCATTTTTATCATTAAAACACATTTCAACATGCCATCTGATTCTGATACCCCATCCCCCTTCTGTTATTGTGTAAATGGTACGGTTGAAACACCTGGCTAATCAGATGTGCAGAACACACACAATGTGCATTGTGCAGCTAACGTGAAGCAGGGACTGACTAGAGAGTCAAAATGCCTCACCAACTACCTAATTAAAAAAATAAACATTGCAATTTTCCATGGATGTAACTGTTTCAAGGTTTCACTATATACATCGGTTTTAAAATTAGATGGTTATACCATTGAAATCTTCTCATTGAAGATAAAGACAGATTTTTTCAGAACTTTTCTAAAATCCTAATCTTATAGTTTGCTGCAAAAATTATCAGCTCAGGCGGGAAACACTTCAAACCTTAAGCACCATCTCCGTGAGCACCATCCCACGGAATTTGCAGAGATGAATGTAAGTGGAAATACAGTACAAAGGATAATAAATTATAGCCCATTTCATAAAAACACAAGATTCAATGTAGTTTTGCATGATTTGTAATGACTAGTTAGGCTAAAGTTATGTTTATGCTTTTTGTCACATTCACAAATGCAGCAAACGGATTTAAAACCTCGTTCAACATTACGATGTGCCAACTGTTCTTTTGCCTAAGTGCAGCGCAACAGCAGGCCAATGTGTTGGAAAATACTAATAATATGTTTTATTTGTAAAACATTATACTAAATAATGCATGTACTAAATAATGCATGAAGTACAAAATGCCTGGCTTTTGGTGTTCAGGAATTTGACATTGACAATTTGCATGCAAGAAATTGACAGTGAAACTGTGGCAGAAATTGTCAGTATTGGACAAAATAGCCTATTTTATAACCAAATATTGAACTGCTTATAATATTATCAAAGCACCTAAATACCGTGAAACAGTAATACCGTGGTCATTTTTGTGACGGTTATCATACTGTTACACCCCTATTAGGCAGCAAAGATGGTGACAGGTCCACCTGCACTTTACCCACGTGTGTGCAGTTTGATTGACATCAAACACAGCCCCTTGATGACAGCCTTCCCTGCTTTCTTCACAGCCAGTGGATACAATATTTTATTGACATTTTAGATTGGTTTCCAGTGAGATATTGTGTTTATATAGTGACTTTGCTGTTGTAAACATTACTGTTGCTACTCTAGAAACAACATTCTTTAAAAATAATAATATATTTTTCGCAATTATTTAGTTAAAAAAACAAAAATCAATGAGCACGTACAAGCACTCCGCACTGTTTGTCCCCCCTGTCCATAAATCCTGATGGCGGCCCTGACATCAATAAATCTAGAAAGTTTTATTACAATTGCCGTTATTAAAAAAACAAGTGCAATTGAGGTGCAAGTTCACTCATTAGATCATAATTAATCATCAGTGCCTTTAAATGCATTTTAACGAAGTGCAGAGCTCAGCATTTGTGTAGCGTGGCTCACGCACATGAGCAGCTTCAGTGGAAGACAGCGGCTAGATCTTCGGATGATACACAGATCACATCTCCGTCTCTGTGAGTTAATTAAACTCCATGACAATCACGAGACTATGCAATCTGAGCAGCATTCATGTTGTAAAACTGTATATTATCTTATATATTAGAGTCTCATAATCAAAATGAGCATGTTTCCAAAGTCCACTTTTCAAAGTTCGTAATATCCAAGCAGTGCAGTCAGATTTTGTGTCGTCTTGAAAGGCGGAGCCTTAATTTTACTCTGTACGCTTCCACCGATTTTACAGAGAAAAAAGCTTGCAGGAACCAAATTTTTTGTTAGATCATTTTTAAATTTGAAACATAACTTCTTTAGACTTGTGGCTTTGAGAACCTTGTATTTCTGGGATGTCTTGGCACTTTTATTATTGTTTTATTAGATTATAAAACATGTTCAGCACAAAATATTTCCATTACTATAAACTTCAGCTTCTCTAACTTTATAAAATAACAACATATATTAATTGAACTTGGGAAATAAAAAAAAGTGTCTTCTTTCAAAAGATACAACAACTGTGTCCATACTCCAAAGGGTCCAGTAAATACAACCATTTAAGTTCAGGTATGTCATTTTCATGGTTTTTGCTCAAAAAGGGGGTGAGTATCAACAGGTTAAAGCTATTTCCTAGCTTTAGTAGTAGTAATACATGCAATCACAAAGTGCTGTGTTATGAAAACAGCTGAATCTTCACTTCACTTCATGTCACCTAACTCTCTCATATTACACATAAAAGTTATCTTTTGCCATCACCTGCTGACTAACATATGTAATGTAAAAAAATAAATGTAAAAAAAGACAAACCATAGCTCTTAACAGATCCGCACTGCTCTTACACTTTAGATTAGAATGGCAGGAATGCAAGCGGAGTGATACACACAGTGAAGCGTCCGAGTGCTGATAGTGTCAGACCATCAGTGCTCATGGAACGTCTCTCATCCAATCAGATTTGAGGACCGGAACTAACTGATAACTAATATATATTTATATATATTAAGAGAGAGAGAGAACTGGATTACTGACGCAAAGATAATTGCCTGCAGGAGGTGAAGCCACCAGAAAAGTTTGAGCGGAATCTTGTGCCCGCTATTTCACCATCTCTGATCTCAGGAATAATGTTTAATGTTTAATTTGCTCGTTATGGATAATATTCATTACGAGGGAGAAGATATATGCAGATTGCGGTGTTAGAGCATCCACCTGCAGATTATCTGTACAGCACACTGACCACCAAAAGAAGTGGCAAAACTGTTCACAAGTTGTAATGCAAGTAGAAAAAGCTGTAACATCTGCTTTTTTAGGGTGACAGGTCCTTTCCCCCAGAGGGACTTTAAAAAATTCAGAACGGGACTTCTAAATCGCCTTACATGTCCGTGATTTGCTTTTTTATATTGATGTGCTCTCTGTAGTCATACATACAAAGCCTAGCATTTCAATTGAATTCTAAACACCTTTGCAGTGCGTGTCTTCCTCCCTCTCTGCACGCCCAAGGGAGAGAAAGCATGCTCTTATTTAAGTGACCATGAGAAAAAGGCTTTTTTTTTTTTATGAAAACATAAATCAATTAACTAGTGATGCTCCGATACGATACTGAGGGTTTTAGATGGATCGGTATCGGTCAGACAAACTCAATCCAAATCCAATACTGTGTAGGTCATGTTCATTACTGTCAAACTCCAAAACTGACATAAAAGAATGATAAAAGCACCATTAAAGTAGTCCATGTGACTCGTGCATATTATTCAAAGCTACTGTAAGACATGCAATAGCTTTATGAATAGCAACAGGCTGTGATTCATAAATAAATATTCACAGGTAGTAAGGGTGGGCATGGGTAATATACCAGTAGACATGATAAACCGGTAGAAATTTGCCAACCGGTATACATTTTAGATTATCGTCTCTATCGCGGAAACGCATAATGCAACACAAGAAATGTGTACAGAACATAACACGTATGCACTCTGTTGGATAAACGGAGGAAGTTGGAGGGACTGCTGATTTCTCAAATTCATTTGAATAAGAAGATGAGAGGAGATTATGAAGGAAAAAATGCATCCTCCATGGTTTGGAATTGGTTTGGCTTTAGAAAACGCAATACAGAGAAGAAATCAGTAATTTGCATGGATTGTGCATTGTGTGTGTCGATCCATGTGTAGGTATATATCAGTGGTCACGGCTTCACATGAGTCTGATAGAAATAATGAAACCAACAGCTGCAAGTGTCATTAGATGAAAAGATTGTCTAGAATGCGAGAAAAAAATGACACTGCATCCGCTTCTGCTGCATGACAGTTCATTCCGTGATCCAAACACATCTCCCATCCAAACACGTGCAGCTGTGTTTTGTACGAGATTTGCGTATGCAGTCAGAAAGTCATCCTAGTCCCTTCATTTGTCCTCCTGTTACAGAAAAAGTGCAGATCATACCCATTACTCATTCTGGTTTATCTCGATGTCGAGGTTTTTTTTTTAATACACATCAAAACCATTTCTAATATTCTGCTCGAATGATGTTTGATATCAGCCATATTTTCCTTTAGATATTGTATATGTTCTTAATAGAGATTAATTAAAACACAAAGAGCCTAATTAAGTGTTTTATTTATGGATATCTTTTTATTTACATGTTATTTTACTTTTTGCATTGCTTTGAGAAGATGTTAAGGTTCTTGTGTAAAGTAATAATAACAATAATAACAACAACAACAAAAATAAAAAAATATTATTATAATACAATCAATTGGTGCACATTACGAGACTGAATTTATTTTAAAGGTGCTATATGTAATATTTTTTTATTGTACTAAATCATAAAATTACCATAATATGTCATTAGAGAATTAGGAATCATGCTAAATTGAAATACTGGCCTCTCAGATAACAATGCTACAGCCAGTATATTCTACTTTGAAGTTTCCACGTGTGATCCCGCTGCCCACTCACCAATAGTATTTCGACACCACCGGGTTGCCCGATTTGAACAAGTTTGCAGGCAAACAACAACACTGGGTGCTGCAGCCATGGAAGCCAGCAAACCAACTGAATCAGGGATAACAGATTCCATCCGACCTAAAAAGCCTCACCATCCATCTAAAAACCACCATGACCAGAGGCGTAGTAAAACAAGGATACATATTGGAAGATGGAGACAGCTTGAAGCCCAGAAATCCTTTAAAACTGATGCTGAGTTGGCTAATTTGCGTCAATATTCTGGCAACCCGCATGAGTTTTGAGTGTGGGGCGGGGCAAGCAACTCTCCAATATTTTGAATTTGGACTGCAGTACCCATTTCATCTTACTTAAAGCACTTTAAAAAAATTTTTACTTTGACTATGTTTGACAAGTTCAATATAAAGAGAAAATGATATGAAATGAAGAAGTTTTCATTAATAAAGTATTTAATTCACTGACTTGATTACTCAAATTTACACGTTGTGACATGGCTTAATATATAGTACAATTTTAGTGATTTTATCAGAAAAAAAATAACTATATTGTGATATGTATCGTTACCGTGATATAAAATGACTCATATCTTGATATAGGATTTTGGTCATATCGGTATTCATGTGCAGCATGTTAGTGAATGATGCTGCACTGTTGACACACAAACATGATGCACAGGCTGGTGAGGTGGTCTTGGCTACTTTTCATATGTGAGTGCTACTCACAACAACATCTCAGATGTAAATGCCCAATAGTTCGGTTAACTTATAATATGCATTTAGAACGGCACCGGAGGAGTATTTTACCAGACTTTGAATAAAAATCTATTTAAACTACTGTGAAGTAGCCCATTAACAGACACTTACAGAACTTTTGGAGTGTTAGGATCATCAAAAAAAAGTGTGATGGTTTTAAAGTTAAAGGACCACGACTGAAATGTATTATAGTGGTATTAAAAAATTCTAAAAATAAATAATAATAATTTATTATCGTTATTATTTGTTTATAAATTATAATCATATTTAAGTTGAATGGGTTCCAAAAATAATGTGTGAAAAGTGTCTTACAACTAAATTGAAAAAAAAGAGATCTGCATCCTTTAAAGTCCAGATACAAGTAAAAAAAAACCTGCTAACTGCAGTTAATTTTGCTGCTATATAATTCAGTAGACTAGTTAACAATACATTTTTCTTAATAGGCTATACATTTGCGGTTCATTAAAATAATGTGTAGTTAGAGGTTTGTTTTGTACTAATTTTTTGGCTGACCGATTTTTTCCAGTCGGGAGAGATCGCTTGAAAATTGTTAGAGCTTATGTAGTCGCGGCTCACATCAAGTGAGAGAAATTACGACTGGCTTACGAGCAACGTACAACCTTCTGATAATTTTTTTAAATGTTTAAAAAATGTGGCCGTTGTCAGGCTGTGATGGAGGAAACGAGACGTTGTGTCAAAGAAGCGACACTAGGGGTCTCTCTTGAGTGCTGAATATGCCTCTGATCTATGAAAAAAGGCCAATGAGAAGTTGGCAGACAGTATTTGCATACCCCGCCCCCGGACATACGGGTTTAAACGTGGGGAAATACGTTGAGTTCATTCAGGATTTTTCTGAGGAGCCGGAAATGGTCCGGCCACTACAGTGTCTCGGCTCAGCGACGTGGCCGGGAGGACACAATGTCTCGTTCCCTCCATCAGGGAACGGAGGTTACATACGTAACCGAAACGTTCCCCGCCTGTCGCTCACTTCAACGTTGTGTCGAAGAAGTGACACTAGGGGTCCAATTTAAATCACGCCATGCACTGAGCCATGTACGTGAACTGCTGACACAGGAGCGGGCATGTATTTTACGTGCAGAGGTGACTGCATGCACCCTTCCCCAATGCCCCAAAAAAGTCATCGGAATCCTTCTGGTTACCCTTGGCAGGTGAACAAGGCGACGCTTGCCAACCTTGTTCTCTATGTTTCTCGCATAGAGCAAGAACGGCCGGGGCCCTTACACGCATCGAGGGAAGGGGGTCTTATCCAGTTTCCTATTCTTTCAGGGGGAAAAGAGCCTGCGGAGACCACCCCTGCCCTAAAGGGGAGGTAAGAGTGGTGAATACATCACATGGGTTTTTCAGGCGGCATGTGGAAATGACGCAGTGGTAGATCCAACCTCATTGGAGGGGGGATTTGCTACAACACAGAGACCGGAGGGCAGCTGGAACGGCCTAAGGGAGATGTGGGTCCACTCGTAAGGGGACTGTACCACGGATAATAAACACAGGGGGAGTCCACGTAGGAGTCATGCCATGTCGAGCACCTATTCCAGTACTGGGTAGATTAAGTACCCGCAGTGGATTGGGTTGGTGAGCTCCTCTGGTAAACTGCAGACCCAAAGGGCTAGGGAGGAATCATCCAGTAGACCAATAAGGAGCCACCAGGGTGACTTGTTCCTTGTCCTCCCTGACCTTGCACAGCACCTGTGCAAGAAGTCTCACTGGGGAAAATGTGTACTTGTGCAGTGTTGTGTGCCACTGCGTCTGCCCCGAGAGGAGCCTCTGTTTGAGCTTACCAGAGCAGGCAGAGGGAGGTCTCTCGGGAGGCAAACAGGTCTACATGGGCCTTGCCGAACCGTTCCCAAATAAGCTGGACCGACTGGGGGTAAAGCCTCCACTCTCCGCTGGGCAAGCGTTGAGTCCAAAGGAGGAGACGACGGGTGAGTCGTGACATGTGGCGGAAGCGTACGCTGCCTTGCCGATTTATGTACGCTACCACGGTGGTGCTGTCTGACCTGACAAGGACATGTTTGTCCCAAACTAACGGGAGGAACTTCTTCAGGGCAAGAAAACCAGCCAACAACTCTAGACAATTGATATGCCAGCGCAGCGGGGCCCCTATCCAACGGCCCACAGCTGCGTTCCCGTTGCACATGGCACACCAACCCAATCTAGAGGCTTCGGTCGTGACCAAGGCGCATCGGGACACCTGCTGCAAGGGTACTCCTGCCTGTAGAAAGCAGAGGTCTGTCCAGGGTTTGAATGTTTGGCGGCAGGCAGGGGTGATCGTCACACAGTACGTGCCGTGGCGCAATGCTCGTCTCGGGACTCCAGTCTGAAGCCAGTGCTGAAGCGGTCTCATATGCATCAACCTCAGAGGCACGACCACCGCGGAGGATGCCATATGCCCCAGGAGCCTCTGGAAGAGTTTTAAAGGGACCATTGTGCTCATTGGTGAGTCGTGCTGACATTGAGTCTAACTATGCCGAGAAAAGAGATACTCTGAACCGGGGTGAGCTTGCTTTTTTCCCAGTTGACCTGAAGCCCCAGGCGGCTGAGGTGCCTGAGCGCATGGTCTCTGTGAGCGCATAGTAACTCTCGTGAGTGGGCCAGAATAAGCCAATCAGGTAATTGAGTATGCGAATGCCGGCTTCTCGGAGCAGGTCAAGAGCTGCCTCTGCAACTTTCATGAAGACGCGAGGGGACAGAGACATGCCGAAGGGGAGGATTTTGTACTGATATGCCTGGCCTTCGAACGCGAACCGTAGAAAGGGTCGGTGTCGAGGCAGAATTGAGACGTGGAAGTACTCGTCCTTCGGATCTACCGCTGCGAACCAATCTAGATGCCGGACGCAAGTTAAGATGTGTTTTTGCGTAAGCATTTTGATTGGGAGTTTGAGCAGAGCCCGGTTGAAAACTTGCAGGTCCAAGATCGGTCATAAGCCGCCGCCTTTCTTGGGTACAACGAAGTAAGTGCTGTAGAAACCCTTCTTCATTTCGGTTGGAGGGCTGGCTCTATCGAGTTTTTGAGTAAAAGAGTAGTAGTGATGGGGGCGTCTGCTTCCTGCGGTGTGCTCGACGCTGGGGCTGAGAGCTGGGCCCGGGTTAAGGCAGAGCAGGGTGCATTTTAGCCGCAGGAGGACACCCTCGGCGGGCAGACGGGGCATGGCCCATGGTGGCAGGCTTGTGGCTGGGCAGGATGTGAGATATGGCAGTCTGATTCTTCACCATGGAGAACTGCTGGGCAAAGTCCTTGACGTTGTCGCCGAAGAGGCCGAACTTGGAGACAGGAGCGTTGAGAAAGTGAGTCTTGTCGGTCTCACGCATCTCAACCAAGTTCAGCCACAGATGACATTCCTGGACCACGAGCGTGGCCATCGCCTGCCCGAGTGACTGCGCTGTGACCTTGGTTGCTCTAAGGGCGTGGTCGGTCGCTGAGCACAGTTCCTGCAGCACATCGGGATCAGGGCTACCCCCGTGCAGCTCTTTGAGCGCTTTGGCCTGGTGGACTTGCAGGAGGGCCATGGCGTGCAGGGCGGAAGCGGCATGTCCGGCGGTGCTGTAGGCTTTTGTGGTCAGCGAGGATGTTGTCCTACAGGCCTTGGAGGGGAGTACAGGGCAACCCTGCCAGGCGGTAGGGTTTCCAGGACAGAAGTGGAGCGCAACAGCCCTATCCACCTGGGAAATCGCATTGTACCCGTGGGTCGCTCCGCAGTCGAGGGTAGCGAGAGCGGATGAGCGAGTGGCTTTGTGATGGGTGGAGATGGGTGCTCTCCACGATGACATCAGTTCATCATGCACCTCCGGGAAAAACAGGACTGGGAGGGGGGGGGTGTAGGTGAGGCTGTGATGGATGTGGGGAGGACGGAGTGTTCCAGTCCAAGCCCATGCTGGCGGCGGCCTGGGAAAGCATGTTGGCCATCTGCGCATCAGCCTCAGCCTGGGCGTGCTGGCCAAAAGGCGACAGCCAAGGGGAGTCATCCGCGTCAGACGCCACGTTCTCCGATCCAGTGCCGAGCTCATCCACTTCTAACTCTAGAGGATAAGCAGGCTGGCTGTGAGGCGAGCCGCTGTTGCCTCGAGCATGGACGGGAGTAAATGAGCGTGCTGGGGGGCGGGTGATCCGAGGGGGTGTACCCGGAGGAGCTGCACCCTCTGCCATCCCCAGATTGCCTTTTTCATAGATCAGAGGCATATGCAGCGCTCAAGAGAGACACCTAGTGTCGCTTCTTTGACACATCGTCAAAGTGAGCAACAGACGGGGAACTGAGTGTTTATTAAGCTTTAATAAATTTGGAGAAAATGGTCATGTGTTTTTCCAATTTTATTCATGACCACTTGGGAAAGCCATGTTGTTCTCTGTACTTCAAACAAATCACTTGCCATACAGTTTGCGCTAGAAAGCAATCTTTTAACTCTTTATTACTAGTAAAATTTCTGTCGTGGTTTAATTTTATTCATCATTCTTGCATTTGTTTCAGTTCTAGGGCTACATTGGGGGGACGGGGGGAGGGGGGGTAATCTTTAATCTGGCTGCCATCTCATTCCATCCATTCGTTATTCACGGGCTAAGGCTGCCGTAAATATTTCGTTTATACGTAGGGTTACATCCTACGTAAGTTTAATGGTGCAACGCTCAAATATTTAGTAGTGCGTAAATTGTGACTTAGTGCCCATTTATGCAACAACTAGGCAAAGTTTGAATTTATGCACAGCTGGTGCGACCAGCCCCAGGTCTTGCAGCTGTGTATAATCATATATTTTATAATCTAACACAGTTAGATGTACAAGTTGGATTGTGTGGCTTGCTATATGCACATATGCTATATCCTGGTTAAGGCTAAGGTTAAAGTGTTTTATTTTGATTTTATTTTTAATAAAATATCTATTTTTGTACTTGTATTAGAAGTTATACATGCTGCAGTTATCTGAAGTTATCTGTGGTGGCATCAGGAGAAGGGCAAAATGAGGATGTTAACAAGCAACTCATAATGCTCGATTTAAATTTATGGGCAAAATATTCTACCCCCACAATCACAGGTTAACCCACTTGAACATTAAATACATATAAATAGATTATTTTTATTTTTTTTAATAAAAATTGTTTTATAAAAACACTACACTTCAACATCAGAGGCCGTGTGGGGGCTGGGGCGTGGTCGAGTGTTCATCCAGAGAGAGCACTATAATGTCTAACACCTGCTTCTTATTGCAGTAAGCACTGGGGAGAGTGGATAAAAGGGGACCATGCCAGAGACTAGGGAGAGAGAGCTACCTGTCTGAAAGAGACTATACTGAGTTTAAGCTAAAGAGTGTTCTGCTGAAAAGCCCCTTTGAACTGTTTATTAAAGTTATACCTTTAAGTTGAAGCCCAAGTTTCATGTGTCCTCCTTTCCCTACCTCCCTTTAACGTAACACACCGTAACCTCTCAGCCTCAAAGTCAGCAAGGCCCGTGGGTAATTTAAATGTGAATCAGTGTTAAAAGTCCACCCACTCCTCTTTCTTATATTTCTATTAATCAAAAACATTGTGTCAAAATGAATGGTTTTCATTTCTGCTCTATAGTGACGTCACATTAGAGTAGGCCATGCCCACGACTGGTGACAGACTCCACCCTATTATCATAGATCCTCCCCTGAGTGATCTACACACAGTCCGATATTTTTTTTTGGACACTCTATCTGGAGCAGATAGAGTGAGAAGAATAATGTATCTGCTTCGTAAGCGTTATAAGTGTTCTGTTGTTGGCTGTAAAAGTGAACATAAGTTTTGTTTTTGAAGGAAATGTACCCCAAAACATACAAAAATGTGTGTATGTTTGTGCAAATAATTTTACACCGGACTGCTTTGTGAATGAGTGTCAATATAAATCAGGATTTTCAAAATGTTTTATTCACAAGCATGGATCAGTACCAACAGTTTGTTTTCCAGCAAAAATTTACTTTGTCTCTGATTGTATTCACAGAGACCAGAGCTATGTAATTATTTTTTAGCTTACTGTCTGTATAATTCATAACCGCAACTTTATTATGCACAATACAATAAAGTGATTGTCTTTTTAAAAGCTATGTACGTTTTCTGTGAACATAAGAGAGTTGTACTAAAAGTGGAATGTTTACTTGCAAGCTCATCTGCACAACATATCAGTAGCACGAGGGATGTTGGTTGCCAGACTGACTCACCACAGCTGTTTAGAGTCAATTAACCATTCAGAAACATCTTGGTTAATTCTCACACTTCTCAGTGTCTGACTCTGGTTCATACATATATGGCTGAACTCCGGTATTTACGCTGTCAGTCATTAGTTGTTGCTGTAGTATATGTAGTATTCTGTATCAACCATTATCGGTGAGCCTCTTCTTTTTATATAAACTTTTTTTGGCAGTTTCTGTTAAACTTGCTAAAGAAACATTAGCTATCAATACTTTGTATATTATTAACTAAATACAAAAAAAATCTGCCTGAAATGTGAGGCAGACAGGTGCCTTTATTTATTTATTTGTTATTTTTTTGACTGTTCACAAGCTGTAAAGACACAGCCCTCTTCCTGAAAGGCGCTTTAGGCTTAAGTTAGGGCTGCCACCCATTCCGTAAATTATGTGATCGTCCCGTATTTAAAGATACAATTATGCGTCCCGTATTGAATCAATGCGGGACGCGATTTGTCCCATATTTAAGCTTGTCAGATGGTCCCAAGGTGAATTCACTCCAGATCACAAATTTAACATTGATATAAGTTGGAAAATTTGCAAATTCCTTGGTGTTCACCTAGTGGAGAACCTCACCTGGTCCCTCAACACCAGATCTATTACCAAAAAAGCCCAGCAGCATCTCTACTCTCTTCAAAGGCTGAAGAAAGCAGATCTCCCACCCCCCCATCCTCACTACATTCTATAGAGGGACTATTGAGAGCATCCTGAGCAGCTGCATCACTGCCATGGTTTGCGACTTGCACCGTTTTGGACCGCAAAGCCCTGCTGAGAGTAGCTAGGACAGCTGAGAAGATCATCGGGGTCTCTTTTCCCTCCATCAAAGACATTTACAAAAAACACTGCATCTGCAAAGCAACCAGCATTGTGGATGTCCCCACACACCCCTCACACAAACTCTTCACCCTCCTGCCATCTGGCAAGAGGTACCGAAGCATTCGGGCACTCACGCCCAGACTGTGTAACAGCTTCTTCCCCCAAGCCATCAGACTCCTCAATACTCAGAGACTGGACTGACACACACACACGTGTCCTGAGTTGCACTTTAATTATTGTCACATTTTACCTGGCTGCTACCTCAATAACTGCTATGTGCACAGAACACAATCTCATAGTATGTTATGTTTACATTTGGCATTTTTAGAAACTGTCATCTTTTTGCACTACTGTGTACTGGTCGGCGCTGCACTGTCTCTCACTGTGCCTATTGTCCTGATCATTGTTAGTAATTTATTGTACTGTCCCGTACTTTTTGCACACATTTGCACATGCACTTTATATAGGTATGTTATTTAGTCTGTATAGTCTCATGTGGTTCTGTGTTTGTCCTATGTTGTTTTATGTAGCACCATGGTCCTGGAGGAATGTTGTCTCATTTCACTGTGGACTGTAGTAACTGTATATGGTTGAACGACAATAAAAACCACTTGACTTGACTTGAAGTACAGGTGAAGGAAAAAAAATAAACAAAAAAAACAAAAATTATGTAAAAAATATGTATAAACCAACCATCTAACATGTATACATAAATAAGATAAAGAAGACAAATAATCGAAAAAATAAATATATTTTTAGCCTTATTTTTTATGTCATGGGTCAAGAAATTTTAGCATATAAAAATGGATAAACAATTTTTATTAATAACGCATATTAACTAATTTATTGATTAAACTGTGGTGGATGTGGTTAGGGGCATGATTCCTGAACTATCCAAAACACAAACCATTCAAAATAAATCACACTCAAAACAGAACATGGTGTGCCATATAGCAAATAAAAAAGAGATGAAAAAAGATTGGCATTAAGAAAGACTAAGTGCCTCAGCTTAGAGGGGCTGATCAGGTTTCTTCTCTATTTTATTACTGTTTGAGAAGATTCTTTCTGAAGGGACTGATTGGACAGACTCCCTGCCATCAACCTGACAAGTTGCGGATAGACTGAAGCCTTGATCTGCCACCAGCTCAGTGGGTTTGTGGCTTTGGATAAGGGGCTCCTCAAGATAGTATTTTACTTTCAGTATAGCATCTGCTGTGGGATCCCTTCTTGCAGTGTCTCCTGTTGCTCTTTCATCATAGAGCCTCCAAACTGCAGACGTTAGTGGCTCCACTTCTAGTGCCCCTGCTCACTCTTCTCCCTCTTGATCTCCTGGTGGTGTAGCTGGTTGGCTTCTGGGGCTGTATCTTTTTGCTGCTGTTGTTACTCTTTGAAGTGCCTCATGAACAGCTCTGTTGTCATTAAAGTGGAGCTTTTTGAACTTCGAGTCCAGTACGGTGATTTCTGAGAGAACAGTATTGTATTCCATTCTGTGGAACTTTCTTTCCCTAGATGCACAGAGAGCAGTCACCAACTCTCTCACTTTCCCTGTGGTTACTGTTCCTCCTGTCTGGTGGTGGGCTATTATTCTCCAGACCCTTGCACAGGAGTTTTGTTTTATGTGGTATATGCACAGTTTATTCTTGTCTATTATTACTGCCATTCACCTCTAATATGCACCTCTAATATGCATCTCTAATATGCAATTACATAATAGTAAATAATGTAATAACAATTGTCCACTGTACCTGTCTGCACTGATCTCCACAGTGACCTGCTCAAAGGGTTCCAGAACAGTGCATGTCCCAGCCATTTGTCTTGGCTCAGAGCATCAACAGGTGCATTGATAATGGCCAAGGCAGAGATGATTGCATCTTTGCACTCCAGAACCTGTTTCAGCATATGAAATGGGACTCATTTTATATTAGGTAGCCTTAACCACTATGTACTTAACCATTTGATATAATGTACTTATTATGTGCATACATGTTGTTGCAGTGTAATTACATTTAAATTACCTGCATTAAACTGCATTTGTAGTTACATTGTTAACTTAATCCCTAACCCAACCCTTACACCAGAACCTAACTCTAACCCCTTATCCTAACCCTAACCCTACCCTTACTCCTAAACCTGCCTGTACCTCAACCACTGTAGCAGCAAATGTAGATATTTTTCAGGACAACATGCAGTCATACAGTAAATGCATAGTCTTGTATGTATTTAATGTTAGTACATAGTAGTTGTAGGCCACCTAATACAAGGTAATGTTCAACATTTCATGGTCTCACTTTATAACACATTCTTGTTTGGGCCTCAGCTCAGGCATACCCATCTGGCATTGAGTAGACTTCAGTTTCTCTGTGGCTATTGTGCTCTTATGGAAGAATTCCACCAGCACCTTCACTTTGTCCACAGAGGGCTGTATCACCTTCAGAGCATCTCTAACAACCAGGTTGATTGTTTGTGCGAGACATGGGTTGGGGGTCCATTTTAAGAGTTGGTTATGTTAGTTGCATTGTCACTAACACAGCAAACTACTTTGTTTTCTACTTGTTGCTCTTTTGCCACGCGTAGTTGCTCTGCCACGTTCTCTGAAGTGTATCTGTCACTAAACTCAAAAGAGTCCAGAAGACAGGAAACCATTTTATAATTTTCAATGAAGTGACATGTAACAGACATGAAGGAAGTGGTAGCTCTGGATGTCCAGCAGTCAGTTGTCAGGCAAACTGTTGTAGCCTTTTTTAACGTTTTCTTGCATTGAAGCATGTTCTTTGTCACACAGTCACAGAATAGTTGTTTGGGAGAGTGTTTTCCTACTTGGGAGAACTTACATTGGATTGAGAGCATGGGTGTAACTTCTAAAACCCTTGAACTCCACGATTGAGAATGGTTGGAATTCCCTTGCAACCATTTTAGCCTGTACCTCATCAACTGTGTTCTGTCTTGCTGGGGTCATGGCCTTCGGCATCAATTGGCATATAGAGCTCTGGGTTGCATCTTTTACCTTACAAATTCTACTTACTTCTGCCTTTATGTTCTCTATGTTATTAAAATGCATCCAAATGCTACTTCGTTTGTGACTGTCACTCATTTTGTTTTCTAACCCGAAATTAAGGATGATCTTTATGCCACACTGTTCGGCCACATGTACTTCATGCACTGACTGAATGATGTGTTTATGTGTATGTGCATGCAACCAATCGGAAGCACCGGGAGAATGTGACCAATCACACGTGATTGGTCACATGCACATACAAATAAACACAACATTCAGTCAGTGCATGGGTGCATGTGGCCGAGCAGTGTGGCAAAAAGGTCATCCTATTATTCTGTCTTGTATTAATTAAAAAAAGATTAAAGAGAAAGAAAAGAAAAGAAAAGAAATCGGCTCTCAAGCTCTCATCGTTCACTTAAAGGAGTCGTTCACAAACAGCACATCACTACTCCAGATGACGATCACTAGGTTTTGGAACAGACCATTTATCAGTGCCATCACACCTGCATTCCAATCTACTTCTTGATGAAATCTTTCCTCATGATCACGCAGCGTTTTCTTGAGCTGTATGGCAGGCTAAACAAAAAGTTAGTGTGAGGAGACTGCGTAGTGCATGCAAGCCACTCACGCATCACAAATTTAGGCAGCAGCGCTTCACTTGTGGGGAATCTTGAGCATAAATGTCTCCTCTTTGCGAAGTTGAGCGGATGGCAGCCTACATTTTGTGTTTCAGTTCTATTTTTTTGCACAATGATGGTCACTCAAAACTTCATTAAAAGATTAAAAGAGTAAACTAACACATTGTGGGGTTAAAAAACCCAGTCAAAATAAAAATTAAACATTAAACCTGGAAATAATGATTTAGGATTTAGGATTACACATGCGATTCACCAAAATTGAAGTGCTGCATGAATAGATCAGCTTGTGATACAAAATAAGAAATATTTAAAATTCAACAATTTAGTGATCACTAATAAAAAAAGAAAGTTTGTGACATTATCTGTGTTAACTAATTTTGTTCAAAAAAGTTTTTCTTCCATTGAATCACTTTTACAAGATGCTCTCTAGAAAAAAAAATCCCATGTTGGATAATGATTATATCTGTTATGTTCCATATTGTCTTTTGTTTATGTACTTTTATTTTTAAGATTCTGGCACTTGTTATACTCCATATCGTCTTTTGTTTATGCACTCTTATTTTGAAATCATTCTTATGTTCCTGTTTCCCAGTCTTGTCATGTCCTGTTTTCCCTCCATGTCCATGTGTCTGGTTTTCATTGGTTCATTGTTTGATTGCTTTATTATCAGTTCTAGTTTTGTCATTGGTTTTAGTTAATTGCCTTATTATCTTGTTTAGAGTTCTGTTTGCCCATTGGCTTTTGTTTCCCCTTTGGTTTTGTATTTAAGCCCTCATGTTTACCTTGTCCTTTGTTGGTTATTGTTTGGTGTTTGGTGTATGTTCCATTTCAACCCTGCCTTCGTCCGTGTTCCTGCCTGTGCCCTTCTTGGAAGATTCCCCGTGTTTATACTTTGTTTTCCCACCGTGGATGTTTCATTTGTTCCTGTGTTCACTGTTTGCTTGACTTCCTGCAACCTCCTCAATAAAGCTGCATCTGGATCCTCACTCCTCGTCTGTCCCGTTCGTAACAATATCATAATCATCGGGTTTTGCACAAACTTTTCACTCAAATGTTATGCTAATATCATTTGTAATGAAAAATCAATGATTACAGAAATAAATAAAAAAAGCAAAATAAAAAAATTTCACAGATGTCGGCACAGCCATTGACAAATAAAATAAAATATGGCACTCCATGTCAAAAAGGATGCAGATTCCTAGGTTGTAGAATGCAGTTTTCACTCTCATAACTAACTGAACTGTGTGTGAACGTGTCACAGTTTTTAAGCAAGAAGGTTCAGATGCCAGGCCACAACAACACAACCACACACCAGTCAGAAATTACAAAATACATCTTTATTTAAGAAACCAGCCAATAAAAACTCTTACTAAAATCTTACCTATGTAGCCCCAATCCAAAGTTCACAGTCTTTTGGAACAATCTGTAGCAGGAACATGTGTTGCACCCAGCCTAGTAGGGAGCACTGGCCGTTTAAAACTCACACTCTCCAGCGATCCAAGCAGTGGGCATTGCCTGCCTGTGACACCTAGGAATCCAGGAAGAAGCAAACACAGAAGTGGAATAAGCAACTGCACGGTAAAAATCCCCACAGTGAAGCCATCAACGTGATGGGAAATCTTACGGCCCTTTGCACCGTGGAACTCTGGCTCGTCACTCACACCCCATGTGAATACCGGCAGATCGATCTCCTCTTGGCTGTCGCACCTGGACCAACAGTCTGGACAGAAATATAAGGCCCTCAACATCCAGCACAAGGTTTGTTTTGCTAAATAAATGCCCAAAATTTAAAACATGAATCACTTCCCTTTAGGATACGGGAGAAGAGCTGTCAATCTCTCTCTCTCTCTCTCTCTCTCTCTATCTATCTATCTATCTCTCTCTCTCTCTCTCTCTCCAAGCAGGAAGCATGCCAAACTGCTTCTTGGGAACACACTGCTACGTCCCAGTCGCCATATATAGAAGGTAAGTTTGGGAAATTACTAATCACAAACAGTTTGAAGGTCTGTACCAAGTTTGTTGGATATAACTTTAAAGCTTTTGGAGGAGTCAGTGTTAGATATTTTCTTCTTGGTTTAGGGATTTTGAAAAACTCTAAACCAAGTTTGTAGATTAACAGTGTGTTGGCTTTGTCAAGCCAACATAATAATGAAATGCAACTCATTATATAATCTTGCATGGCTAGGAGAGAAAAATGTTGTGAAAAAAATCCCCACTTCCAACATCATTTGTTGTTGATATCAAAGGCTATGCATCCAATCAATCTCTAGGTTATGTTCACATCAAATGTTTGTTTTTTTGTGTAAACCAATATAAACACATGCTTTTATAATATAAATAATGCCTGTACACTAATTCATTCCTGATTAACCAATCACAATGAATACATGACCCCTAACTTAATCTGACAGAGCTACAGGCATCACATTAGACAGGGATGGCTCACCGACTGGACAGGTGTGAGCACCTTTTTACCTCTTAAAAACAAATTTATGCTTATAGTAGCCTCACCAACTTGCACCTGTTATAATCTTAATAGATTCAGAGATACTATTCAATGTTAATATGAAGATCTTTCAGAGTTGTAGAACACAAGATTTTTGTTTAGTTTAGTTTAATGTCCATCCCAATGGACATCAGGTCATGAAAGATCATCAGGAACTTCATGACTTAGTGTCAGTGTGCCAGGTTGTTAAATTTTTTTAGCATTTCAGAGCTAAAAATATTCTACAATTTAACAAATAATTGTTATTGATAATTTTATAATGTTAAAAAATATATACAATGCATAAGTTGTGATAATATCTAGAAATTACATTTGTTACAACATTGGCTTATAGCGATTAGCCAATACAAGAGCACTTAGGCATCTATTAGACACAAAGTATCTGGCATTTCACATTATTGCTATTTTTTTCCAGCATATTTTACCAGATAACCCTAAAGCATGACATATATTGATGCTTTGACACTCTTTCAATTTACTTAAATTAAGGTTTTTATTGAAGTGAAGATAACATAAAATTTGCTTATTTTATATAAAAATTAATATAATTTTGAGCAAATTAAGGTCTAAATACAATAAAATGCTCCCAATATTATTATTATTTATTTTATTTTTTTACTTTATTGAAGTTAGTGTTATTACATTTCTTTCACAAAATTTTTCTTTGTCCGAAGAGTACAAGTGTGATTCTAAAAACAAAGAGTGCACAGTGCCAAGCAAAGTTGTACAATGGGTATCAAAACTGCTAGTACAGGAGAAATCAGAACCCAGGTTGGTCTCCACCTGGTTAATAGGGGCGATTCAATTGCCAAGAATGCTCATGTAATAGATACTGGCATTTTTAGAAACACCAAGTCCCATGGCAGATTCATCCAACTCCGGACACACTTGCATTTGGTCAACAGTTTGGAGATTCTCCTACAATGCACACAAGCATATATTTATCACATCATCCAGTAAATACACATAAACACACCCACAGACACATACAGACATATACACACATACACAGATTCACACACCACATGCAAGGAACAAAAATAATTGTGGTGAGAATTATGGTTTACTTCATCTCACCATAAAACAACCTTTTCTCTACATACTTATTGCATACTTATGCATTATTTATTGCTACATTATGTATGTTCTTTTCAAAACCTTAAATACACATACTGTATAAGTGTAAACGTCATGGTTACTGTTGTAACCTCTGTTCCCCGAGGGAAGGAACGAGACGGAAGGAATGAAGTCTTCCTGGGACACCAAACATACCTCTGAACCTGAGAAAAGGCCAATGTCAAATTGGCAGACAGAATTTGCATGCCCCGCCCTGGACATACGGGTATAAAGGGAAGCAGGGCAGCGAGTGCCATTCAGAATTTTGCACTGAGGAGCCAAAAATAAGGTCTAGTGCTGTGGCAGGAGGGACACAACATCTCATTCCTTCCCTTGGGGAACGGAGGTTACAACAGTAACTATGACGTTCCCCTTCTGTCACTCACTCAATGTTGAGTCGAATGAAGTGACACATGGGGTCCCATATAAAAACGCCACGCAATGACTGCGTTTCGTGAACTGTCGAGACAGGTGCAAGCAGGCTACTGCGTGCTAGTGCACGTAACCCTCCCCAACTCCCCCAAAGAGATTTCACATACGGATCTTAGGTTCTCCGCACCCCTGAGAGGGGGAACAGGAGCTGCATGACTAGCATGGGAGCAAGCCCAGCATCAGCGGCCTTCTCTCTCACTATGTCTCTCACATAGGATCTTAACGCTACGAAATGCATTGGGGAAGGCGGTCTTTCCCGGTCCTATTCTTTGAGGGAGAAAAGACCCTACGGAGGCCACATCCTGCCCAGTCTAGGGGGAGGTTACATGTGGCAAATGCTGTATGTGGGAAATGGCATGGTGGTAGGTCCAGCCTAATGAGGGGGGACTGTTGTGGAAAAATTTATATTTTATTTCTTTTTTTTTCCTTATTTACTTTCTTAGACATTGTGTGGGTTTCTTTCGATTCAATCATGTGTTTCTCTCATTGAATGTATGTATGCTCCTGGTAGGAACAAAGGACACACACAAAACAAATGGTCAGAAAGAGTTTTAACTCTTTAGGTAATTTGCATTCAGGAAAGACAGAGGGGTTATTTAGCCATAAATAAAGACCTTTTGACCTCACGGGTGGGAAAACAGTAAAACACAGGGGGTTATCTAGCTTTTGACCTCACAGGTGTGAAGGGGGGGGGGGGGCAGATCTGGTTTACGGGGGTGAGTGGAAAATTACAGAAGAAGAGACTTTGAAGTCAGGGGCATAAAAAGGCTGTCTGTTTTAGTGTGATTAGGTCTTGTTCCTATCACGAGGTAGCTGTCGTGGTACTTTTTTGTGAACAAGCCTCTTTTAAAAGAATAAAATATCTTTTAAAATACAATTTGAATCTTGATGTCTCTTATGCTGTGATGCTAATTATTGTTTAATTATTGTTTTTGCCACAACAGGGACACTACAAGCACGGCGACCAGCACAGCGGGGCTGCCCAAGGGAAACGCGGGTCCGCAGACAGGGGGACCGTACCGTGGGAAATACATCACGGGGAGTTTTCCTGAAAATGGAACTATGCCCGTGGAGCCTGACCCCAGTACAGAGCAGCTGTAATGGGGTCAGCCCTGGGATAGAAGGCGCACTGGGATCAACTTGGTGAAGGGCGCTGTGTACAAGCAGAACACCCGGTTGGTTGTGCCGCGTTACCGAGTTCTACCGGCTCGGACCTGACAAAACACGGGACGAGCCAGACCAACCCTAAGATTGCAAAATCTGGCAAAGTTATTGGGTGCTGCCCAGCCCGCTGCTCTGCAGATGTCTGCTAAGGAGGTGTCATGGGCCAGTGCCCACAAGGATGCCACACTTCTCGTAGAGTGTGCTCGAACCCACAAGGGGGCAGGCACTGCCTGGGTGTAATAAGCTAAAGAAATAGCATCAATGACCCATTGAGCTAACCTCTGTTTGGAGACGGTGTTCCCTTTCCGCCATCCGCCGAAGCAGACAAAGTGCTGCTCAGAACATCTAAAGCTCTGCGTGCGGTCCAAATAAATACGTAAAGCATTTACCGGACACAGCAACGAAAGGGCTGGGTCTGCCTCCTCCCGGGACAGCGCTTGCAAGATCACAAACTGGTCCCTGAAGGTGGTCATAGGAACCTTGGGCACGTAGCGCGGTTACAGCCTCAGGATAACATGAGAATGTGCCGGACCGAACTCCAGGCAGGTGTCGCTGACAGAGAACACTTGCAGGTCCCCAACCCTCTTGATGGAGGCTAACGTGATCAGGAGGCCCACCTTCAGGGAGAGGGCCTTGAGCTCAACTGAATCAAGCGGCTCGAAGGGGAGTCTCTGAAGGCCTGAGAACACCACTGAGAGATCCCAGGAGGGGAACAGGCTAGGCCGGGGAGGGTTCTGTCTCCAGGCACCTTTCACGAATCTGATAATCAAGTAGTGCTTACCTAGGGACTTGCCATCTACTACGTTGTAGTGGGCTGTGATAGCAGCTACATACACCTTCAAGGTGGAGGGGGACAGCCTCCCCTCCAGCCTCTCCTGCAGGAATGAAAGCACTGACCGAACAGTGCACCTCTGTGGGTTTTCGGCTCGGGAAGAACACCAATTCACGAACAAGCGCAACTTTATGGTGTAAAGTTGCCTGCTGGAGGGAGCTCTTGCTTGATTGATCTTGTCTATGACTGCAGGTGGTAGATCCATTAGATCTTCTGCATCCCGTCCAGGGGACAGAGGTGGAGGTTCCAGAGGTCTGGGCACGTGTGCCAGAGGTTGTCCCGTCCCTGAGAAAGAAGGTTCTTCCTCGGGGGAATTTTCCAGGGAATTTTCATGCGTACTTGCGCAGCCCCCGGGGCCAGCTGTGTGCCAGCACATCTGTCCTGAGAGGAGCTCCTGTCAGGGAGTACCAGAGCGGGCAGAGGGAGTTGTCTTGGGAGGCAAAGAGATCTATCTGTGCCTTGCCGAATTGGTCCCATATCAGCTGGACCACCTGGGGGTGGAGCCTCCACTCTCCGCTGGGGCAAAACATGCCGCGACAGTGCATCTGCCATTGTGTTGCGGTTGCCAGGGATGTGAGTGGCGTGCAGCGACCTGATTCATGGCTGACTCAAAAGCCAGTGACATATGACGAGATTGCACACCACCTTGGCGATTTATGTACACTACCGTCGTGGTGCTGTCTGAATGGATCAAGAATTGTTTGCCCCGGATTAGTTGGAGAAACCTCCATAGGGCAAGAGATACAGCCAACAACTCTAGACAGTTGATGTGCCAATGCTGCCAGGATCCTGTCCAGGGGCCAGCGGCAGTGTGCCCGTTGCACCCAACCATGTCAAGAGGCGTCTGTGGTCACCACGACACGTCTGGACACCTGCTGCAAGGGTACTCCTGTCTGCAGAAAGCAGAGGTCTGTCCAAGGGTTGAAAGTCTGACGGCAAGAAGGTGTGATTGTCACACGGTATGTGCTGTGGTGCCATGCCCATCTTGGGACTCGAGTCTGCAGCCAGTGCTGAAGCAGCCTCATATGCATCAACACAAGTGGCATGGCCGCAGCTGAGGATGCCATATGCCCCAGGAGCCTCTGGAATTATTTTAGAGGAACCGCTGTACCAGGCTCAAAGAGAGCGAGGCACCTGAGAGCATTGACTGAGCGTGCTCATTGGTGAGACGTGCTCTCATTGACACAACGTCAAGTGAGACAGAAGGGGAACTCTAGTGCACATGTATGGTTAATACACACACACAAAAAAAAAGTTTCTTGAAATTTTGTGTTGCTACAGTCCATTGTAGTGGACATGAAAAACAGTTAAATAAAAAAAAATGTGTTGGCACTATTTTCTCAGTAGAAAAAAAAATCAGGTCTGAAGGGGTTAGGCATAAACTAACCAAATTAGAAGGATGTCAGCATCGACACAGGCTGCATAAAATGCCCTCACCCTTGAAAAAGAACATAATGGGGTGGAAGTAGGGGGGTCCATAATACAGCAGGTGTGTTACTTTAAGGTGATTACTGTGTGTGAGATGACCTGAATGAATTAATTTCCATAAGAGTGATGGCCCTTTAATTTGTCCATTTGTCTCGGAAGTCAGATCTCCGAGTTATTTTCCGAGATCCAAGACCAGAACTGACAAATGGAATGCCCCCCTATGTCGGAATTCCTACTCGGAAACTCGGATGAACTCAGAGGACCCCGAGTTCAGAAAGCAAGATGGCTGCGAATAGCATCGACTGTAAGTATACTGTGGGTTTAAAGTTTTTTTTAGCTCTTTTGTCTTTTTTGTGTTCAACTTGGCGTTCAGTGTCTTGCCTAAGGACACTTCAGCATGTGGAGTCATGTGGGCTGGGAATCGAACCACCAACCCCGCGATTAGTGGCCAACCCGCTCTACCACCTGAGTCACAGCTGCCCCAAGCACAAGTAACAAGGTACACAAAAAATATGGACCATATTACATGAAATACTGAATCACTTATTGCAAAGATAAACAAGGTTTGTTTGATAAATTTTTGCCAGCATGAAATCATACCATTAATAAATTATAATGTCTTCACACATTTTTTGTCTTGAAAAAAATTTCTAAGGAATTTTTGTTTACTTTTTATATATATATAAAAGGTAAAGTGTGTGGTTACCATCAGATGTTTAATGCTGTATAAAATATGCACAGATATGTAGCTTCCCCCTTGAGATGGGTCATGTGAAACATCCATCTGTACCCTCCCGATACCCCCATGAACCCGCTCCATTCCCGCCACCTCTGGTGTTTTGGGAGTTAGCGGATTCCAGCTAAATTTGGGGTGTTCCGTTGCTTCCTGCCTTAGTCCAGGACACGGGACACTTGACATCCCCTCAACAGGAAGTGTCAGAATCGATACCCATCTCAGAGAACCTGGCAGCGTGGAAACTACTGCCAGGTGGTTCTATGTGGGTCCTGAGAACAGTAGAAAAAGGCTACAGGATTTAATTTGTTCGCCATCCTCTGCGTTTCAACGGCGTGGTTCCCACTACCGTGAAACCGGAGCAAGCATGTTTACTGTGGAAAGGACTGCAAAATCTGCTGGTTAAAGGGGCCATAGAACATGTTACCCTTCCAGAGAGTGAGTCAGGTTACTACCTTAGATTCTTCCTGGTTCCCAAGAAGGATGGGGGGTTGCGTCTGATCTTTGACCTTCGAGGCTTGAATCACTCCGAGGGCATTCAATTTCAAGATGCTAACCATCAAGACAGTCGTGTCTCAAATCCAATATCGCGATTGGTTGGTCACGATCGATCTCATGGACGTGTACTTTCATATAGAAACTCTGCCACAACACAGTAAGTTCCTGAGGTTCGCTTTCGGGGACGAAGCTTTCCAATATCTGGTTCTTCCATTCGGTCTAGCCTTATCACCCCGCACATTCACGGAATGCATGGATGCGGCACTGGCTCCTTTGCAACTCCGGGGCATCTGCATTAATGCATGAATTACATAGACGACTGGCTCATACTAGCACAGTCACAAGAACTGGCATTACAGCACAGGGATATTGTTTTAGCTCAATTGTCTCCCGCTCAAATCGTGTCCATTCAGAACACCCTGAGCAAAGTCTAGGCCAAGGTTGCACTGTTCGTCAGTACCAACGAATACTAGGTCTCATGGCATCTGCGTCCTCGGTGATCCCTTTGGGCCTTCTGCACATGAGACCGTTTCAGTTGTGGCTCAAAGTCAGGGGATTTCATCCAAGGGCCAATCCCCTAGGCTGATAAGGGATATGGGCCGCGTGCTACATACCCTTTCTATGTGGTTCAGACCCCGGTTCCTCACTTTGGGTTCCACTCTAGGTGCGTCTTGCCATCGTAGGTTGCTAATGACAGACGCCTCCCTGATGGGCTGGGTAGCTGTCTTAAGTGGTCATCCAGCTCAAGTGCAATGGGAGGGTCGTCAGCTCGATTGTATTGATCTAGAGGCTCTCTCTGTCTTGCCAGCCTGCTTATATTTTGCCCCAGGAATGGCTAAAGCAATTTGCACCCTCACCCTGACTACCTGCCTAAGGTTCCTTTCTCGACCTTACATCCGTTCACTCTCAAAGCCTTCTACTCCCCACCGTTCACAATGCCGGAGCAGGAAAGACTTCACAGACTTTGTCAAGTCTGTGCCCTTCAGACTTATGTCCAATGTACTAGCCAGTGATGTAAGTCAGGGCAACTATTCATTTGCCATGGGGGCCACAGTTTCGGGGCGGCCGCCACCAAGCAGAATATGTCGCACTGGGTGAGGGATGCTATTGCCCTGGCCTACGAGCCGTGTTGTCAAGTTTCACCAGTAGGTATCAGGGCTCACTCTACCAGAGGGGTTGCCTCCTCTAAAGCCTTGGCTAGAGGTGTCCCTCTGCAGCATATTTGTGATGCGGCAGGCTGGTCCTCTCCGCATACATTCATTAGATTTTATAGTTTGGATGTTCATGCCACTCCGGGCTCTTATGTCCTTGAGTCGACATCACAAGCTCAAGTCTGAGACCTCTCACGCTCTTGTGAGCACACTACACAACCGTAAGGTATCCGGACATCCACAGTGCGGCGGCGTGGGTATTCTCGTTCCCAAAGCTCTAAATCTGCGCAGCATCATAATTGTAGCTTTTTTAAAGGGAACGTATCGGGTTACTTGACTGTAACCCTTGTTCCCTGATAAAAGCGGAACGAGATGCTGTGCTTCATTGCCGCACTGGGATGCCCCAGGACTGCTCTTCAGACAAAATACCTGATGATGCACCTGTGATGCATCTATTTATAGCCCTGCTACAGGTGCATCCAATGATGTCACCAGCAGAGGCTATAAATTCCGGTCAATGTTCATTGACGTGTTGCACACATATTCACAGCTGGTCACACCTAAAGTTGTTCCCAAAGCGCTAACTCAGTGCAGCATCTCGTTCCACTTTTATCAGGGAACAAGGGTTACAGTCAAGTAACCCGAGACGTTTGAATACTTTGAGCATTCTTGTTTCTCGTGCTTCTAAATGTGCAGCCTTTGAAAGATTAGCTACAATTTGGATTAAATGTGCACATACTAGTCTTATTGCTAATTTACAGGGCTGAAGCTTGTGGTATGATGTTTACAAAACTGCATCAGATCATTTCTGTTGCCTCATTAACCCTGGCTTTACTCTCTCTCTTATTCAGACTAGTGTAATGGTACATTTTATTCCCCACTAAATTATTGACCCAGGTTACAATTTCCTGTATGCAATTTGGGACAGACTTTTGAAGGGACGGTGACTCAAACACTAACAAGAGATGATCAAAGCCAAGATCTTAAACATACACCTACTGATGCATCACTAGCATGCATGCATGCAGGCAGGTCTTAGCCTTTAGACATCATAATTAATCAAGTAATTTGACTGAGATTGGAAATCACACTCTAACCAGAAGTTTGATTAATTGAGACACTGTTCAATTAACGGTACATGATTTGGGACAGCACACGGATAGGGGTGGTAACTCACACACACTAATCAGATAAGATCAAAGTGAAAGACTGGACACAAATGACAGCTCAGATCCTGATTTTGTCCTTGGAATTATGATGTGAATAAAATAATTTCATTTTAAAAGTGGAAATCATACATTGATCACAAAGTGATTCATTTAAATAACTTGTTATTCTAGCTGTATTCCTTTAAATCTATTCAAGTTCAATGCTTGTACTGAACCAAACTCTTCTGAAATGGTAAGATTTGCACATACATGCACATTTTTAGCACAGCAGCACAATCACACAGCAGCAAAATACAGATGTCAGTCCTGTTTTAGCATGCTTAATATGGTAACATTCACACACATTTTGGTAATAAAAGTGACAACTGCATTCTGTTTCCAAAGTGACTCTTTTTTGGTGATCTCACATTTTCAGTTTTGTGTATAAGTTTTGTGTTCTTGGTTTGACCCAGATGCTAGGCTCAATTTAAAATAGAGGTTCATTAAGATTTTACATTTGAATTTGTGCTTCGATTGAATACTTTTAGCATTGTGTCAATATAGCTCTTCACTTGTGACATACATTTGCAGGCCAACATGATGGGTTCCCTTAGGAATTTCTAATAGGTTTTTAGAAAAGCGGTTTCCCATTTTTTAGGAAAATAAGATGTTTAACATTACTTAAAAAGTCCAGTTTTGTTTTACCAACATACAGAATACCATAGTTGTCTGGTGAATTACACATTATTCGTCAAGCTCATATTAATAGCCATGACAGTATCTAGTGGGGAGAAAGGTGGGAACGATTTTAGGGGTGCTAAGATCCAGGGGGGCCTACAACAAATTTGAAATTTGATTTTAATATGTAAGGTGCCCAAAGCAATATGGAGTGAGGGGGCCCAGAATTCCTTGCTACAGCCCTGTCTATAGCTGTTATGTGAACAGGACAATTTGAAAGTAACACCTGTTAGTAAATATTTTTGTCATTCCAAACGTTGTCTGTGTGAAAACAGCCATAGATATTTTTTTTCTGCTTTGTATACCCAACTGAACAAACATATATATGCATTCGTCATCAAACTGTAGACCATTTTGGTTGTATTTTATGCATATAGTCATCATTAACAAAGCACCATTCTGGCATCACCAGTAAAACATGTGCAGAGATCTTACAACACTGTTCTGCAATCTGTCCAAACAATGGATAAGCCGATTTTACACTGCAGATCATTATTCTAAACTGAGAAGTTTCACTTCAATCTTCTCTCCAACAGTCACCACAGGTAATTGCTGAGGATTCCAATAATTCCAAATGTTTAATCGGGTTTGATAGGTTTTCATCACTGGCATAGACCACATAAAATCTAATCTAGAAGATTAATCAAGAAGATTAAACATTGCTTTTTAAATCAAATCCATTCATATATGCTTCAGTATGATCTCAAACTTCAATCAAAGTTTGATGGTTTCATCTAGCTCTCAATGGGATTTCAGATTCTTTAGGAGGGGTTTGACAAGAGACCCTCACCTGCCTCAATTCAGATTAGATTAATATGAGTCTATTTCATCAGGATTTTAATAAGTCAATTTTAACCATCTTTACACAAAAAATGAAAGATAAAGGTCAGGGAATAGTGTAGATACAGTGTAAAGGTCAACGTTTTAAAATTAGGAATAACCCAGTGACTGCCATATCTGAAATAAACTAATGTGTTTTGAAGGCAGTAATAAAAACACTGAGTGTAAAAGGTTTGAGAAAAACAAATGCAATAATGCTTACTGTAAGGCTAGAAAAATATGTGTTAGATAATTTTGTCATTCAATGTATTTAATTTATTTTCTTGATCTGCAATCCCCGTCTCGATTGCGGCTCAGCTGAGAGAAGAAAGAAATGACACAGACAGCCAGTGCTATCAAATCCTTCTTCAACGTTTATTGTTCAGCATTTTGTTATATGGTCCAGAAAAAACATATTCCACTGGACCCCCACCAATAAAATAGTTCTTTACTTTGTATGGGTATAACATATATGTTTGAGCTACGTGGGATACATGAGGGTGCAGAGACAGGAAACTCATTCCTATTGAACATCCTTTGAACAGGGAGCAGCTGCAGCTACACCAACAAAATAAGTTTAAAAGAGGCCTCCATTATTCCACAATATGCAAGTTTACAAACACAGACTTGAGTGCTTTGCGAACAGATTGCCAGATCGGATTGCTCCGCCATTGCAGAATTTGGCTTGAAAGAATAAACAATAATGTACACTAATGTCAGCTAAACCACACCATGCGGGAATGTTGAAAATGCAACACTTACTTGTGTTATAATTTGTGGTCTGATAAATTTTAGAATGCAAAGACAAATAAAACCATGCAATTTTTGACATTTTGCCATGGTCCTCCATTTAAAAAAGAAAAGAGAACAAGAGAACAAAATTGTATGTTTTATCTCCCTTTTGTATTACAATTTTATTAGGAGTGCAGTCTTTTTGTAAAGGATGTTTTGTGAATAGTGCTGCACTTTATAATTAAAATTTGTGGTGAAGGTATAAGGTTATACAAATCAGAACTGTTTGTTTATGCCAATAAATACACATTTTAAAGATACTGAAACCGCTGGAGAACCTCCAGGCACCCTTTAAAACAGTCTCAAATATTATATTTACCATATTTACTCATGGAACTTCAACAGACATTTCAAAGTGACTCAAAATGTTTAGTTCTACACATCAGCAATTGAATTATAACTAATCATTACTCTTTAAAACATAATTAACACTAGGCTAAAATATTGTTGTTTAAGATTTAGACTGAACCAGTTCATGTTGAAGTCTACAAAAACAAACAAATGAAAATTCCAATTTTTTTTAAAATAAATACAATACATCTTTGTAGGTTAGTACTTATTAAGTCTTTCTATAAAATTACTTGACATAATAATTTAGTCACCCTATAATTTCAATTCAAAGGCCAAAGTGTGGCTATGAATTTAGTTGCCATAGCAGCAATAACTATGGGGACAGTTTCTTTTGTGTGACAAAGGATTTCTCTCAGGCACATCAATGTGCATTATTATGTTAACTTTAGTCAACCATCAACATCAAGATAATCTATTCTCTGTAATATACTAGTAAAACATAAATGTAAGATATGCCACTTACATTTTCTTTATTTTTTGACTCTATAATTTAATTGTGCAAAGTTCTGTATAAATAATATACATGTTAATATAATGTACATGTTAATATCATTTTCTGTATAATATAATTTGCTATATATATATATATATATATATATATATATATATATATATATATATATATATATATATATATATAGTTATAGTTATACCCAGAAATGAAAATTCTCTCATCATTTACTCACCCTCATGCATTCCAGAAACATTCAGCTCTGTAGGTCAGTACAATGCAAGTAAATGTTGGTCAGAACCTTGAAGCTCCAAAAAGCACAAAGGCAGGACTACTTTTATGCTGCCTTTATGTGATTTTTGTTGCTTCAAATTTCTTACCAACATTTACTTGCATTGTATATACCAGCAAATCTGAGATATTCTTCTAAAATATTTTAATTTGTGTTCAAAATCATGAGCATGAGGGTGATTAAGTGATTATAGAATTGTATTTCATTTTGTTGTTGAATTAATCTTTTGAAATATTTTGTGTTAAAGCATAGTTCTGTTTAAAAGAAAAAAAAATTGTTAACATTGTAAAATCCATAGGGGTAGGGGTTGGGACGTTAAGGGTTGTGCCACGTTGGCTCACGCCTAGGGCACCAAGTAAGCCAGAACCACCACTGGAAATACCACTGACATTTCACATCGATTTTACATTAATTAAAATTACCAGAATGATAAATAACAAAATAATAAAATAATAATGAAAAGAAAATACTCTTCTAAGAATGTGTACATAATAATAAAAAAAAAAATTTCACTCAAAAAGGTATAGTTCACACTATACCTCCAGACTCCAGTGTTGGGGAAGGCACTTTGAAACCATAGCTTCCCAAGTTACTTGCAAAAAGTAGGTAACTACATTGAAGCTATTTAAGATGGCAATTGTTTTTACTCCTTAATTTGTATAAACTCAAAAATATAGTGACAAACAAAAAAATCATTTTGCTTCAAAAAAGAAAATGCAGAGACTTTTGTGTAAGAACTTTGAATTGATGAATCAGTAAAATGTTTACTTGAACTGGTTCATTTAGATGAACCATCAGAAAAAAACAATTCATTAAAACTACTTTGACTTCCCAAAATTAAATATGTAAAAGAAAAATTTAGAAGAATGTTTTATTTTGAGGTACTATCACACTACTGAAAAATGTTATGTAGCATCAGTATTTTTAGTAAGTTATTCCCCAAGACTGGTAATCCCTATGGTTTAATATGATTTTTAGTATATTTCACTGGAGTTTTGTATGAGTTATTCAACAGATGGAGGCTTAAGAGACTGTACCTGTTGTGATTGGATGCAACTGTCAAGAGTGAGAATTAGAGCCAGAGTTTTGACGTTGTCAGTGCATGATTAAAGAGACGAGGCCTAAATTGCCTTTGAACTTGTGCTGTTACCAGCTTGCTCGCCATGAAGGGCATACTGATCACCACACGTACACACCGCCATGATGTCAGACTTGTAATGTAATTACAAGCCCATCTGTCTCTCATAGTTTGACAAGCACAAAATGTCCAATTATGGTTTCATTTAAATTCTAATTAGTTCAGCCCAATTTCACAGGCTCCAGAGCGGGGGAGGCTGGAGGAGGGTGGGGGTGTAGCGCAAGAGTTGGGGAGATGCATGTTCGAGTCAGTGCTGGAGAACTAGGGAACTCTATGCAAGTTCATCCGACATCCTTGTGATTGGCTTGAAGTAATTCAGGGCAAAATCAACTGTGAATGATGGGAATTATCTGGCTGCCAAATGTGATTGGTTGCTCTAACTGTTTGTGTGACAGGGCTGATTTCTTACAAAATGAACATAAAACACCCCAAAATAATAGTTTTTTTTTTTTCAACTTTTGCTCAAACTTGGGGTTAAATATTTGAACAAACCCTAAACCATACATTATTTAACTTTGGTGCTTAACTTGTCCCACACTGTTTGTTCTGCAGGCATGCATGATACCTCAAATTGTGTGGCTTGTTAAGAAAAGGTATGCTATTGCATTTCATTGCAAGACATTGATTTTCACATGGCAGTAGGGCTGTAACTAACAATTATTTTTATAATTGACTAATCTAATAATTATTATAATGATTATTCGACAATTTGTCAATTATAGCAATGATTAATCATTAGCTCTTAACCGACTATTCATCTTGTGCCTCGACTTAGAAGGTTGTATTAAACGTGAATACAACAATAAAGAGGACAAAATCAACTTTTAAAAATACCTCTAAATGACATTCACTGAATTACAAGGAACATTTTTTTTTTACATTTAATTCATTAAAAAAATAAAAAAGTGTTTTTGTCTTGCTTTCCAATTAAATTATCTAAAAATCATATAAGATATGATAGAAACATATAATATATTTAGACTTGCTTTCAGAGAATGTATCTTGAATATGAATGTATTTTATATATAAGTGTATTTCCCTTTCTGTCACTCACTCGACATTGTATCGAATGAAGTGACACAAGGGGGTCTTCCTGGGACGCTAAACGTACCTCTGAACCTGAGAAAAGGTCAATGTCAAGTTGGCAGACAGAATTTGCATGCCCCGCCAAGGACATACATGTATAAAGGGAAGTGGGGCAGCGAGTGCCAGTCAGAACAGCAAGCTGAGTTCACCACTGTTTCACTCACCTCTACTGGTGATAAGCACTGCTGTTGGATCTACGGCGCGTTTCCAGCTGGCGTTCGCTCTCTCTCTGCACGCTGTGCAGTCCATGCCCCTGTGCGCTTTGACAGCGCTTTCATTGCCTGAAAGAGTGGGTTTCTTTAAAAGATTTTGAGTTGCCACTCATAAAAGAGCAATACATAGCAGGAGTTGAACGTCCTTTTCAGGAAACGTCTTTTTAAAGATGTCTTTCTGCGTCTGTGTAGTTCCTGGATGCGGTTGATTTATCTCCACTTCTGACGGTCATAAAACTGCCTCGCCTGCCTGGGCTGCGATCACACGCAGGCAGTGTTTTATGAATGGTTCATCTTCTCAGTGCAAGGAATCCTGGATGGCGGGGCGGCCCACGGGTACACGGAGGTCCCCCAGGAGGACAGAGCGGTTGTGATCCACTTGTGTACCGAGAACGGCGCCACCGTGCGGGACCGCCCGGTACTCCCCTCCAGAGCCTGTAAAATGACATCATCACTGACCTCGAAAGTCTACAGCGCCACCACATAGGCCACATCCGCCCTGCATGCCATGGCTTTCCTGCAAGTTCACCTAGCCAAGGCACTCAAAGATCTGCACCTGAGTAGTTCCGACCCCGACATGCTGCAGGAACTGTGCTCTGCCACCGACCTCCCTCTCAGAGCCACGAGGGTCACATTGCAAGCACTCGGGCGGGTGATGGCCACCCTTGTGGTTCAGGAGCGTCACCAATGGCTGAACATGGCTGAGATGCGCGACGTTGATAAGCCACGCTTTCTCTTCGGCAACACCGTCGATGACTTCGGCCAGCAGTTTTCGCCGGTGAAGAAGCAGATTGCACATTTTGCCGTGGCGCCTCCTAACCAGCGTGCTCCACCTGCTCGCTGAGGGCATCCCCCTGTTGCTAAACAACAAGTAGCTCTGACTCAACCCGGGCCCAGCTCTCAGTCCCAGCATTGAGCACCTCGCGGATGGCGTACAGTCCCGGCTCCCCGGATGCAGTTCCCTCACCTCCAGGCTCACGACTGCTCAGAGTTCAGAAGATGCCTTTCTAGGACCTCTTCCTCAGTCTCCCCCTGATGGGTGCGCAGAGCAAAGTCAGTGCTTTGAGTCTTTTCTCAGCACCCAAGCCTCGGGACGCTCTTCTGCCTCCCGACATGCTATTACCTGTTCCCCCCTGCCGCGAAGCCCTGTCCAGTATGTCAAAAGTGATCTTCCCGTTAGTGCCTCTCGTGTGGAGTTTGGATGCATGGCTATCACTTCCCAATCCTTTGCGCTGGCGGGCCAGGACCATCCGACTCGGCTATGCAATTAAGTTTGCCCGGCTCCCGCCTCATTTCAGTGGTGTTCGCTCCACTTCCGTGCTCGGAGAGAAAGCCAGCGCCTTACGAGCAGAGATCACGACCCTGCTCCTCAAGGATGCGATAGAGCCCATCCCCCCGAGATGGAGAAGGGTTTCTACAGCCCTTACTTCATCATACCCAAAAAAAGCGGTGGGTTGCGACCAATCTTGGACCTGCGAGTCCTCAACCATGCTGAATCAGATTCTTACCTGCGTTCAACAGCTAGATTGGTTCATGGCGGTTGACCTGAATGACGCGTACTTCCACGTCTCCATTCTGCCTCGACACCGACCCTTCATAAGGTTTGCGTTCGACGGCCAGGTGTATCAGTACAAGGTCCTCCCCTTCGGCCTGTCCCCTTGCATCTTCACGAAGATCGCAGTGGCAGCTCTTGCCCCGCTAAGGGAAGTGGGCATTCGCATACCCAACTACCTCAATGACTGGCTCATCCTGGCTCACAAGAGAGTTACTGTGCAATCAGTACTGTACTGACTCGAGTCCTGAGGTTGGCATGGCACCACGGCACATACCGTGTGATAATCACCCCTTCTTGCCATCAGACTTTCAACCCTTGGACAGACCTCTGCTTTCTGCAGACCAGAGTTCACTTGCAGCAGGCGTCCAGATGTGTTGTGGTGACCACAGACACCCCTTGACAGGGTTGGGGTGCCGTGTGCAATGGGCACACGGAAATGGATCACAATCACCGCTTCTTGCAATCAGACTTTCAACCCTTGGACAGACCTCTGCTTTCTGTGGACCAGAGTCCCCTTGCACCAGGCGTCCAGACTTGTCGTGGTGACCACAGACACCCCTTGACAGGGTTGGGGCGCCGTGTGCAATGGTCACACGGAAATGGCTATGGACAGGACCCCGGCAGTGTTGGCACATCAACTGCCTAGAGTTGCTGGCTGTATCTCTTGCCCTACAGAGGTTTCTCCACTAATCCGGGGCAAACATGTCTTGATCCTTTCAGACGACGGTAGCGTACATAAATCGCCAAGGCGGCATGCGCTCTCGTCATATGTCACAACTTGCTCGCCATCTCCTCCTTTGGAGTCAGCCATGACTCTAGTCGCTGCACACCACTCACATCCTTGGCAACCGCAACACGATGGCCGACGCGCTGTCGCGGCAGGTTTTGCCCAGCAGAGAGTGGAGGCTCCACCACCTGGTGGTCCAGTTGATATGGGACCAATTCAGCAAGGCACAGATAGATCTGTTTGCCTAACAAGACAACTCCCACTGCCCGCTCTGGTACTCCACGGACTTAGTTCCCTTTTTAGGCAAACTCCCCGTGATGTATTTCCGAGGTACGCCACATGTTACCTCCCCCTAGACTGGGCAGGATGTGGTTACCTCCCCCTAGTTCTCCGCAGGGTCTTTTCCCCCTGAAAGAATAGGCCCGGGAAAGACTGCCTTCCCCGACGCATAGGTAGCCCGAGCCGCTTCACGTCCTATGTGAGAGACATAGTGAGAGAAAAGGCGTGGCTGCTGGGCTTGCTCCCATGCTAGTCATGTAGCATGTAGCTGTTCCTCCCCTTAGGGGTGTGGCGAACCTAAGGTCTGTATGTGACACCTCTTTGGGGGCGTTGGGGCTGGGCTACATGCAGCCGACACAGTTGCATCTAGCATGCAGTAGCCTGCTTGCACCTGTCCTGGCAGTTCGCGTAACACGTCAGTGCGTGGCGTTTTTATATGGGACAATATGTTTTATATGTTTTTTATATATCATGGTTACTGTTGTAACCTCCGTTCCCCAAGGGAAGGAACAAGACGTTGCGTCTCTCCTGCCACAGCACTAGACCTACCACTGTAAACGGCCGTACCTTATTTTCGGCTCCTCAGTGTATAATCCTGATTGGCACTAGCTGCCCTGCTTCCATTTATACCCATATATCAACTTGACATTGGCCTTTTCTCAGGTTCAGAGGAACGTTTGGTGTCCCAGGAAGATCCCTTGTGTCACTTCATTCGACACAACGTCTCATTCCTTCCCTCAGGGAATGGAGGTAACAACAGTAACCATGACGTTTTTCACTTGTTCATATTTCTGCCAGTGCAGTAAAGACAAAATATACTGGTATTCAATATATATTCTTTGAAAGCAAGTCTCAATATCTTATATGATGCTTCTCAGATATATCTTCTTTTAAGCATTTAAACAATTTAAGAATATTTTATATTTTTTAAATATTAAATATATATTAAATATTATTTTATAATAATAAACTTCATTGAAGCTTAGTGAGATGCAGAACAACTCCCAACAGAGAAGAGAGAACTTAACTCCCGACACACGGGCAGAGACGAGGTATCCTCCGTGGAAGACCAGCTGACACAGCAATACTGGAAGGCACCCACACACCTGACATGCAGGCAACCAACAGATACACGAGACAGGACCAACTAGGCAGAGAATGTGCGGTTAGTACTCAACATCAATCAACAATCTAGCAAAGATACTGAGAACAAGACAAACTTAAGAAGGGAGTGAATTAGGGGAGAACAGTTGTTACTCTGTACGTTAATCAGTGGCATGATTATCGTTCCACCACAAACAATCAGTGTTCCCATGGAAATGCTAATCATGCCATGACTACGAGACATGATGGAGAGAAATTGACAAAACATATCAAACAAATTGACAAACTCACCGGAACTGTGACAGAACTTCCCCCCCAGGGATGCCTCCTGGCTTCCCAGGCAGAATTACCTTGCCGGAATCCATACTGCAGCCGGGCTGGGAGAATTGTTCGAAGTCCAGGGGTGTTGTCCAAAGGTGTTGCACTCAACAGTAACCCCTCTCCTTACGGTGAGCGATGTCTTTTACCAGACCTGAAGCAGAGAGATGATCAGAAGCAGCACAGTAAAAACACAGTCCATTAACTAGACATCACTGTTTCTCCCTGCATGATATTTGAGTTCTAGCGACTTGCATAGGCTCAGAGTTGGGCCGTGATACTGGTGAGTTGGCTGTAGAGACAGAATGGGTAGGAGGATCAGCTGTCAGGGTAGGTGGAAAGTGGCATCGACGATGGTGACGACATACGGTCAGGCATTGATCGACTTAGATAGCCAAATACACCAAGTTATCGAAGCGCTGAGGCAAATCCAAAGAATAAATATGGGCCAGAATGTCGTCGGAAAGACCATACAGACAACAATCCCACATAGCATGGTCATTCCACTCACAAGAAGCAGCTAGGGTGTGAAATTCAATTGCACAATCTGATACTCTTCAATCTCCTTGAGACAGTCCAGATAAAACCCTTGCCGCCTACCGACCTTGAGCCGAGCAATCAAACACTCGGCAATCTTAAGAAGGGAGTTAATTAGGGGAGAACAGGTGTTGCTCAGCATGGTACAGCGTTCCCTGGGAATAATCAGTGTTCCCATGGATATTCAGACCATGCATGCTGGCCACGCCTGCAAGACACGAGGAAGAGAAAATGACAAAACATACAAAACAAACCTACAAACTCACCGGAGCCGTGACACTCCCACCTTTTTGTTCACTTCGATCCATCTTTAACCCACACCCGGACTCATATATTATGTTTCTCTATGCTCTGTTTAACACGACTCATATAAGTGGCTCTGATCGCACAGAGAAATGCCAGTTTTGGAGTTTGTGCTTATTTACACAACCTGCTTCATTATTATATGAACTTTAATGCATGCATTAAACATATAATGCCGGGCTGTTTAATTTTTAGACACTCTGACAGGCAAGTTTTGCTCAAGCGAATGCCAGATCAGGCTTCACTTTATTTCACTTCAAGACGACACTTCTGTATTTACTCATTTTGTAGTATCATCATACTTTGCGATCTACATCACCTTATGTTGTTTGGAAAGTTTAGAGTGCATCTGGACTGTGAACTGTCTTTTTCCTCTCCTCTGTTAGGTGCGAGCAATTTCATATGATCTCGTTTTATGTTAAATGAGTAAAAAACAAATGTTCATCAATGAAAATTTTTTTCAATAATGTTTTTTTGTCAATGTTGTCAATAATAACCTTAAGTGGCAGCTGAAAAAAGGGTCAAAAAACCTGTCGACTTACATTGAAAGTGGGACCCAAGCAGTGTTAAATGTAATCTAATTACTAAGCACATGTAATTAGTTAATATAGGCTAATCTAATTACCACTTTATTCAAAAAGTTTATTAACCATGGCTTAACATCAGGGATAGAGCTAGAGACATGGATGGCCATGTTTCTCGGAGATGAATCTATCTCTTTACTACCAAAAAAACACGCAGAAGACTTTTAATGTGTGCGCACCAATTCAATTTGCATTTTCTTTTTTTTCTATGATGGAAAACCCTAGGGATGCGAAGCTCCCTTAACATTCAACATAGCTACAAGTTGAGCATATGTGCTCTAGCGTGAGTTTCCACTGTGCAAGCGTTTCTAAGTTACTATCTTCACTTTGTTTACAACGTGCAAGCAGAGGAGTCCAGCTTTGGATCCTGGCAAAATTGCATTAGTGAGTGAGCATGTGAGTCCTGCATGCGAACATGTCATTACACGTAAGGTCATGAAAGAGCACCTAGGAAACTTGTCAACCTATTTACTGTGTCATGAAATTAAGTCAAATTATATTATTAATAATTTTTATCGTGCGATATACAGCATGATATAGGGTTTTTACATGTTTACTGCCAACTTAAAATTCATCAATGTGATTTCTTTCATCTTTTTGTTTCATTTTAAGATAAACATGGACATAGCAAACATTTTCTTACCTCTGCTGAAGAGAAAATTTATTTGATATCCTAAAAACTGCAGTAAGGCTGGTATGTTTTGTTTTTGCATAGTTTTGTTTTATCATTAAGAGACATCAAAATGAAGAGAAATTCAGCAGATAGACATAGTATTCTTTTTCAGTAAGACTGGAGGCACAGGAAAAAAACAGACAGGGTGATCTAGAGGGTAAACCACCTATCACACAATTTCATTATACTTCTCTGTAGGTGTACTAACTAATTTTGCCCACTATGATGAAGTGGTGGTGTTTAAATGCATTATATTCTTCATAGGCCCTGTTTACACCTGCTATAAGATGTGTTTTTGGTGACTCCATCACATGTGGTCAGCACTAAATACAGGACTAAACAGTGTCTAAAGCCTTTTGTGATCTGATCACAAAAAACACATACGATTGAAGTCAAATACGTATATGACCTCATCCCATTTGAGGTGTAAACGGCATGCAAATCCGTCCTGTATGTGTCCTGGCAGCAGCGAATCTTCACCCATCACCAATCAATCAACCACTGCACTAAAACAATGGTTTAAACTTTGTCGATGAGCAGCATTAAAAGTCTCGCCTGACCACATGTGATCAGATCACCCGAGATGCCTTAATAACAATTATAAAAGGAGTCATAAGTAAATAGCACTGATTCACAGGGCTCTTTATTATAACCCTTTAATCAAAGTAAAAATATATTAGAAAAAAAAGAATTACAATTACTAACTTTTTTAATCTGATTAACTGACCGGGATTAAAAACATTTATGCAAAATGGGGAAAAAAAAGTTCAAAGAAATGGCTTATCAATTGAACAGTTTCATTGCATTATGTATGTATGTATGTATGTATGTATTTATTTATATTTATATATATATATATATATATATATATATATATATATAGTATAAAAACAAGATGAAAATGATTGGGTGACGGAGGCAAACACTTTAGACCACCCGCAATCTAGATTTGTGGCAGCAAATTTCACACAAACAACTACCACATAGATTTGCTTTAGGAAATATTAGAAATATGGTTATTGCTTACATTCCTGCAGATGCATAAAATCATCATCATAATTTAGAGTAAACAAATAAAATTAAATAAAAATAATCGCATGGCATTTGTTATGTTTACCTTGTGTTCATCTATTTATCCTTGACATCCTGTGTGTACATTCAAATGCAAATCAGAACTCATCACAGTAAATATCGTCGCTCTTTGAACACCAGGGTAGCTCCTTAATACCCAATAGCTGTTGATTTCTCCCTCTCTCTCCATCTGTCTAGGCGGACTGTCACGTGGTAAGTGAAGGCAGGGATGTGGGATCAGTGCTGTTAACTATGGGCCTTGTGATGTGTTTGGTCCATGATTAGCTCGTAATCAGACAAGAACAAACTGATTATTAGCTTGGCACCACTTGACAGTCTTCAGGGAATCTGTTCCCTCTCTCATTCTCTCTATCCATCGTTTCTCTAGCCTGATTAGACAAGTCGGACACTCCTTTATGTGCACATTGGTTCTGGCAGAACACTGAAGGCTCTCACGGTGCTAGCACTGCTCCTCTCCTTTCACCTCATCTTAATGATTGGAACAGCATCTCTCCTGATTGCATCCTGGGTCTGATTATTGCTGCCTCGCAGCTGGGCTGACTCACAAATGTAATTCTGAACATCCTCATTCTGAACATCCTCATTCTTCCCTTCAGAATTTTCCCATTTCTCACAGCCAGGTTCATACAGAGCCTGCATAAACTCTTCAGAATACTCAGATTTATACACATCCAAATGACCTTGATTCAATAAATTCTACATATTCCCCATCGTTTCGTTCGTTTAATATACACTCACATAAAGGATTATTAGGAACACCTGTTCAATTTCTCATTAATGCAATTATCTAATCAACCAATCACATGGCAGTTGCTTCAATGCATTTAGGGGTGTGGTCCTGGTCAAGACAATCTCCTGAACTCCAAACTGAATGTCAGAATGGGAAAGAAAGGTGATTTAAGCAATTTTGAGCGTGGCATGGTTGTTGGTGCCAGACGGGCCGGTCTGAGTATTTCACAATCTGCTCAGTTACTGGGATTTTCACACACAACCATTTCTAGGGTTTACAAAGAATGGTGTGAAAAGGGAAAAACATCCAGTATGCGGCAGTCCTGTGGGCGAAAATGCCTTGTTGATGCTAGAGGTTAGAGGAGAATGGGCCGACTGATTCAAGCTGATAGAAGAGCAACTTTGACTGAAATAACCATTTGTTACAACCGAGGTATGCAGCAAAGCATTTGTGAAGCCACAACATGCACAACCTTGAGGTGGATGGGCTACAACAGCAGAAGACCCCACCGGGTACCACTCATCTCCACTACAAATAGGAAAAAGAGGCTACAATTTGTAAGAGCTCACCAAAATTGGACAGTTGAAGACTGGAAAAATGTTGCCTGGTCTGATGAGTCTCGATTTCTGTTGAGACATTCAGATGGTAGAGTCAGAATTTGGCGTTAGAATGAGAACATGGATCCATCATGCCTTGTTACCACTGTGCAGGCTGGTGGTGGTGGTGTAATGGTGTGGGGGATGTTTTCTTGGCACACTTTAGGCCCCTTAGTGCCAATTGGGCATCGTTTAAATGCCACGGCTTACTTGAGCATTGTTTCTGACCATGTCCATCCCTTTATGGCCATCATTTCAAATTGGTTTCTTGAACATGACAATGAGTTCACTGTACTAAAATGGCCCCCACAGTCAACAGATCTCAACCCAATAGAGCATCTTTGGGATGTGGTGGAACGGGAGCTTCGTGCCCTGGATGTGCATCCCACAAATCTCCATCAACTGCAAGATGCTATCCTATCAATATGGGCCAACATTTCTAAAGAATGCTTTCAGCACCATGTTGAATCAATGCCACGTAGAATTAAGGCAGTTCTGAAGGCGAAAGGGGGTCAAACACAGTATTAGTGTGGTGTTCCTAATAATCCTTTAGGTGAGTGTATATATTTAGACTGATTACAAGTGGTTTCACTTTGAAAAATGTGGTTACCTACGATTGTTAGCTCAAAGATCTAAAGCTACTTGATCTAACCCATTAAAATTATTTAATTTATGTCACGTTGATTTTGTCTGATAAAAATAATAAATACAATTTTTATTTGAATAAAATCAAAATTAATTAAATCTGCAAGAATTTGTAGAATTGTGTTCTAAATTCAGCACAGAAAATGTGAGACAATTCTGCAAATTCCGCCTGGGTGAGCTCCTTCCTAACTAGCTAAGACTGAGATATACTGTACTTGTGTGTATATATATATATATATATATATATATATATATATATATATATATATACACATGTACAGTATATCTCAGTCTAAATAAAAAAAAAAAAAATGTTAAAAACAAATTATGCATTCAAACCTTCATTAGTAATTCAAAAAGTTCACTTCAGAAATATTATCATGGATTGTGCTATTTCTAACAAGGTGTTGGATAAACAAGGATGGATTGATGGGTGTGTGCGTGTCTGTGTGCGTGTATGTGTGTGTGTGTGAGAGAGAGAGAGATGGAGAGAGAGAGAGAGAGAGAGAGAGAGTTGCCACTCCCAAGCAGAGATGCTGTCAGCATTCTGAAGGTCAGCTTTCTCAGTGGAAAAATAGTGTCCAAGCTGGGATATTTCCCCCTATTTTTTGGTAGCCACAGAGTCATTCACTATAGAAACAGCTATGTCATTCACCATTTTAAACAGTATGCATCCAATGTGGAAACTCTGTAAGTGCTGTAAGTGTCTCAAATTCTGTAATCAAACAATCTGTTGCATCTCTCAGCTGCGATGGGCCTTAATCCTGAAATTGTTAATTTAAAGCAGTTTAAAACAATGTCCTAGCATAAGTAATGTAGTGGTAATGCCAGCTATCACGGATTCACTTTATGTCACCAACTGGCTCATATTACACTCAAAAATTATCATTTGCCACACAGTGATAATGATAATGATGACAGTAACTCCTAACAGATATGCACTACTCTTACACTTTAGTTTAGAACAGCATTAACACAAGCGGAGTGATACACACAGTGAAGCGTCCGAGTGCTGATGCTGTCAGACCATCAGTGCTCATGGAACATCTCTCGTCCAATCAGATTTGAGGACAGGAACTAACTGTTGAATATATAAAATAGATTTTAAAAACAACACAATGAGAAATAATCTGAAAGTTTATTTTAGCTGTATTCAGCCTAAATAAACAACAAACCATACCATCAACGGTATCGATAAATCACACTATACAAAACGATTGTGTTTAATTAAATACTCCAATGTTAAAGGAGGGTCCAAATGAAGAATGATGCTCTCTTTCAGGCTTGGGTCTTGGTGAGGGCAGGTCAACATCTTTTTTTCCACAAAGTGGGCTATATTTTACAAGGGACTTGCAGTTACATGCCTCACACACTGTGAGTGATGTATCAGACCTAAGCAGGCTGCAGGCTGGTTGCAGACCAAAGACACACAGTTACCGTGGTGATTAATTGGTTGCTTGGATGGTGATGTAGAGTGTATGAAGGAACATGGCGTAACAGAAGGGGTCAATAAACTGGAGTAGTATAAATGGCCAAGCATACCCTGCTGTGCAGTTCCCTGTCTTTTAGATTCATTGTGTGATGAAATTCATCATATTGCAGAGTAAACACTCAAAAATATACACATCTAAAATTTGCTGTGCGTGTATATTCATATTTATCTTTCTGCAATGAAATGTAAACTAAAAATGGGATGGAAGCCTGCTTTAGTTAAGTAATAATCAGACATAACTTACCACAAGTGCATTGAAACACAAATGTGTTTATTTTCTTGGTGGGTCAATTGATCATTTATTTATTTTGAGAAGCTCAGCTCTTTGCATTCAGAAAAAAAAAGATAGACAGGGTTAAAAATAACACCTCTTGATTCATATCATTAACTACTATACCTCCAAACTGAGGTGGGAAGCATACTTTTTATAATTAAAGAGGAGGATGAAGAATATTAAATCTCAATCTTATAAAGGTTAAACTTTATTCTCTGTTTAGCACCAAAATGAGATGAGCTGAGTGAATCCCTCTGTGCTCTTTCATTACCAAGCAGATTGATCCACTGATGAATCAAGTCACAAAGCTTAATCAGAATGGTCCCCTATAAGCTAATTTGATCTAATTTATTAACGCTGAAGTCAACTTTTAATTGGAATAACTCGACCAGGAACACTTTCTTATGTTTAGACATATAACTATTAATAATTTCTCCTTTTGAAACAGCGGCAAAAGTCACATTTTCATTTTATGCAAAAGGAATAAATAACTAACTAAATAAAGATATACTATATATCAAATTAAATGTGTGGTGGGGGTTGGTGGTGAGTGCTGTCACAATTTGTACAAAAATTATATTCTTTGAACTCAAAAGATTTGTAATTATTTGTACCCCTCTAATGTTGTTTAAATTTAAGATGCTGTCAATATGGCAGTATTGAGACATAACTAATAGGCAGATTTGTACCCTGGTGCAAATAATGGTATATGCGATTTACATCACAGTGCAAATAGTGGCAGATATGCAAACTGCAGCAGATTTTATTTGTACCCCAACCCTGGTTCAAATAGTGTTAGATTCCATTTGTATCCATGTGAAAATACTAACATACAGTATGAGCATCACTGCAGTGTGTTTATTGTGTTATTTAGAGTCCCAGAGACACACTACATTAATCCTGTAGGAAATTAGCCACATTGTGAAAGGGTATATCTCTCAGCATTCATCACCAATAATATGTAAGAATTGTATAATGGAACGCTAAACATAATGGGTAGATTTAAACATGTCCACATTTATCCAACAATAATATGTAGGATTTTATATATAAATTAGTTTAGAAATCTTGGCCACGGCCGACCACCAAATATATGAAGGATAAAAGATAAATGATCAGATTAGAAATCTGAATAAAAATTCTCCACCATTAAATATGGAATACAACAGTCTTGTTGTATCTGCTCACAATTTATATGAAAGGAATATTAGCTCAAGAAGAGAATTATTATTAATTAGGGGAATACTGATGCACCTGTTAACTCTTCAGAGTAATCCTATTCTCATGGCCATTGAAAATAATATCACAAATATGTTGAAATATTGTTCGAGCAGGAGCTCAAATCTTTAAGAATCAATTGAGAAGATTATTTATCAAAATATAGCACAGTCAAATCCTTTTTCAATACATACAAGACTTTATTTCTAATCTACAATATTAACCCTCTGGAGTCTGGAGAAGTTTTGACATGCCTTGACATTTGTGCTTTTTCAGTTGCTTAAAATCATATTTATGGCTAATGTCTGATAACACTGTTTTCAACACAAACTGGGCTACAATAATATGTGAGCAACATGTGTGTATATGTTTGTGTTTTTGAGAAAATAATGTTTCTGCATGGTTTTTGAAAAAACTAAAATTTTTATAAATTGAAATAAGGTCATATAACACATACTAAACATTTGTACACAAGACTTTTGAGAACTGGATCTTGTAACCTAGAGTTTTTGCTACAAAATTACGTGAAAACCATCCTGAATACACATTCATAGTTATTTAACTCAGTCATTTAACTTTTGAAAGACAGTTTTAGTGTTAGAAAGGGCACATGCGAGGAGGTGTGGATGATCATGAATATTGATGTGATTCACACCTGATGAGACAAATACCCCCCCCCCCCCCCCCCCCCTCTCTGGGCCTATCAATGAGGAATGTGACAGAAAGAGAATGAATGTGAGGAGACTTAAGACCTACACTACCATTTGAAAGTTTTATCGTTTTATAGTTTTGTGATCAAAGCTGAATTTTCAGCATCATTACTGCAGTCTTCAGTGTCACATGATCCTTCAGAAATCATTCTAATATGCTGATTTGCTGCTCAAGTAACATTTATTATTATTATCAATGTTGTAAACAGCTGTGTACATTTTTCTTCAGGATTCTTTGATGAACGGATTTACACACCAAACAACACATAGAGCAGTGGTACAAAATAATTCCTCATATCACTCTTCATCACTGTCCAGGACTATCTGTAGAGCTTCCTCAGCTGTGTAGTGTGCCATCTTCCAAACATGCAGGAAAGTGAATGAATCTGATGATAAACTTGATGCTTTTTAAGGCACAGTCGGGGCTGTTTACAATTTGCATTGATTGTCTCAGTACATTACCGCATTAATAGTGCAATCTGCTGGTGGTTGGGATCACATTAGGCATAATTAGCTGACCCAGGAGAAACTGTACATCACACTGTTTCATACAGATTACATTGCAGGAGAATATTTGTTTTAAATTATAATTGTTTCATTTAAACAACATTTTAAGCTTTCCTTAGACATATGTTTCATGTTTGTGTGATAAGTATTCGTGGAGTTTCAGTTTTTTAAAAAATTCTGTTATTTTTTGTGACATTTTTCAGAAATATGCTCAAGGACACAGAGACAGCTGAAAGTGCACCCTTTTTGATGTTCTTTACTTTACAAAAGCACAAGGTTTTGTTGTTATTGTGAGTGTACACAAATAAAAGTTTTGTAGTCTCTAATGATGTTTTACACTTATCTGTATGCCCCAAAATGACAGAGTATTTTAAGTTGTCTAGCAGGATGCGCTGGTGCGTCTGTCGACCCCAGAGGGTTAAACTAACTAACACACATAGACTAACATAAAACCAGTTTGGTGAGTGAACTGTAAGAGAATGTGAATGGAAAATATCTGTAACAGAGAAAATTGAACTTTATTGAGTCTATAGACCATGCCCTGAACCATCGATACTTCATTTAATTTACCTCAGTTTGCAATTGGTTTACCCAAAGTATTTAAATAAAACCCTATTTCTTTCTAGAAAAAGTCTGCTAGAAAGTCTGCTTAAATTCCTTTGGTTCTTTGACTGGGTCTATAGAAATTTCTGGTTGTTCTGTCTATGTTTTGGACCTCTGTTAAGATCATGGACACCAGGTAGTTTGGTGCTGGAATGATCAGGTGGGGCTTTGAAGCGAGGCTTCCTGTGCGTGGATGCCGCAGAGAATAGCGTGAAGCCTCCAAGAGAGCTACTTCTCTGCAACAAGCCACGTGATAAGATGACCGGATTTATGGTCTCAGACGTGGAGGCAACTGAGATTTGTCCTCCACCACCTGGGTCTTTACACAACCACGAGGACTTAGAGCACATTGGAAATTGTGTATTCCAAATTGGGGAGAAAAGGTGAGAAAAAAAATAAAAAATCAGTGCAATAGTTATGACTTCTCTTATCATCATTATACATTTCCATTTGAATATACTTTATTATACATTGTATTATTGAGCATCATGTATGCACAAGGTTAGAATAATGCTTTCTATGATTCTATCCACAGTTGTCATGTGATGCATGTTAGCATATAAAACTTGATTATGTGCATTGTGAAGTGTAGAATGATGATACAATGGTGTCTTTAGATAGTGTTATAGTTCATAATATATGTATATTCATTATAAAAACCCAAGAACATTTTTATTTGTGCCTTTGGAGATGATAGAAAAGAAGTAGTTTTGGTCTGGCTATAGAGAGTTTTCAAAAGTTCAGATCCAGTGAGAGTCTGTCCAGTCTCTCTGTCTTGGATGAGTTTTAGCATGTGAGGATTATACTAACCATCACCTCTACCATTAAAGAGTGAGAGTCTCCTTGTTGAGATGGCAGAGATGGCTGTATTATTCATGTGACGACCATTAAAATTTGGTTTTCTGGTCTTACCACAGGAAATAGAAGAGGGTGTAAAAGGCAGCTTTGTTCTATCCTGGATAAATTTCCTTTGTTCGGAGACAGTTACATTGGCCAGATGCAGGTCAGCTTTGACTCCTTGGTGCCAGTCCGAATTCCTAGCTTCTTAAAGCTTAGAGGAATTTCCTGGAATTTTAGACTTAATTCTTCTTCATTTCCTTCTGCTTGGCTATTCATATCCAATAACCCCTACCCCTAAACCTAACCTTACCTTAGAAAAAAATAACCTTGATTTAACTACAGTTACCATAATTTTACTATTTTTTGGGGTAAATTTACAGCAAACATAAAACTAACCATGGCTACTATATTACTACCATATTACTGTACTAAAAACACCATGGTTTGTTGCATTAAAACTATTGTTTCTGCCAAAGAACATGGTTACTACAATATACAGTGAAGCAATCAACACAATATCAATTCCAAGCCGCAGGAACGTGAGCGATCGACAGACCCCGCCTCCTGATCAAACTCTTCTCTGCACTCCACATCATTCACTATGACCAAGTCACTGCGATGAATTCAACATTTATATTCATTTGTGTCCATTATTTTAAGTAGTATTAAAGTAAATATGAAGAGTAGAAACAGGAAATTTGATGGGAAAAGAGTGGGAGAAAACATGGATTTCAACCTCGGTCATTAGGACAACAGTACACATTCACAGATCGTCTTTCCAACCCACGTTATTGCAGTGACAGCTACTGTTTAGTTTGTCATATATTTCTGTGGTTCCACCAGACTACTGGGATGCAAATAGCTGCATTGTGTGGAAGATGCTATTTGCACCGGCGGTGCAGATAGAAACTCCATAAATTAATATTCATTCATTCATTTGTTCATTCATTTGTTCATTTAAAAAGAAATTAATCTTGTGATCATAAAAATCATTTGATCTAAAGGCATATGCTTAAATGCTGGAAGTAGGTTTAATTGGACTGCAATAGTAGGTAGGCAAGTGGTCGATGCTGTGATTGGCAGCTGCTGTAAACAATCATGGGATTGGTTGCTTGTGTAATCAATCATAATATGGGTCTGTAGTTATTTGTGCGTTCGGGGACAGTTTAGGTAGTTTGACGTGAATAAACCCCTACACAATGTCAACATCAACTATAATATACTTACATTTATATATAATACATTTGGATACTTATTTTGGGGTGATGGTAGCAGTAATGCTTTTTCTTAGGGTGGCATTTGCTATGCTATGCCACCCTGGTAGATCCACCACTGACAGAGCTGTTTATGCAGAGCTTTAGTCTATGTGAAAGGGCTTCTACTTTAAAAAATCTATACTATTTGTATTCATGGAATAGGGTATTTGTTTATTTAGGCCAGTAAATAATTACTATATTTGAATTTGTTTGTTATTTGACTTTATTATTCATCTTAAATGTGTAATAGAATAGAAGAGAATGTGTGTTCAAATTTGACAGGAAGTGTACATACAGACCTAAACATCTGATAATTCATAGTTTCAAACAATAAACAAAGGTGAAAAATCTAAATAGCACTCATACACCAACAGTTAATGTTTTAATTAAGTTAATTAAAGCATTGTGAAGATTTCAGCACTTACAGATGGACTAATGTCATCCTGCCTTTGATAATCATGTGGAAACGGAATGTAATTATAATTTATTCATACAATGAGAGCTTTATTTGCTTTGTTTCCGGGGATAACATTACAATGTGGATTTTCCCATTATGTGTTAATTATGCAAAGAAACAAACTTAGAGCTGCCTGCAGCCAGAAATCAATGAATACTTAAAGCCTAACGCCGTTTAATCTGTGGCAGGTCTTAAATTAATGTGTTGGACTGATCCTCCTCGTCTTGGTTTGCCTGCAATCCCTTAGTAAGATTTTTTGCCTGCTTTAGGCCCTGCTTCCTCCAAGCTGGCTTCCTGTGCCACATTTCCTCTGAATCGAGAGAGGCTTTTGCAAACGCAAATACAATTAATCAGTTGATGAGGATATTTCATTTCCTGTCATGCCAATTTGGCCGCAGAACATTCATCCATATTAATAGGCTGGAAGTGATGATTCAATGGCTTAATTCCAGAGTAATATAGAGAGTAAGTGAAGTCCTCACATCTAAGTGCAGTTGGACTGAGCAATATTACTCAAATTTTATCTGAAATGGCTTTAAATTGTGATGATTGAAAAAGGTTGCTTTTATGATTTCCCCTCAATCAGAGGAATCAATTGAACCAAAAAGCCATTGTTGCAAAATAGACTAAATATATTTAAAGGGGGCATGACATGAGATAAACTTTTTCTTGATCTTTTAACATATGAGAGGTTTTTGTACTATAAAAACACATTGTAAGTTTCAGAACTCAAAACTTCCTCCTCACTGCAAAAAGAGCATTTGTTGAAACTTAGCTGGCAAAATTACTCGTTCTCTACTTCCTCCACATTGTGATGTCACAGTGGTATAAATTTGCATCCGACCACCTCCACAACAACACATCAATAGCTACTTTACCTTATAATTTCCGTATGCACCCAGTAGTGTTGAGCAGTGAGATGGCAAGTAGAGAGAGCAGGTCAGTCAAGAGCAGAGCCAACCATTACAGTGGGCATTTACTGTTAAGTCTTAAAGGAGAAGCAGCTACAAAACTAAGTGTTTCTGACATAATTCTTTTTTTGTTTCTGAATTTATTTTACAAATAAATTATTGTTATTTGTGTGTGTGTATATGTGTGTGTATGTGTGAAAAAAAAACCAACTAATATTATGTATTATGTATGTAAATAATATAAAAAACGCATGTCACAACCCTTTAATGTAATAACTAAAACACAATAAACATGTTTCCATGCTGTTTTTTACTAAATGAACATAAGAAAGAATGTTTGTTTATTTTTATTCTATAATTTATTTCTAAATTTGTTAAATGTATTATTCATTTTTATGGACCAGTATAAGAATTCACAGTAATAAACAACAATATTAAACTAAATAGAAATATATTTTCTTTAAAACATATTAAAATGCCATGCACAAACTTCTGTGAAAATTTCTGAGTGACATCACAGTTTAGTGATTTAAGTAAATGAATCAAACTTAAAGAAATAGTATGGTTTCAATCAACAGAATTTGTGTCAGAGTTGATTACCAAAAAATATCATTTCAACTTGTCCCTCATATTAAAAAAATTCAATACAAAATAAAAATCAAGGTTACAAAGAGGCATTTACAATGGAAGTGAATGGGGACATTTTTTGGAGGGCTTAAAAGGCAGTGTTTTTTGGCAGTAAACTAGGTTTTGATACAATTAACCATGGTTTTACTACAGCAGTAGGCTACTGTAGTACCATATTGTAACTTGGTTTTAGTAGCCATTTAATAATATCTATGGTTGATTTTGTGGTTTGATATGTTGCTTATACAAAGCAGCCTATAATTTTCTGCTTAGGCCTATAAATATAAATAAAAGTTATAATTGAATTTACTAATTTTATCCAAAGATTTCATGAAATTAAATTTATTAGAGATATTGGTATTGAAATCGATATCAGCTATACTGGCCTAAAAGTACTTGGTAGCGGATCGAAAAGAAAATAAGCGGTATCACCAATCCCTACTTCAGAAAGCTGACTAACAGACTACAGCATCATCAACAGGTGATCGACACATGCTCCATCTCTCTCTTTCTCTCTCTCTCTGTTTCGGAGTGCGTGTTGAGAGCGAGCGCGGCGAGTGTGGCTGAGAGCATGTTGGAAGACTGAGTTTTCTTTCTTTCTCTTTTCCTAAACTTATTGTTTCTCTGCTGTTGTTTTTTGGTGTTGTTGTTTAGGGTAACAGTGTTTCCCCATCTGTCGCTCACTTCGACGCCGTGTCGAAGAAGCGACACTAGGGGTCTCTCTTGAGCGCCGAATATGCCTCTGATGCATGAAAAAAGGTCAATGAGAAGTTGGCAGACAGTATTTGCATACCCCGCCAACGGACATGCGGGTATAAAGGTGAGGAAATACGATGAGTTCATTCAGAAATTTTCTTCGGAGCCTTGGTCGTGTCAGCAGTCAGCTGCGAGTTACACACCTGTTCCTGTTCCTCTGACGCTTTGCTTGCTATTGGATCTACGTGGAGGGCGCCGCTCTCCACTCGTCATGCCACCCACTCATCTGCTTTCGCTACCCTCGACGGCGGAGTGGCCCACGGGTACACGGTGATTCCCTAGGTGAATAGGGCTGTTGCGCTCCACCTGTGCCCCGGAAACCCGACCAACTGGCGGGGTCGCCCTGTGCTCCCCTCCAAGGCCTGTAGGACGACGGTCACTGACCGCGAAAGCCTACAGCGCCGTCAGACACGCCACTTCCACATGGCACGCCATGGCCCTCCATCTTTAAGGCACTTAAAGATCTGCACGTGGGTAGCCCTGATCCTGAAGTTCTGCAGGATCTGCCCTCAGCGACTGACCTCACCCTCGGGGCCACGAAGGTCACAGCGCAGTCACTCAGGCAGGCGATGGCCACCCTCGTGGTCCAGGAACGTCATCAATGGCTGAACTTGGTCGAGATGCGTGAAACCGGCAAGACTCGCTTTCTCAACGCCCCTGTCTCCCAGTTCGGCCTTTTTGGCGAAACAGTCGAGGTCTTTAACCAGCAGTTCTCCGCGGTGAAGAAACAGACGGAGGTGATCTCTCACCGCCATGGGCCACGCCCCATCTGCTCGCCGAGGGTGTCCCCCTGCGAAGAAACACCAGGCTGCTCCGTCTCAACCTGGGCCCAGCTCTCAGCCCACGTGTTGAGCGCCCCGCAGGAAGCAGACGCCCCCCGGTGCAAGGACCCCCTCGAGGACCCGGAAGGCTCCCAGGCATTCCTGAGACGGACGAACCAGGGACCAAGATGTTAGTTCCGGAGCAGGTAAGCAGACCACTCCATTCCCCGGTGGAGAGCCGGGAGGAGAATCCTTTGTTGAATTTATTTCATTTGCCCACATTCTCAATAACAGAGCTATTTCCTTTGTCTCTGGGTCACCTGGCCCGCAAATGCCATTCTTACGGCACTCTGCCACCACACCTCAAAAGTCCTGGCACGCTGGACGTGGACCCTCTGCCCTCAGCCCCACGACTGTTCTCCGGCTTGCCGGTTCAGACGAGTCCAGAGGACACCTCTTCCAGCCCTCCTCCTCAGTCACGAACCCGCCCCCTGCCGGGTGCACGGAGCAAGGTAAGTGCTTTGAGTCTTTTCTCAGCACCAGGGCCTCGGGACGTGTCATCGCCTCCCAACGCCATAACACTTGCTCTGCCCCGCTGCGCAGCACCGCCGGGTACACCAAAAATATTCATCCCTTTGGTGCTCCTAGCACGCAGCTTGGATCTGTGGCTTTCACTTCCCAATCGGTCACGCTGGCTGGCCCGGACCATCCGACTCAGTTACGCAATTCAGTTTGCCAGGCCTCCGCCCCCATTCACGGGCGTCCGCGTTACCGCAGTACACAGAGAGCACTACCATTTTACTCAAAGACGTGATAGAGCCTGTCCCTCCAACCGAAATGAAGAAGGGTCTCTACAGCCCTTACTTCATTGTACCCAAGAAAGGCGGCGGCTTACAACCGATCTTGGACTTGAGAGTTTTCAACCGGGCTTTGCACAAACTCCAGTTCAAAATGCCTGAAGGACGTGTTCTTCCATGTCTCATTATTGCCTTGACACCGACCCTTCTTTCGGTTCGCGTTCGAAGGCCAGGGGTATCAGTACAAGGTCCTCCTTTCTTCACCAAAGTCGCTGAGGCAGCCCTTGCCCCGCTCCGAGAAGCCAGCATCCGCATACTCAATTACCTCAATGACTGGCTCATCCTGGCCCACTCCCGAGAGTTATTATGCACTCACAGAGACCAGGTGCTCAGGCACCTCAGCTTTTTAGGGCTTCAGGTCAACTGGGAAAAGAACAAGCTCACCCTGGTTCAGAGCATCTATTTCTCGGTATGGAGTTAGACTCGGTCTCAATGTCGGCACGACTCACCAACGAGCGTGCTCAGTCAGTGTTGAAATGCCTCGTCTCCTTCAGGCAGGGTGCAGCGTTTCCTTTAAACATTTTCCAGAGGCTCCTGGAGCATATGGCATCCTCCGTGGCGGTCGAGCCGCTTGGGTTGATGAATATGAGACCGCTTTAGCACTGGCTTCAGACTCTAGCCCCGAGACGAGCATGGTGAGATAGTCACCCCCGCCTGCCGCGGAACACTCAAATCCTGTTCCCCTCCTGGGGTGTGGCCTCTGCATGGTCTTTTCTCCCTGAAAGAATAGGAAAATGGGTAAGACCCCCTTCCCACGATGTGGTAAGGGTCCCAACCGTTTGGCTCTATGAGAGAAACATAGTGTAAAAAGAGGCCTGGCTAGGCTCGGCCCGCCCCAGGTTGTCAAGCGTCACCTTGTTCCCCTGCTTGGGTAACTAGAAGGATTCCGACGTCTTTTCTGGGGCAATGGGGAAGGGTTCATGCAGTCTGACACAGCTGGTCGTCCTGGCATGTGAAATACCTGCCCGCTCCTGTGTCAGCAATACACGTACACGGCTCAGTATATGGCGTGATTTGAAGTGGACCCCTAGTGTTGCTTCTTCGACACGACGTCGAAGTGAGCGACAGATGGGGAATGTCTAGGTTACGTATGTAACCTCCGTTCCCTGATGGAGGGAACGAGACGTCTTGTCAAAGAAGCAAATTCATTGAGCTGCTCCTCTCAGTCAGATGAGGGTCTGTTAAACTCACAGGAGTGTGAAAGTGATGTAAGTGGAGACTCACAGATGGATGTGGAGAGTGCTTACTCTCTCACTAAAATTAAGTCCTTTCTACAAAGAACAAAAGGCATAAGATCTGTGAGAGTTGATGATTTTTTCCAGATTTAAGGTTGTTTCTTGATTCAGCTAGACTGTCCATGAGAAATATAAAACTCACCGGTCAACCGACCTTTACTGACCAAGAAGTTTTTCTGCTTAAAAATTTGTTTTTTCTTTTTCTCTTTTTGTGTGAATCTCTGTTTTGTTTAAATGCAGCTTTACCTTTAATATGTGTGAAATAAAGCTGGGCACTTTAAACATTAATGGTGCCAGAGAGGATGTGAAGAGAGCTTCCCTTTTCACTCTGTTAATGTTAAGAATTTAAATGTAATTTTTCTACAATAAACACATAGCACAGCTGAGAATGAAGCTGCGTGGAAGAAGGAATGGGATGGGGAAGCTAATAGTACTGGAGTTGGTATCTTGTTTTCTAGAGATTTTCCTACCTATTTCTTGTGTTTCTGAGGAAATTATTGAGGGTCGTTTGTTAAAAATACAAGCTGTTTTTGAAATTTTTAAATTGACTTTCATCACTGTATATAGTACAATACAGTAGGTACAGAAAAGGTGCTCTTTTTAAACACACTAAGTACTGTAATTAGTAACTGTAGAAATTATGATGGACCACGATGCACTGAAAATGCAACTTTGGATAGAAATCACCCAGAACCAAATGGAGCCAGCAAGAGAAGTCTTGTTAAATTAATCGAAGCAAATTATTGTTGTGATGTTTGGAGGCTTTTTCACTCAGCGTCAATATCTGTTAATGTGCTGTTGCTTTTTATGATTTTTTTTTTTAAAAAAGAGTTCCAAGAGAGACCTGAGGTGGCGCAGCCCTTCTATGAGGGCTTACCTAAGGTTTCCGAGGAGACTAACGTAGAGCTGGATGCACAAATATCTGCTGTTGTGCTACATTCTGCACTTCAGAGCCTAGAAAGCTGCAAGGCTCCAGGTATTGATGACTTTCCTGTAGACTTTTAGAAAGTTTTCTGGCCTGTGATTGGAAATGATTTGCTGCTTGTTATCAGAGACAGTTTAAGTAATCAGAGACATTTACCATTGAGCTGCAGCAGAGCGATCCTCACTCTTCTACGCAAAAAAAGGAGATCAACAAGAGATTAAGAACTGGCGACCAGTGGCTCTGCTCTGCACGGATTACAAACTTTTGTCAAAGGCGTTGGCCATGAGGCTGAGGAAAGTTATGGAGCACATCATTCATCTTGACCAGACTTATTGTATACCTAATAGGCTGATATCTGACAACATTATTTAATTTGTGATGATTTGGACCTCTCCAATTCATTGGGCTGTGAAACTTGTCTAATTTCATTTGATCAAGAAAAGGCCTTTGACAGAGTTGAACATCAGCATTTGTGGCAAACGCTAGATGCCTTTGGTTTCAGCTCTGGTTTTATAAACATGATTAGAGTCTTGTACAGTGATATTGAGAGTACTTTAAAGATCAACGGTGGTTTAAGTGTTCATTATCAGGCATGAATCTTTTAGAGGTTTGTACACTAGTGATCAACAATCTAGTGTCATCTATGCTGTGGCATCGTTTATCATGTGTGGATCCTCCAACTCAATTGCTGGCCAAGATACGGGCAGTGATGGTGGATTTTTTTGGGACCGTCTGCATTACGTCCGAAGAGTGTACTTTTTATACCAAAAGAGGAAGGAGGGCAGGGACTAATTCATCTCGGCAGTAGGGGTGCTGCTTTCTGACTCCAGTTTATTCAGAGGCTCCTTGTTGGGCCTGTAGATCTTGTCTGGGGAACCTTAGCCCAAACCATATTGACTTGAGACAGGAATTTGGGTCTTGCTGAGCCTTTGTTTTTGATGGACCTTATCTGTAAAGGGAATGACAAGTTGTGAGTGCCTGTCATGGCTGTTGAAAGAGCCAGTAGTGTCAACGTAGAACATATAACAGGCCCCTTTGTGATGCAGTTGTTCTGTTCGGCTGGGATTGTCACACTGGGACATGTGGTTGATCTATGTGGACCTAAGTTGTTCGACGCTGCAGGTCTAGCCTCTCATGTGGGAGTTAGATCTATCAGGATCATAAATCAACTGCTCAGCACTTGGAAGCATGAACTTACAGAGACTGAATTATCTTTACTAAATGATTACTGCAATGGACACTGCCAACCAATTGATGATGATTTTCCTGCATTGACTCTTTTTCCTGATTTTAGAGACTGCATCGGTCAACTGTTAGAGTCCAGAGAGACTCTTACAAATTAGTTGAACATCTTACATACGTAAAATGTTTGTTAAATTTTTAAACAAAGGTAAACAAAGTGGCAGGGCTGACACTCCTTGGAGAGCTAATTTACGACAATGAGGTCAGACCTGTGTGGAGAGCAATATACAAACCACCATTGACAAAAAGGGTAGAACAATGGAGAATACTACACGGCATTGTGGCTTGTCAATGCTTTTATTTCTGTTTTTAATCCCAATGTAAGTGAAAATTGAAACAGTTGATAACTGCTTTTTGGATATTAGCAGACCAAGTTCTCTTTTTCAATTGTTACAACAAATGTTTATGATGTTTGGAGAAACGTTTACTAAGCATTTTTGGTTTTAGATACAATCAGAAGTGGAGAGTAAAATATCAGTTATTAAACTTTCTTTTGGGTCAAGCAAAATGGTTATTTACCTCATCAGAAGGAATAAGATAGAAGAGTCCTTAGACTGTGATGCAAAAACTATTTTTGTTAGAATGATGAAAGCCAGATTGAAAATTGATTTTGACTTTTATAATACTACAAATAATGTAGAGGGTTTCAAAAAACATTTAGTGTTTAAAAAATGCCTGTTCTGTTTTTTGGGAATGTTTTGAGTTAAACCATGTTTTTTTGTTTTTGTTTTTTGTCTTGATGGTGTTGTAGAAAACTTTGTTTTGTATAAATAAAGAGGTATTAAATCTCACACACACACACACGTACGCACGCATGCACACACACACACACACACACGCATGCACACACACACACACACACACACACACACACACACACACACACACACACACACACACACACACACATATTTCTCCAATAACATGTTAGAAACAGCCCAAACTGTGATACTAGCAGTTCTTAAGTTAAGTTTTTGAGAGGCTTGGATGCATCATTTGGTTTGAACCAGCAATAGCAGATTCTGATCCATCGCGTAATTAAGTAGTTCCATGCACAAAGTGTTTTTATGACCATACTCAGTTTTTCCAATTTTTTTACATTTGCTTGTTCATTGAACTAATGTATATAAGCAATATCGCCCTCACAATCATGCTATATGACCCTAAATCAGTACTTATCACTGCAGTGCTGATATATTGACATATTGCACTCTTGCTCATGTGATATTGCTTATATATAAGCAATATTTATAGTTTTTTTAATTTTGGTGCTCATCCACTGTCATTATATGCAAAAGTAGCCTGGATGTTTCTCAAATCTCCCTGTGTGTTCCACAGTAGAAATAATTTCATGGGTTTGGAATTAATGAGAGTGAGCAAATAATGACAGCAAAGAGAAATATCAGAGAAAAATTGTTACACTGACTGACTGCTGCTTTCTCTGCAATGAACAGTTGAAGTGATGAAAATAATGTATGTATGTTGGAATTGCTTTTTTGCAATGCGACCACGCAATAGCAGGTGATGAAATAAGCACTCTTGGATCACAGACAGTGAGGAAAACACAGTGTACTCATCAGGGGCATGCACCATCCAGCTGTCTGTTTTCTGTATATAAATGGCTGAAATTATTAGTATCGCTGTTCGCTGATAAATGGTTATTCACAGTACATGTATGCTAGTCGGCATTCAGAGCAACCTCTCTCTCTCTCTTCCTCTAGTCATGTCTGAAGCCTGTCTGATGAGGAATCAGGGGAGTAGTTACTGAAAAAGGAAACATCATCAGTTGTCACATGTGACAAATCACAACTTGCATTTCATGCACAGGGGCACAATAAGAATGCTAAATAAAACAAATTTCAGCAGAATAATGTTTGAATGAACATTATCCAAAAATATAATTCCCAATATATCATACTTGCGTTTTGAGTAGAAAAATAACAATATTTAACCAGTATTCTTCCCAGTAAGCCATTAGCTTAGCTTTGAACTGAATTGATGAATTTTTGAAGAAATGTATTTTAAAATGGTTTTCCATTGACGTATAAGAAATTATATAATGCAGCATTGAAATACATAGTTGGTCAATCCCTTAACCACAGTGTATTATGGTTTATTGATTACAATGCACACACTTATCTATTTTTCCCCAGAGTTAGCATAATAGTGTATGGTACCCTCTGATTAGATCAGCAATCTTTTATTTAGCAACTGCAGTTTTGTAATTACATTAGAGAGTTGAGACTGCCCAGTATTTTGCCTCAATGTGCATATTAGTTTATAGCCATCTCTTTAAGCTCATATTGTTGGTTGGTCTAAGTTTGAGATTTTTCTTGTTTTGTACATTTTGGACCATTAGAACTAGAAGAAAAAAAAAATATTTACATTTATATTTAATTTTGTAAAATCACTGAATCAACCTGACTAAATTGGGTTTCTTCAACAAAACACATTTTAAGGGTTATAGTTTTTTTATTTTTTTATTTATTTATTTATTTTATTATTTTTTTTTGCTCTATTAGTTTTAGATTTCTAAGATTAAATATGTACTTATTCGAAATATGCACAACCTCTGCTGCACTAAGGTCTCCAAAACAACAACTTCTATATATACATGATGCTGTACAGACCTTGCTTTTACTCTGCACTGGAAAAAAAGTGTTGCAATAAAAAAATGTGCTTTGATGTGTTAGCATGAAAATTAACACCAAAAACGTCTCGGGTTACATGTGTAACCCTTGTTCCCTGAAAAATGCGGAACGAGATGCTGCGCTTTGCTAAGCGCTATGGGGAAAAATCTTATTGTGAGCAGCTTTGAATATGTGTGTAACACGTCAATGAAAATTGACTGGAATTTATAGCCTCGGCTGGTGAGATCATTGAATGCACCTGTGACTAGGCTATAAATAGAGGCGTCACCAGAGTGTCATCAGATATTTTTCTGAAGAGCAGTCCTGGGACGTCCCAGTGTGGCAAAGAAGCACAGCATCTCGTTCCGCTTTTTTCAGGGAACAAGGGTTACACATGTAACCCGTGACGTTCCCTTTACAAAAAGCTTCACTATGATGCTGCGCTTTGCTAAGCGCTATGGGGAACGGAATACCCACGCCGCCGCACTGGGGCTGTCCGGACCCCTACGGTTGTGAAGTGTGCTCACAAAAAACACGAGAGGTCTAAGACATGAGCTTGAGATGTTGACTTAAGGGCGTAAGAGCCCGGAGTAGCTAAAACATCTAAACCATAAAATTTGATGAATGTGTGCGGAAAGGACCAGCCTGCCGCATCACAAACGTGTTCAGACATGGGCTTGAGACATCGACCCAAGGGCAAACAGCCTGGGGTAGCTAAAACATCTAAACCAAAAAAATTTGATGAACGTGTGCGGAAAGGACCAACCTGCCGCATCACAAACTTGTTCAGGCATAAGGATCTAAATCGGAAGATTTAGGAATGTGTATGAAAAGGACCCACCTGCCGTAATATAAACCTTCTTAGACTTGAGATCATAAATGAACACAAGGGAATCCAGATATGGGACCTGAAGAATGTGTGCGGGAAGGACCAGCCTGCCACATCACAAACTTGATCAGGCATGAATCGTAAGATTTTAGGAATGTGTACGGAAAAGACCAGCCTGCCGTACACAGACCATCTTAAACTTGAGATCAGAAATGAACTCAGGGGCATGAGAGCCCAGACATAGGGCCTGAAGAATGTGCGCGGAAAGGAACTAGCCTGCCGCAACACAAACCCAACTAAAACTCCTACCCCTGGACCTAAGGGCCTGGGGTAGCTTGAACACCTAGACCATGAGAACACAGGAATGTGTGTGGAGAGGGCCAGCCTGCTGCATCACAAACTTGTAGAGGCATGGGGTTGAGATGTCGACTTGAGGACGTAAGAGCCTGGAGTAGTGTGAACATCTAAACTATACAACTTGATGAATGTGTGCGGAAAGGACCAGTCTGCCGCATCACAAACTTGCTGCAGAGGGACACCTCTAGCCAAGGCTATAGAGGAAGCGACACCTCTGGTGGAGTGAGCCCTGATACCTACTGGCGAAGCTTGACTGCGTGCCTCATAGGACAGGGCAATAGCATCCCTCACCCAATGTGACATAGTCGGTTTGGTAGCAGCCACCCCTTTGTTGTGGCCCCCAAAACAGACAAACAACTGCCCTGACTTACGCCACTGGCTAGTGCGGTGGACATAAGTCTGAAGGGCACAGACAGGACAGAGTCGGTGAAGTCTTTCTTGCTCCAGCGTTAAAAACGGCGGGGAGCAGAGGCTTCCAGAGTGACAGGATGTACTGTCGAAAAAAGGCACCTTGGGGAGATAGACTGGATGCGGATATAGAATAGCTTTTAGCTGTACCTGGGGCAAATTATAAACAGGCCGGCAAAACAGACAGAGCCTGTAGATTCCCAACCCTCTTGAGAGAGGTAATCGCCATAAGAAAGACCATCTTTAGAGTCAGAAGTCTGTCAGATGCTGACTCTAGAGGTTCAAAGGGGGTCTCAACTAGACCTTCCAGGACTATTGCCAAGTCCCAGGAAGGAGTTCTAGTCCTGACAGGAGGCCTCAACTGCATGGCTCCACGAATGAAGCGAGCGAGCAGAGGATGTCTCCCTACAGGCGCCCCATCGATCAAGGCGTGGCAAGCCGAAATGGCGGCCACATAGACCCTGAGAGTGGCGGGGCATATGCCAGCTGACAGTTTTCCTTGCAGAAAACCCAGAACTGAAACAATTTGGCAGTTAACTGGATCTGCATCATGTGAACTGCACCACTTTTCAAAGACACCCCACTTATTGGCGTAAATTCTTCTAGTGGAAGGGGACTTGCACTAAGAATGGTCTCGATAACCTCAGGCGACAGCCCTGTGTTCCTCAGTTGGTACCCTTCAGGGGCCAAACATGAAGATTCCACAGTTTGGGACGGGGATGAAGTATCATCCCCTGTGCCTGAGACAGAAGATCCTTCCTGATCGGAATCGCCCAAGGCGAGCCGTCGAGGAGGAGCATCAGTTCTGAGAACCAAGTCCTGTTCGGCCAATAAGGCGCTATCAGCAAGAGGCAAGACCCTTGTTGGCGAACTCTGGCTAAGACCCCCGGGAGCAGAGAAACCGGGGGAAATGCATACAGGCGCATCCTGGGCCATGCATGTGCCATTGCGTCCAGACCCAGGGTGGCTGGGTGACTCAGAGAGAAGTAGAGGGGACATTGCACAGTCTCTTGAGAGGCGAAGAGGTCCACTTCTGCACTGTACAATTTCTCCCAAATTTATTCCACTACCTCGGGGTGGAGTTTCCACTCGCTCGTCGGCAGGTTGTGTCTGGACAGAAAATCTGCTCCCATGTTTAGGCGTCCAGGGATATAGATAGCCCTGAGTAACAGGAGCTTGCCCTGGGCCCAAAGGAGAACCCGACGCGTCAGAAGTACAGCTGACAAGAATGTGGATCTCCCTGATGATTTATGTAAGAGGCTACCGCTGCATTGTCCACCCGCACCAAGACATGGCAGCCTCAGGAGGAGATATTTCAGGGCCAGAAATACAGCCATCAACCCGAGACAGTGACTGTGACAACCGAGCTGACGACCCTCTTATCCCCTTAAGCTGGACGACCACTTAAGGCCGCTACCCCGCCCGTCAGGGAGGTGTCTGTCATTAGCAACCTGCGACAACAAGACGCACCTAGTGTGGGACCCAAGGCAGAAAACCGGGGTCTGAACCACGTAGAAAGGGAACGAAGCCTGAGGCGCGTAACCCTTATTAGCCTAGGGGTTTTGGCCCTTGGAAGAAAAACCCCTGGCTTTGAGCCACAACAACAACGGTCTCATGAGCAGAAAGTCCAGAGGGATCACCGAGGACGTGGTCACCCTGAGACCTGGAAATCGTTGATACTGATAACAGTGCAACCTTGGCCTAGCCTGACTTTGCTCAGGGTGATCTGAATGGAGTCAATCCTAGCGGGAGACAGTTGTGCCCACATTGTGATTGAACTCCATACGATGCCCCGATAGACAGTGTTCTGGGTGGGAGAGAGGACGCTTTTCTTGGCATTGAGCCTCAACCCCAGCGAAACCGATGAGCTAAGACGATGTCCCTGTGCTGAACTGCCAGTTCCTGGAACTGTGCTAATATCAGCCAGTCGTCTTGACAATTCAGAATGCAGATGCCCCGGAGTCACAAGGAGCCAGCGCTACATCATGCATTGTGAATGTGCGGGTAAAAAGGGCTAGGCCGAATGAAAGAACCTGACACTGGAAGACTTCGCCCCCGGAAGCGAACCTCAGGAACTTTCCATGTTGTGGCAGAACTTCTAAATGAAGTATAGAATTGCATCACAAGATCGATGGTGACCAGCCAAACGAGTTGTAGGGCTTGAGACACGACCGTCTTGATAGGCATCATCTAGGACTTGAACACCCATGGGCAGTTCAAGCTTTAAGATCTAAGCCAGACGCCACCCCTCACCATCCATGGGAAACAGGAAGTATTTTGTGTAATAACCCAACTCTCTCTCTGGAAGGGGAACACATACCATGGCCCCTTTAACCAGAAGATTTGAGTTTTTTTTTTTTTTTTTTTTTTTTTGCTATTCATAGCAGACATAAAAAGAAATACGGTTTACGGTAGTGAGACCACGCCGTTGAAACACGGAAAGGCGGCGAGTGAATTAAATCCTGACGCTCTTTTAAGACCCACAGCAAAGAAAGATATCTGGCAGAAGTTTCCACACTGCCAGGTTCTCTGAAATGGGAACTAATTTCAGCACTTCCTGTTGAGGGGGTGTTGAGTGTTCCGTGTCCTGGACTAAGGCAGGAAGCAACGGTACACCCAACTTTCTGTTGGAAAACTCTGTCACCCGAAACACCAAGGGTGGCGGGAGTGAAGGGTTTTCTTGAGGGTATCGGGAGGGCCGAAGTGAATAAAACACGCGCCCCTTCCCGAAGGGAACTACCCCCAAAAGTTTGGGTACAAGACCATCAGGGTTTTTTCCTTTTGGAAATTATAGCCCTGAGGTCTTGCTTAGGGGGCTGCTGAGGACGACGAGCCTGTCCCCTGTCTCTGCAAGGGGGAGCACAACTCGCCACGCTCTGTTTTTGAGCTTCCCTCCTAACAGCCTCGGGGAGAGACCGGGTGGCCGACGGCCCCGCCCCCTGAGTGCGACGAGGAAAAAACTGCCCAAAGGCTTCCTCGTGGCTTTTTGTCTCCTGAAATCTGGAGATAACCGAGTTCATGGCGTCTCCAAAGAGACCAGAAGGCGAGACCGGGGCATTGAGCAGGAACACGCGGTCCTTGTCTCTGATGCCCGAAAGGTTAAGCCATAAATGTCTCTCCGTGCTGATTAAAGCAGACATAGACCGGCCAATGGCACAGGCTGACTGCTTGGTCGCACGGAGAGACAGATCTCTGGCTCGATGAAGTTCTAAAAATGCTTCCTCATCGAGCGTTTCACTCGCACTCAGGTCTTTTAGCAGATCAGCCTGGTAAGCCTGTAACACAGCCATGGTGTGCAGCGCTGCACCAGCCTGACCTGCTGCTTGATAAGCCCTTCCCACTAGCATGGAGGTAGTTCTGCATGGCTTAGAGGGGAGGGCGGGGCTTTTTAGTGATGACGCCGAACCCAGCGAGAGATAGCCCGCAAGCGTCTCTTCAACCGGCGGCAACATTGAATAACCTTTTGCATCAGCGCCCACGATAGTCGAGTATAATGACGTCGAGGGCACGTGAACGCGTGAGGTATAAGGTTTTCTCCATGAATGAGCAAGCTCGTCGTGGAGATCATCAAAGAAGGGAAGGGACTGATGAGGCGTTCCCTTCCCTCGGCCACTAGACAGAAATCTGTCCTCTAATTTGGAGTGTTTGGGGGTTTCTTGGTCGCGTGGCCAGTCTAATTGAAGCCTGGCCACTGCACGAGTGATCACGTCGAGCAACTCCTTAGAAGATTTAAAATCGCGTTTGGAATGCTCTGACGTGGGTAACTCACACTCCGAACCAAGAGATATAAGGTCCTCCCCGTGAACCGAAGAAACGCCGGAGCGCGCTTCGAGATCGCATGAAGGACCAGCTGGGTCTGGGGAGAGAGCGAGCGAAAGGGACAAACCCGTCTCTCGCTCCTCAGCCAGATCCATGCGAGAGCCCCACGAGTGAAGTGTGGGTGCTGGCTCGCGAAAGTAAGCGAGGCGAGCGCGAAGCATTCCGACCGAAAGTAGGTCACAATGAGCGCACCCGCCCTGCCCCAACGCGAGAGCAGTGTGCTCTTCCCCCAAACAAACAAAGCAGAACTCATGCGTGTCCTTGTCGGTCATAGACCGCTGGCAAGGAAACACGCATCGTTTGCCTTGTTTCTCCGTCATTTTCTCTCTCTTTTTTTTTAATATATATATATATATATATATATATATATATATTACAGGTTCACGGGTCCAACTGAAAGGATGATGAGTTGGAATGTAAAATTAGATCATTGAATGGGTTAGTGGGAGTGAAGGAGGAGAAAGGGTGGATAGGGTGTTCAGACAGACATCTGTGGTGAGGATCTTCAGAAATGGTTGACGTGAATATTTTGTAAATTAAACATATTTGTCCTGAAAGAAGTGCAGAAATGAGTCAAAGATCTCAGTTCAAAGCTGGCGGGTGCATTAGCTTGTTCACCGCAGCAAAAAGGGCTCTAGGTCTACAACTTGCTATTTGGATGATAGAGAAGTACATTGAATGTGCAATGTTGAGTGCTGCTCTGTACTTCAGCTGATGTTCTGTAAGAGCAAAGGAATAAACAGTATTTTTCTACAAAGTCATTCAAGACGATGACCCGCTCACTTCAATGCCCGCAGTTCAGGAGTAAACCAAGGTGATGAGTGAGAAGAGAGCACCAGCTTTGTCTTGATGGGGGCGTGCTCTTCAAGAGCAGCTGAGATAACTGAATTATAATTTGGAAGGATATTTGAAGGACAGGACAGTTTCGAAGAGTCAGAAAGTAAGGGTGCACAGACAAAGGTGGAGAATGATGAGGGGTTGACTACTTTGAGGTTGCGAGAAGATACCACAGTTTTCTTGTGACTTACAGTGAGGAAAATGAAATGAAAATTCTATAAGTTTCTGATCTGAGATGCCAATTTGTGTACCAGTTGTAGAAACATTATCAAGACCTGATGTACTAACAAAGTCAAGTATATGACCATGGGTATGGGTAGAAAAACTCACATGCTGTGTAAATTTAAGCATTCAAGAACGTTCATAAGTTCAGTTGCATTTGAACAGTCAGTATCAACATGGATATTGAAATCACTAAGCAGTATAATATGGGAAGACATAGTACAGGCAAGAGTGAGTATTTCACTAAGTTCAGAGAAAAAGTGAGACTGACTTTGGAGGTTGATAAATCAATTACACATTGAAAGGAGTCTCATCAACAATCTTGAGGTCAAGATTTTCAAAAGATGTGACATAAAATTCAGTCAAAACCACTCTCATGCCTTCTTAACAAACAACAGCTAGTCTGTGAGGTCGGGTTCAGACAAATATTTGTATCCGTGGAGAGTAAGTAAATTTATTTGTAGAAAGTCATTAGGTGTTTGCCAGGTTTCAGTTAGCAGTAGCATGTCCAGTTTTTATCAGCGATAAATTCATTGAGAATCAATGCTTTGTCTGTTAGAGAGCAACAGCTCAATAGTGCTAAATCCTGATGAACAAATCCAAAATGCTTTGATGTGGAATAGTGATCATCTTTAGTTCTTCAGTAAAGGTGAGTTTGCGAGTCTTGTCGATGCAACATCAGTTTTACAGCACTATCTAAATAAAGATTTTGTTATGTTGATTAGATCATTTGAGCAGCTGGTTCATTATGAAAACCACATCAGTCATTATGATAACCAATTTTGCTGGTAAACAGCAGTATGAATGCAGATCACATCGGTTTGATCATACATGTCAGAGCCCAGCCTAGTGTAATCACACCGGTTTGATCATACATGCAAAATGGTTAAATTAAGTAAGATTATGCATAGCATTTCTTGAAAACAAAACAATATGTACATCCATGAGAATGCAGTGTCACACAAGGATTTGATAGAAGTTTTGTTGCTATTATTAGATAAAATTACAGGGAAGTGTTGAGAAGAGATAAAGAGAAGGAAACGTGCAAGCTCTCTACACATCATGCACATCTGCTCAGTCAGGGGAAAGCTTGAATGAGACTTTATTGTACACCAGTATATTATTGTGGTAACACAAAATGACATGTAATAGCAAAAGGAACAGACATTCAAGCGTCTCAGATGGCAGTGTTTGAGTCATGACTTGCAAAACTAATCAGCCATATGGGCAAATTTAAGTTGAAAAATCCAATGGCCAATTTATCAGCTGATATTTCAGTCGATCGCTAAATTAGAACAGGTAACAAGCGCAGGTTCCCGCATTTTAAATTGTGAGAAAGAGATTTTCATAAAAGTTTGTCAATTCTGTCACTTGGGGCAGCAAACGCAATTCCAATATGTTTGAGTGGCCCAAACTGTCAAACATCACAAAATTGGCTCTACCATTTACATTTTGGATTAGAATACCTGTTTGAGATTTAAATTCAATTATTGTAAGTATTGTGAGTAATTTACTAATAAAACTTGAGTCGGAGTTATGATACAGTACATGCTTTTGACCAAATATTCCCTATTTTGTGTGTTACCTAAATATATCACTTGCGATGATACATCATAAGTTTGTTTTCATGTATCTGCTTAAATCTCTTTTTATTCACCAATGATATGTGTTAGTGACCATGTCCAACTACAACAGCAAATATGTATACAGTAATAACCATATCGGTGCCCACCAGTCACTCACAAGCCCTCTGCTAAATTACTGAGTGAATTTAACTGCAACCTGGGCCCAGTCTCTGATTGTTTTCCTTTGTTCCTGTCATCCTCTTTAATCACCTTTTCTTCATTCATTCATGTACAGAGAAGAAACCAAAGCTTCTTTAAGCTTGTGTTTCTCTGCAATCCTCCCATCTCCAACACAACACACTGCCATCATGCTCGAAAAATGCCACATGCATTTTGCCTTCATACTATCCAGTTAACCACACTGAGCTTTGGAGGAAAAAGGCTAGTGTTCACATTTGCAAAGAAGGCAGAAGTGTGTCTGTGTGTGTGTGTGTATGCACGCGCACCACAGGTGGCTTAATACAGTATAATCCAAGAGGCCATGCTATGGCTTTCTGCAGTGGCTCTTTACAACACCTGGGTGCTTTTTGATGCAAAGATGAACGATAAGGCCATATAGTCAACAGCAAAAATATTTTTAATAACTTTCAAGACACACCACTTTAAAAGCACAGTTCATAAATCTGTTCACATTATTACTACCCATGCACATATGCAGTCTTGTGGCACTGCTTAGGGAGATAAGCGTCTGGATAGAGATGTGCTTTCAAGATATACTCATAGTGGTTGACAAAAAACTGTAAAATAATTTTCCTTAAGCTTCATATCAGAGTGTTCAATGATAAAAAAAATAAAAAAATTGCAAGATAATTATTCCATTTGTATTATAACCAGTGGTAAAAGAAAGTCAGAAATGAATGCTAGCCTATGGATACTATTTCCACAGCCCACAATTTTGTCCTCATTTTGCATCTGGCTAGGTATACAACAATACAACATATTATTAACAAGGTAGACAACAATATACTTCTACCTCTCACAGCCTTGTTTTCATTAGAGTCAAATTAAATATAGCTTCTACACTGACTAAGGTCTATTGTAAAACTGTACAGTATATTCCTGTATAGTCTGACCAAAGGCATTATTCAGTCATTGGTAGGTTATATAGTTTGGACACATCATTATATTAATTTTATAGGAGAGCTGAGTTATAAATCCACCACAAATATCAGTTAATTACTGTACCATTTCGTCAAACTACGCTTCACTGAAGCAAAGAGGCTCAACTCCTATCACACTCGAAGTCGGCTTTCATTATTAGTCATAAATGATAGTGAATGCAGTACTGCCATTCTAGTGGCCATAACCGCAGACTGCTGATTAAGGCCTCGCTGACACTAAATCTGAAATTGATGTGCTGCAGCTAGAGTGCCAAACTCCCTGGGTGGTTTTACACTGTAAATAGACAAGCGTTCTTTCTTTTTTTTTTCTATGACAGATCATAATGGTTTCTTAAAGGCCTAAGAAAGATACTTACATAAGAATGTGAGATAAGCTTGAATCTGTCTACTATTGGTCCTCTCACTTTAATTACACTGGTCTGTAGCCAATTTTATTAATTTTCAGAAAGTATAAATTTCCTTAATGTAAAAACCTCCCATAACAACAGAGACAGGAAACTTAATGAGCCTTTGGAATTATAACCGCTACAACTACAGAGTTACCTGGCCATAGTGATATTGCACACAGGCTTCTCTACCCAGTGAGGAAACTCAGAGAAAAGAAAAGCAGATCAAATGTTTTCATTATGCAAAAGCATCTCCTTCGGGCACAAATAGGTAGAAAGACATTATATCGTTATCTGCTAAAAAAATTAAGCACTGAAGCCATTACGGTGGCGCCAATGGAGAAACATTTTAATAAAGTAATGTTCTCCCTTCTGCTTCTCATTGGATTTTAATGTCCACAAGTCTCTGCAATAATAAAATCTTCCCCTGAAGTAGCATAAATGCTGTCCCAAATATGAAAACAACCCAAAATTGCATTTCACTGGTTCTGCATGAGAATTTATTTTTAGAAACCAGTTAACGTCAGTTAAGATTTAACAAAGTGTAAAAGTTGCAAAGCTGCAAAGTAATAACCAAATAAATAATCCTATAAGATTGCATGGAATTCTCCAAATATCAGCCGTTAAAACACTGTGTACTTATTAAATGTCTTAAAGTTATTCACAGTGATTTGTATGCTATTGACAGGCCAACAAACTTAAATAAGATATTGTGTAATGTCCTCTTCAGCAGCTTCGTGGTGATTGACTTGGGATAGATCGTGGAAGGACTAATTTATAAGCTGAATAATTGTTAAGAATTGAGTTTCCAGTTGTGCCCTTTAGCAAGGCATTTTGATATGGATGGATGAAAACAGTTTTTTTCTTGTGCTGACATGTTTCCTACTGAAACAGGAAGTTGGGCTGAGACATATTGAATGGCTCATCCCCAAACAACCAATAACCTATAGTTAATGGGTGTGTGACAAGGAGGAGCCTGTGGCCAGGTTGTGAGTGTGCTCACCTGGTGCTGAGCGGCCCAATCAGTGGTAAAGAGATAAGAGGAGTAGTTGGGAGTGCTGGAGAGAGAGAGAAACACACATGGAGCTGTGTGTGCGTTCGTTGTCGATATCTGTTATTATGTTCCAGATTGAAGTTATGTTATAATTAAAGTGTTGTTAAACTGGTTTCAGCATATTCCTTTCCCAAACCCTATTACATTGGTGCCAAAACCTGGGACTGGAGGAAGATACGCCGCCAGAGAGCACTCGCCGCTGATGAAGGTTTGCGATGCTGAGGATGTTTGATGTGGTGGCACTGGAGCGGTTTGATGGAAGGTGGAGGGGCCTGCTGCAATCCACCAGGGAGTGGAGGAGCTGCTGCCAGTAACTAGAGGGCAGAGGAGCCACTACTGTCCACCAGGGGGTGGGGGAGCTCGCCGACATCCGCTAGGAGGTGGAGCAGCTAGCTGCCATCTGCCAGGAGGCAAGGTCCAGTGTCATTGCCCTGCGTTGCAGAGGACCGCTACCCAGCTGGCCGAGGACCAAATGGCAGTGTGGTCGGGAACCAGAGTTTTTTTTTCTCTCTCTCTGTCTCTCCCACCCCATTTTCCTCTCCCCTCCCCTCATCCTACCCAGGTACCCATGAGGTGGGGGAAATCCAGCCAGCAACATGACAGGGCAATTCCTCCCCTCCAGGAAAGAAGTGTGGGGGTTGGGGGGCTATTAAGTTCCAGTTTGATGTTATGTTATTAAAGTCTTGTTAAGTGTTGATCTGGTTCCCGCCTCCTCATTCCCCTAACCCTGTTACAGGATGCTTCTAATTTTTTAAATTGTGCATCCTATTTCCTCCATCCTCCATGAACTGTTCAAAGTATGCCATCATGAAGGATGTGTCACTCCTCTAAATGTATCACAAGGAGGTGAGGTCCGAGGATGGAGAAAGCTTATAGAGGACGCTGTGAATATTCTCCTCCCATTTCACATCTTACACGACATTTGTAATTCATGTTTCACCTTTGCGGTTTAAATAAACTGTAATTGTCACATACTTTAAAATTGTATCTTGAATTATTAGGTTTAATATGAAATTATAAATTAATTAAGTTTCAACAACATAACAGCAAGCGATCCAATGTAATGGAGCTGCACAGAGACAGTGTTTTGAAGTGACATTCCTTAAGCTTGTGTTTCTCTGCAATCCTCCCATCTCAAGCACAACACACTGCCATCATGCTCGAGTGAGCAGGACATTCTATTTTACAAATCCATCTTAATTAAATTTCTCAGGCCACGTTTCCTTTCCTTGCATACATTCCTTATTTCTTAAGAGGAAGAAGCTAGGAAGCAAGGAAAGGATGCGCAAATTCAGAAATGATAAGCAACCTTCATGACAGCCATGAACCGGGATTGCTATTCAGAGGCAGGAGATATTACATGGAAGGACACTCATTTTGGAAGCATGTTATTGTACAAAATTTTGAGGACACACTTGAGTGCAAGATGATTCATTAATATGTTTTATCTGTTCTTCTGGGAGAAACATAAAATGTCTGCTAAAGTTTTTTCTTTTTTTATACTTTTAGGAGTACACTAGCGTGAGGATGACATTGAATAAAATATTTCATGGGGTCTCATGGATGGGTTTGTGTAAATGTACTATAAGTTGCTTTTTAAAACAATGCAGCAGCTAAATAATTACCAACTTACTAAGCAATGAGCCCAAGATAACACAGGATAATTTAACTCCAATGAAAGCAGTGGGAAAACTTTTGTTCCCTGTCTGTTGCTCACTTCGACGTTGTGTCGAAGAAGCGACACTAGGGGTCTCTCATGATCTATCTCTGATCTATGAAAAAAGCCCAATGAGAAGTTGGCAGACAGTATTTGCATACCCCGCCCCCGGACATATGGGTATAAAAGCGGGGAAATATGTTGAGTTCGATGGTTGTATTTGCAGCGAGCTGCGAGTCACACACCTGTTGCTGTTCCTCTGACACTCTCTGCTGTTGGATCTACGGCGCACTACAGCGGCTTTCTCCTTCCCTGCACGGCAGTGCAGCTTGCCCCTGGGCGCTTCGACAGCGCAAGAGCTTAAAAGAGTATTAAAAGATTGATACTCCTTGTAAGAGTATTTTCCTCTATTAGAACAATACACAGCGGCGTTGAATGTCCTTTTCAGGACACGTCTTTGCAAAGATGCCATTCTGCCCCTATGTAGTTCCTGGATGTGGTAGAGTGCTCTCCGCTTCAGATGGCCACAGGCGTTGTCTCGTGTGTCTGGGCAGCGATCACGCCGAGGCAGCGTTTGTGGATGGTTCATGCTCTCACTGCGAGGGCATGACCATGGCAACAATGCGGTCGTGGCTCGCTTTCAATAGAAAGCACGCCACTCCAGCCACCCCCCCGCATTGCTCCTTCTTACCACGTGATTGAGGATGATGCGGCTGGCGATGGAGACGATTTGGGCATGGCAGCAGGTGCAGCTCAGCCGGATACACTCCCTCGGACCACCCGCACCCCAGCACGCCTCACAGCCAGCCTGCTTATCCTCAAGGGCTTGAGGTGGATGAGCTCGCCGATGCATCGGAGAGTGTGGTGTCTGATGCGGATGACTCCCCTGGGCTTCCGCCTCTGGGCCAGCATGCCCAGGCTGAGGCTGATGCCCAGATGGCCAACATGCTTTCCCGGGCCACCGGCAGTGTGGGCTTGGACCGGAACCCTCCATCCTCCCCACAGCCATCGCGGTTGGATGACTGGTTCCTGGGTCTGGGCGCCGCTCACAGCTTCGCCGCCCCCCCCCGGTCCCGTTTTTCCCGGAGGTGTATGATGAGCTTACGTCATCGTGGAGAGCACCCCTCTCCGCCCGTCACAAAGCCACTCGCTCATCCGCTCTCACAACCCTCGACGGCGGAGGAGCCCAAAGGTACACGGCGATTCCCCAGGTGGATAGGGCTATTGTGCTCCACCTGTGTCCCAGAAACCCTACCACCTGGCGGGGTCACCCTGTGCTCCCCTCCAAGGCCTGTAGGACAACATCCTCACTGACAATGAAAGCCTACAGCACCGCAGGACATGCCGCTTCCACCCTGCACGCCATGGCCCTCCTGCAAGTCCACCAGGCTAAGGCGCTCAAAGATCTGCACGGGGGTTGCCCTGACCCCGATGTGCTGCAGGAACTGCGCTCAGCGACCGACCTCGCCCTTAGATCCATGAAGGTCACAGCGTAGACACTTGGGCAGGCAATGGCCACGCTCATGGTCCAGAAACGTCATCTGTGGCTGAACTTGGTCGAGATGCGTGAGACCAACAAGGCTTGCTTCCTCAATGCCCATGTCGGCCTCTTCAGTGACACCGTCGAGGACTTCGCCCAGCAGTTCTCTGCGGTGAAGAAGCAGACGGAGGCCATATCTCACATCCTGCCCCGCCGCAAGCCTGCCGCCATGGGCCATGCCCCGACTGCTCGCCGAGGGCGTCCTCCTGTGGAGGAGCACCCTGCTCTGCCTCAACCCGGGCCCAGCTCTCAGCCCCAGCGTCGAACATCCCGCAGGAAGCAGACGCCCCCTGTCCCCTCGAGGCATGCTGGATGCGGACCCCCCACCTTCAGCCCCACGACTGTTCCCCGGCCGGTTCTGACGAGTCTAGAGGACGCCTACACTGGACCTCTTCCTCAGTTGCTAACTTCACTTCCCAACCCGTCACGCTGGCCCGGACCATTCGACTCGGATACGAAATTCAGTTCGCCAGGGCGTCCGAGTTACCGCAGTATACAGCGAACATGCCAAACCCCTGCGCGCGGAAATTGGTACTCGTTTACTCAAAGACGTGATAGGGCCTTTCCCTCCAACCGAAATGAAGAAGGGTTTCTACAGCCCTTTCTTTGTTGTACCCAAGAATGGTGGCAGCTTATGACTGATCTTGGGCCTGCGAGTTTTCAACCGGGCTCTGCTCAAACTCCCATTCAAAATGCTCACGCAAAAACACATCTTAACTTGCGTCCGGCATCTAGATTGGTTCGCAGCGGTAGACCTGAAGGACGCGTACTTCCACGTCTCAATTCTGCATCAACACCGACCCTTTCTATGGTTCGCGTTCGACGGCCAAGCGTATCAGTACAAAGTCCTCCCCTTCAGCATGTCTCTGTCCCTTCGCGTCTTCACGAAAGTCGCAGAGGCAGCTCTTGCCCTGCTCCGAGATGCCGATATTCGCATACTCAATTACCTCGATGACTTGCTCATTCTGGCCCACTCACGAGAGTTACTATGCACTCACAGAGACCAGGTGCCCAGGCACCTCAGCCGCCTGGGGCTTCAGGTCAACTGGGAAAAGAGCAAGCTCGCCCCGGTTCAGAGCATCTCTTTTCTCAGCACAGAGTTAGACTCAGTCTCAATGTTGGCACGCATCACCAATGAGCGTGCACAGTCAGTGCTGAGATGCCTCGCCTCTTTCAGGCCAGGCACAACAGTCCCTTTAATACTCTTCCAGAGGCTCCTGAGGCATATGGCATCCTCCACAGCGGTCACGGCACTGGGGTTGTTGCATATGAGACCACTTCAGCACTGGCTTCAGACTCGAGTCCTGAGATGAGCATGGCGCCGCGGCACACACCATGTGTGATCACCCCCGCCTGCCGCCAGACATTCAAACCCTGGACAGACCTCTGCATTCTACGGACAGGAGTACCCTTGCAACAGGTTTCCCAATGCGTCTTGGTCATGACCGATGCCTCCAGATTGGGTTGGGGCGTCGTGTGCAATGGGTAGGCAGCTGCGGGCCATTGGAGAGGGGACCCGCTGCGCTGGCATATCAATTGCCTAGAGTTGCTGGCTATTTTCTTTGCCCTGCACAAGTTCCTCCCATTAGCTCAGGATGTCCTAGTCAGGTCAGACAGCACCACTGTGGTAGCTTTCATAAATTGCCAAGGCGGCGTATGCTCCTGCCACATGTTACAACTCGCCCGTCATCTCCTCCTTTAGAGCCAGCAGCGACTCAAGTACTCCTCGTGACAGCCCCTCCCTGGCGAATTCCCCTGAGGAAGGACCTTCTTTCTCAGGGACAGGGCACACTCTGGCATCCACACCCAGACCTTTGGAACCTCAACGTCTAGCCCCTGAATGGGACGTGGAAGATCTAGCTGGTCTACCACCTGCCATCGTAGACACAATCAGCCAAGATAGAGCCCCTTCTACCAGGCATCTTTACGCCCTGAAGTGGCGCTTGTTCACAAATTGGTGTTCTTCCCGGGCTGAAGACCCACAGAGGTGCGCAGTTAGGTCAGTGCTCTTATTTCTGCAAGAGAGGCTGGAGGGGAGGCTGTCCCCATCCACCCTAAAGGTGTATGTCGCTGCCATCGAGGCCCACCACGACGCAGTAGATGGCAAGTCTTTGGGTAAGCACAACTAAATTATTAGGTTCCTAAGAGGTGCCCGGAGGTTGAATCCCTCCCGGCCAAGCTTGTTCCCCTCCTGAGATCTCTCAGTGGTCCTTGCAGGCCTCCAGAAACCTCCCTTCGAGCCGCTAGAATCAGTTGGACTAAGGGCCCTCTCTCTAAAGACGGCCCTGCTGATCGCGCTCGCCTCTATCAAGAGGGTCAGGGACCTACAAGCGTTATTTGTTAGCAACACTTGACTGGAGTTTAGTCCGGCAGACACATATGTGATCCTAAGACAGTGACCGGGCTATGTGACTAAGGTTCCTACCACGCCCTTTAGAGACCAGGTAGTGAACCTGCAAGCTCTGCCCCTGGAGGAGGCAGACACAGCCCCTTCGTTGCGGTGTCCGGTACATGCCTTGCGTACCTACTTTGAATGCTCGCAGAGCTTTAGGTGTTCTGAGCAGCTCTTTGTCTACTTTGGTGGACAGCGGAAAGGGAACGCTGTCTCCAAACAGAGGCTCTCCCACTGGGTTGTGGACGCCATTTTATTGGCCTATCACACCCAGGCCATGCCCCCCCCCCCCTTACGGGTCTGAGCACACTCAATAAGGAGTGTTGCATCCTTGTGGGCACTGGCCAGGGGCACCGCCCTGGCAGACATATGTAGAGCAGCGGGTTGAGCAACACCTAATACCTTTGTGAGATTCTACAATCTCCGGATTGAGTCAGTATCGTCCCGTGTTTTCTCAGGTCTGAGCCTGTAGAACTCGGTAACACGCTGACGGTCTGGCCGGGTGGATCGCTTGCACCTCGGATGAGGTAAAACTGTGCGTTTTCTCTCCCAGGAGATCCCACTCATTCGGATCTCTGGATGATTCCTCCCTAGCCCTTTGGGTCTGCAATTCAACAGAGGAACTCACCGACCCGATCCACTGCGGGTACTTAATCTACCCTTTACTGGAATAGGTGCTCCACAGGTCAGGACTCCTATGTGGACTCCCCCTGTGTGTATTGTCTTAATCTACCCTTATGAAGTGGACCCGCGTCTCCCTTAGGCAGTCCCAGCTGCCCTCTGGTCACCGTGTTGTAGCAACTCCCCCCTCTAAAGAGGTTGTATCTACCACTGTGCCATTTCCACATGCCGCCTAAAAAAAACCAAGTGATGTATTCACCACTCTTACCTCCCTTCAGGGCAGGGGTGGTCTCCGCAGGGTCTTTTTTCCCTGAATGTATAGGAAACTGGGTAAGACCCCCTTCCCTTGATGTGTAAGGTCCCCGGCCGTTCTTGCTCTTTGCGGAGAAACATAGAGAAAAAAGAGGCCCAGCCAAGCTTGGCCCATTCCCAGGTTGGCAAGCGTCGCCTTGTTCCCCTGTCTAGAGTAACCAGAAGGATCCCGACAACATTTTGGGGGCATTGGGGAAGGGTACGTGCAGTCTGACACAGCTGGTCGCCTCTGCACGTAAAATACCCACTCCTGTGTCAGCAGAACACGTACACAGCTCAGCACATGGCGTGATTTAAATTGGACCCCTAGTGTCGCTTCTTTGACACAACGTCAAAGTGAGCGACAGACGGGGAACGTCTAGGTTACGTATGTAACCTTCGTTCCCTGATGGAGGGAACGAGACGTTGTGTCCTCCCGGCCACGTCGCTGAGCCGAGCCACTGTAGTGGCCGGACCATTTCCGGCTCCTCAGAAAAATCCTGAATGAACTTGACGTATTTCCCACCTTTTATACCCGTATGTCCGGGGCGGGGTATGCAAATACTGTCTGCCAACTTCTCATTGGCCTTTTTTCATAGATCAGTGTCATATTCGGCGCTCAAGAGAGACCCCTAGTGTCGATTCTTCGACACAATGTCTCGTTCCCTCCATCAGGGAACAGAGGTTACATATGTAACCTAGATGTTTCAGTCCTAACCTCTTTGTCAATCCTTGACAATTAAATGTCAGAATCTAGTAGAGAATGTTTCTAGATGATGGAAATCAATCTTTGCATATCAATCTGACACAGATGGCAGGCCAATTCCAACAAACAGATATTCTAAATAAAATACCAAGAGAGGTATGGATGTAATGTGACAAAAATGCAATTTTGGCCTCAGAGGTATCGGTTACCAAACATCTCATTCTCTCTTTGCAAACTATCCCCTCGTTTAACAACAGAGGGTGGCACAGGGAGAGAGAAACGTTTAGAGGGGTTGTCATATAAAAATGTGTCAAATATACGCCTGCTCTCCATTGATGCTAATTACAGGTGTCAGGGCTAAGTACAAGTCTTTACTGTATACATGATGATGATGACTCTAGAGTAAGGTTTTCATGCTCTCTTTTACAGTCATAATGACAGCCGCCAGTATGCATGCTGGGATTTTGTCAGGGATTTGCTGATAAAACTGGCCGATCAAAGAAAGAGATGAGGAAAGGGCTTTCTTATGGTATTGTCAGAGAATTTGACCATGGAATGCTGTATAGTGCCTGTGAACTCCTCAGTACTCTCAGAAATTAAGTGTACTATAATTTGTTTTTGCAAAACTCCTGAAATATATATATATATATATATATATAATGATACGCAAGCACAGTGAGTGAGATAAACCCAGGTGAATTCAACAGATAATATATTCACAGAAGACAATAACAGGTTTCTTCAACATCAAGTGTGGCAACTGGAAATCATAACTGATGCTCAGGAAGGCAACATCAATATACTGAACAGGATCACAGGTATTTCATCACTTGGACTCAAACATGTAACATCCATGACAAACAGAGTTGAAGTTATTGTTATGAGTGTGCGAGTGAGGTTTATATGCCCAATCTAATGAGAAAATGATTCATGCTGCAGGTTTGCATAGTAAAATGTGGATGATTGGGAGTGAGTCCAGTGCACTCTCTCTCTCTCTCTCTCTCTCTCTCTCTCTCTCTCTCTCTCTCTCTCTCTCTCTCTCTCTCTCTATATATATATATATATATATATATATATATTAGGACTGCCGCTTTAATGTACGCATTTAATCACACTTCCCCTAGACCATAATAAGGAAGATTCCTGAGAAATGCAAGCTTGTAGTGCCACCTGTATACTCTAGAGGGCAGTAAGTGAAACTTCAGCTGTATGAGCAGCACACAGTTTACAGTGAAGAAAACACTTCTGTAGCCGTTCTTGGGTTTAAAACACTCAAAGGAGTGCAAATGCGATCTAAGGGATCTCAAGATGCATTTAAAGATTGAATATTAAACTATATTTAACTTGACACAGTGACCTAAACATTTTATGTTTATGATGCAATGCACCCGAGGCGCTACACAAGCATGTCTGACGCAGGGTGTGGCTGGATTGAGATGGTGCAAAATTTGGAAATTACTCCATAAATATTTAATCACAAATAAAATCAAAGAAATTTCCTTCAAACTTAATAAGTACTACCCCACTAATTATTATCTTGTAGAGATATTTAATTGTGATGTTGATATATTCTGTACATTTTGTGGTCTGCAGGCGGAAACATTTTTTCATTTATTTTGGAGTTGTCTCTACTCGACTTGTTTTTGGTCTGATTTCTGCAAGATTGTTAGAGATCATATCATTCCCAGCTTTCAACTTTGTTTTGAAAATATTTTATTAATTAATATTTGAATGAATTAATATTTTATTTATGTCTCTTCATAAGGAATATTATTTGATAAATTTTCTGCTTTTGTTGGCAAAGTTTAGTGTTCATAAATGTAAGTATGGTGGTTATAAATATTAGTTTTAATTTTTAATTCAAGAACAATTTCCAATTTGAGTAACAAGAAAGCTGTAAAGTTTATTGAAATATGTAAACAATTTGATATTTTTATTTAAATGTTTATTTATTTTACTTTTTGTTGTTGTTTGTTTTAATATACCTCTTGGCTTTTGATGTAAAAGTTTTGTAAGCATTAATTTAAAAAAATGTCTGACGCAGGTATACATTGATAGGACCTTAAACAAGCCCTCATAATAAATCTTCAACTGATTGACAAATTCACTTGTGAAATGGATTGCTGTGAACTGTATGCCAATGATTGACTGACTTATGATCAATAATATGGTAGTAAACAATACATTGTATTCTAAAGCCGCTTTTTCTATTGTCTTATCAATGATGAACTCTTCTGCTACAAGAATGTAATGCATTTTAATTAACTGAATATTTATATATATATATATATATATATATATATATATATATATATATATATATATATATATATATATATATATATAAAATGTAAAATATTTAAAGATAACTATGTATAATTATATATTGATATAAATATTTATAATCATTATATATTGAGTTATTTGTTATATGAGGGGCTTTCTCAGCAAATATTTTTATATGCGATTAATTGCGATTAATTAATCGGGACACCATGTAATTAATTCAATTAAAAATGTTAATCTATTGACAGCCCTAATATATATATATATATATATATATATATATATATATATATATATATATATATATATATATATCAATGTTTTGTAATATTAAATTAATGCAATTTAAAAACTTAGAGAGTATATAACAATATGATACAATTTTAGAAAAACATGAACTTCTTTGACATTCTTTTTTGCCCAAGTACGATGCATTAACATCAACTGGAAAACGTAAGCAATGACAGGCACAATTAACAAAATTAATGAAATATATGATATGACAGGCACAATTAATGAAATATATGCATTCAGAAAGGACCAGTATTGTGTTAAATGAAGTGTTGAACTCTGGATAGTGGGGAGGTCATGTCCCCCCCACTTTTTGAGAAATAATTATTAAATTTTAATGTTACTTTTGATTAGTTGTAGTGCAAGTGGAAAAGGTGTAGCCATTTGCCTAAAACGAAGCCTTTGAGACCCAGCAGAAGCCTCTGCCAGATTGTTGTTTTGGTAGTGGGTGGAATTATCTCAAAAGTGGTGATCCCATTGGCTAGCACTCACAAGTCACAGTCCCCATTTTGATTCAGTAAATCAGTGTGATTAATGTGATTAATATTAATGAGCCCAACAACCCGCCACGCATTAGCAGAGAGACACTGAGCTGGTGACAATATCCAATCTACCTGAGACAAGTTATAAGTTATTTTACATTGAGTTTTAAATCATGGGCATCTTTGTTGTTAGTCGTTTTCACTGAAACACTGAATGACCAATAATGCCTCATGTACAACCACCAGCCAAAAAACTGAAATGGACAGACATTCTGGATTTATTTCATAGGGTCATGGGTGTGACAACAATAATCTTATGTCACAGCATGCATCTAAACAAATGAAATTGCCATTACCCATAGTCACAGTAGAGATCTCAAAATCACAGTAGAGATCATCACTTAGATATCTCTTTTGTTTCTCCTAGGAAACAATAAGATTACATGGAAAGTAAACAAACTACAAAACTACCTCTTAGCCTCCTTTGGTAAATGTCAACCAGGCTGTGCACTTCAGTTTTTCTCTCAGGTAACGAGCATGTTGTCTAAGGCCGATGCAGTATATGCCACAACATGCACACCTTGTGTTATTTCATAGTATTTTGTGGCACTTTGCTATTTGTGGCTGATCCTTTTGTTCTCAGATTGGCAGATGTGCCATTTTATCCTTCTGTTACATGTTGATACTTCCGTGCTCTCCTTCACCATTCAGTATGGTGCATTTTGCAGGGACAAAATGTTTATATGTGTGCACTAAGTAACAAGAGGCTATGCCATATTGTAAAGTGTGTAGATAATCTTTAGGCACAACATGCAATGGACTAGATTATATGTTTTAGCATGGCTGGAGGCTGGAGCACTATTTTGACCACTCAGCATCCAGGACCAGAATTGTCCATCTTATCATGGTCCCTTTTCAAACATCTGGGTTTTGGAATGTGGAAGTCAACGATTGTAAGGTAAACTTCAATAGCAGTGAATGAGAGACCACAGCAAATATAATTTATGATTTACCTTTTGATCCAACAGCAAAATAAAAATGCCTCTAATAGATTTCCACAACTTATAAAAACAAATAAATTATTGCATTAATTTAAAAATGTAGTGTGGTGGATTACAAAAGTCAGAAGAGAGAAAGACTCTACATTTTCGGTCACCCCCTCAGAAGTTGTGTAGTAACCTCATCACATTTATAAAAAAAAAAAAAAACTAATTTCAGGGTAATAAAATACAAAGTATAATATTACTCTAAATAATAATACAAAATTGCAAATCTAAAAAGTTTGCTAGATTTATGTGTAACATATTGTAGCTGACAATGACATTGAAATGAAGAACCCAAGTGCAGTTTAATAATCAATGTGAAAACCAAAAACCCTAGCTATAAACATGAATTAAACATAATATAAACTTAAAACATGGTAGGCAAGGCTTACACGTGACATGAACTAGAAAAGTGATAGACAAACTAACATAAATACTAGACAATGGTAAACATGAGGGCTTAAATACATGACATGGGGAAACATAAACCAATGATCAAACAAAACACTAAACAAGATAACAAGACTAATAACCTTAAACAAACGACAGACTAGAACTGATAAGACAATAAACCAATGAAAACAAGACACATGAACATGGAGGGAAACATTAAATCACATGACATGGGAAACAGGAACTAGAATTTCAAAATAAAAGACATGAAAACGAAACATGAACAAAAACACATCTAGACATGACATTATGCTGCTGATTAAGGTGGAAACACATTGCCACAGTATGTTTGCCCATAGAAATTGCATAATATGGCTTTTGATGTTGAAGGATATAGTTGTTTTATGCACCTTTTATCTTCAATGAATATATAGTGCTTACCAATAAGAAGGTGTTGATAGGGAATATTAATTGAATTGTATCAAATGTATATATTTCTATAATATATATTACTATTCACGCCAAACAAAATAAACAATCTACTCTTTATACAATCAGAGATTATTCAGAATTGCTCAAAGTGCATGTACAGTACATGAGGCTCTCTTTGTAGGCTTTCTAATTAAAATTAGAAAGCCAACAAATCTATGTATCTTAAATTTAATCGTATTAATTGTGTTGGTCCCTTTGCCACTTGCACCAAAAAAACAAAAGTAGAGATTTAAGAAATTTCTGTTTTGTCACAAAAAGGTGCCGAAACCAGATGCCAGGAACATAGGGAATATTAGCATTTATAGAGTTTGCTCAACACCTGGCTCTAATAAGCAACTTATGCAGTCCCATACTTTTTGTTTTTATTTGTGTATGATGAAGAAATTTGTTCCTGTCCATCAAACTCAATGGAGCTGTCACAACCAATAAAGTAGACCATTTGTTAGTGGACATATTTGCACACTGCAGTCTACAGCACTACTGAAACAGGAGGGGGTGAGGTGGAACGCAAATCAATATACATTGGACACAGTCCACTTCCCACCTCACCAGTTGTCTAGAGTAGCACTTTGTGAAATCAACCAATGGGGAAATAGTCGAAACAACCCAAAATAGGTTGCTGGATGTGTTTTAGCATAAGAAAGTCCATCATGTGTCAGAACAATGAAATGACTGATTGGTCCTCCCAGATCTGTACTTAAAGGGATAGTTCATAGTCTTACCTCACCTGTGGCATTAGGCTTGTCTCTTCCTAGCACACAATGAGAATCCAAATTACTCCCACCTTCTCCCCAGACTCCAGCTCCACATGTCTAGATCTGTTTATGGTGGATTTTTATGGTTTCCTTATGTAGTTTGAGCAGCAGCAGCATGGTTGCATACTAGGTCTTATACCTACGTATGTTTTGCAGTAGCAAGTCTCATACTTGCTCAGCAGCAGCTGCATAAGCAGATCTAGTCCGCCAAGACCAAATACATTTACTTTCATATTTATTTAAATAATTTGTGTTTTGTATTTAAAAAGTGTGTGCTTCTCGTCTGTGTTGATATCAGACACACTGAAGGAGATCAGTGAAGTTCTTGTGCTTGTGTATGTATCTGCTTTTTTAATTTTCCAATCGGACGGTTATTTCCTTTGAAAAAAGCTTGTAAATGGCAAAGTTAAACTCTTGTTTTAGCTCAACCATTAATTAAGAGGTCAGGGGTGGCACTTCACTGCTGTCTGGGATGCAAACAGGATGGATTTTAGCATTTTTCACCTGCATTTTCACCTGTCTTTTGTGATTAGATAATAAACATATAAAGGATGTGATCCAAAGTGCATTTAAACAGTGGTGAAACACTTTTTATGTAGTGTTACATTCATACGTGCAACCAAAAGTCATACTCTCACTCGCAGTCTTCATGTGTACTTACACACGTTGGCCAAACACCAGAAATATGTAAAACAAGTGGGTAAGTAGGCAAGCCCAAAACTGCTAGTAGGGGTATTGGGACAGGGCATTTACCACAGTGGTTAAAACAGAAATTAAGTGATTCAGTCTGACTTAAATAATGATTGGACTGTCATCCTGAGACACTAATTACCTGTGACAATCAGACCACCAGAAAAAGTCATGCTGTCAATTCCTCTCTTTCTCTCTTTTTAACTTTTTCTCCCTTACTAGCCTACCTCTGAATTGCTGATTTAGACTAAGGTGAAACATATAGAGCCATATTTCACCAGACTGAGTATCACCCCCCCAGGTCAAAAGACATCTAATTGCTAATCTATAATCCCTTTATTATGCTCTTGCATTTTTTCGATTGATCCCCTGCCAGGCGGAACAGCATGGCTGGAGGCTACATTAATCTTATTAAGGGTGGGTTTGGGATGGTGCGAGGCAAATACAAACAGTTATTTTACTCATATGTTGCATGCCCCTCTCTCTACCTCTCATAATTTTTCTTTCTTTACCTCTCCTCAATACATCTCAATGCAGACTCACCTTGCTTTGTTTATCAGTGACAAATTGCCATTGTGCATAAGAGCTTTGTTGAGTGATGTTTTTCTTTTTTGTTTTTTTTACATTAATATTAATCTTTACTTGTGCCGTGTGAGGAAGATGATTATTGGGCAGTATTTCTGTTTTCATATGAACAATCATATGATCATCATATTCTTTTTATTTAATTTAGAGGGCCCTCTAACTCAACCATGACCTTTCCTCTTTGGGTTGAATATAGTCAATTATAATTGGTGTATCCTTGGTGTTTGGTTGAAAATGTAATGTATTGTTTTTGTGTTATGAAATGTTTTCTGTGTAATTGAGATAAGAACATAACAAAGACAAAATTTCCATTTTAACATACAGTATACAAGACATAATATTGTCCAAATGCCCATAGCATGGTGCTTTGTGTGAATGTATGAAAGCATTTAGGTCATATGTTCCCTTGACAATGCATTTCAGAAATGCACTGTTAATTGTCGTCATGTGGAGTTGTTCCCCCACAAAGCTTTTTCTACTTAGCCTGACTCTAACAGTAACCATCCAAAAGTAGTAAGGTTGCTTCAGTAATATTCAGTTATTTGACTTGAAGAAAAACAATTAATTTAGATGTATTCTTGATATACCTGAGACTGTGCATGAAATCTCTTTAAAAATGTGCTGCTTTGTCCACATAACCTTGTCAAAATATACAGAGCAAAAATACAGAAATTACATATATTTTTCTCTGTGTTCAGACTGTAGTTTAGAGTGAAGTGGTCTTTCCCCCTTGGACCACTTTATAAATCTAATACAGAGAATGAACTATGGAAAAGACAAGTATAGCCACGTGGCAAATACATATTAGGCTAATATTTGTATAATGGATAAATAATCCATGTTAACAATGTCTATTTCGAGTGCAAGCATTAGTTCAGTCAGGCCACGAGAGGCAAGCTAAGCATCAGCTGACAACCAGGTGACCTACTTCCTCCAATCACAGTAGTCTATCAAGGACGGCTACATATTCAACACAGCATTCTTGCCAGCCTAGCCAAGCAGCTAACAACAAACAAAACTAGCAACACAGCTTTTTTACCTTACTCCTTCATGATGGACAGCCCAGAGATAATCATGGAGCCTTCGATACTCTAAGGACTTCCTCGAGGACACACGATTCTTAATTCAGAGAAGTGGAATATATCCCACACCCAGGTGCAACTCCGTTGGCAGCAAGACATGCACCATATAGCCTTGATATCAGGCCACTTGCAAACTCAACCATGATCACCCATTCCTGTTTTCCTGGAACTCGGGACTGCGATCGTCATACATCCATCACTGAGTTTTCACTTCCATGGGCCGCAGTGAATGGTAGCCACATCCAAAGTGTTGCAGGATGCATCACCAAGTTTGCATGCCCCTCATGCCCCTCAAGCTCACGTTTCACAAGAAATTCACCGGTCAACGTCTAAGAACTCTCCAAGCTCTATTCAAGCATACAATCACTGTATTGCATCTACTGGTAATGCGTTTCATCATTGTTGATGATTTAAGGTCTAGCAAGATAAGGATACATTTCTCGGAGCCCCTTTTCCTTAAGCACGACCGTCGATAACACATATTTTATCAGTCAGCGGCAGAGGCGTGTGGCAAGGCAACAATGGTATTGGATGTTCTGCTGCATCTATATTATGCCATCCACCTTTTTTTCAGCAAACCAGGGTGCCACTGTAACGAGGCAGGCAAGGATTGAGGATCTACATGCAGCTTTATTAAACTGAAAAATAAACAAGCTAACTCAGAATAAAAGGAAAAGCAGAACACAGGGAACCTAGCACAGAGCATAGAAAAAATATGCAAAAACTGACAAAGGAAACGGGGAAAACAAGGGCTTAAATACACAAGGGAAAACAAGGAACACCTAGGGAAACAATCAGGGAATGAGAAACAATCAGGGAGAATCAATCAAGGAATAAAACTACAAGAACTATAAAACTAACACAGGAAACTAAAGAATTCCAAAATAAAAGCACAAAAACAGGGAATATGACAGGGCTGAGAGAGGGTCAGGAGGCCTTGGAGGCAGCCGTAGGACAGGGTCAGAAGGCCTGGGAGGTGTCCACAGGGCCGAGGCAGGCTCAGGAGGCCTGAGAGCGGCCGTAAGACAGTGACTGGGTCAGGAGGCCTGGGAGGCGGCCACAGGACAGGGACTGGGTCAGGAGGCCTAGGTAAGGCAGACAGAACTCTGGGGGAGTGGGCAGAGCCGCTGGTGGAATAGTCTCTGGGGCAGCGAGTGGAGCCGCGGGATGAATAGTCTCTGGGGGAGTGGGCGTAGCCGCGGGATGAATAGTCTCTGGGGAGCGGGCAGAGCCTCGGGAGTTATAGTCTCTGGGGAAGTGGGTGGGCATTGGCTCATAGGCCGTGGCAGGCGTGGGCGTTGGCTTGTTGGCCGTGGCAGGCATGGGCGTTGGAGGGATGAGCCATAGAAGGCTAGGGGACGACCACTGTGGGAGGAGATTTAAAGCCCACTTCCTCTACACCCACAGTGAAAGGCGAGCTGCTAACTCACAGAGCCTCCTCCACGAACTCAAGGAGCATCCAGTGAGGATCCGATGGAGGCAATAGCACCTTTAGTGCACTACTGAGTCCAGCCGTGAAGAAAACCACCAAAGAGTATTCTGGGAAGTGCAATAAATTCGCCAGCTCTAAAAACTCACGGATGTGATCCTCAACTGGATGGTCCCCTTGCTCGAGGAGGACAATTCTGATGGCTGCTAGATCCATCTTTAGGTAAATTTTTCTGTGATGAGGCAGGCAAGGAATGAGAAACTACATGCAGCTTTATTAAACTGAAAAATAAACAAGCTAACTCAGAATAAAAGAAAAAACACAACACAGGGAACCTAGCTCAGAGCATAGACAAAAGATGCAAAAACTGACAAAGGAAACGGGGAAAACAACAAAATACACAAGGGAAAACAAGGAACACCTGGGTAAACAATCAGGGAATGAGAAACAATCAGGGAGAATAAATCAAGGAATAAAACAACAAGGACTACAAAACTAACACAGGAAACAGGAAACTAAAGAATTCCAACATAAAAGCACAAAAACAAAAGACAACAGGGAATATGACAGCCACCATTATCAACTTTGAATGTGGACCTCTCTGAGATTAGCCATTCCAGCTTTAGCAATAAAAGACATTCATCACTCTGCTTTATAGTACAAGCTGTCAATAAATATTGACATATTATTTATGATTCATAAACTCATTGGTTGTGAGTATATAGTTATTATTCAAGGCAGGACCCATGAAATCCGTCGCTGATAAGGATACCGTCTGACACGCCCCCAACAAAAGAAGCCAGTAAATTCTCTTCAACTTTCTTACACCAGTTTTTGTTCATCTTGGAGAGAGAAAAGAAAACTTTTCTCTCTGTCTTGTCAGAGAGCATTCTCTGTCCTAGCATTGTAACGTGTATGCAGATATCGCATTCAACATGGCTTATGCATTTCGCTTGGAAACAATTATCATAAGGCAACATTGGAATCAAGCAGGTACACATGAATGAGTCATGGAGACAAGAAAACAGCATCATTACAATCTTCGTAAAGAAGCAGATTTTTTCAGTCCATACAACACATAGCAGCAATGAACAATCACTAATTTACGTTTATGCTGACGTTAGGAAATATTCCAGTTTTGGCACATAATTCTGCTGTGCATTCTGGGGTTGTGTGATAGTATATCACTATATTCTGGTATTATAACTGATAAGTAATTACGCTGCGAGAGCAACTCATCATATTCGCCAGATGCAGCGGCTGCTTATTCCACATTGCAAATAAAGTGGATAAAGCTACAGTCTATCTAGCAGTTAGTCCACTGCTGGATATCTTTGGAATGCTCGGGAGGCATTTCCAGTCATGCCAGTTCAGCTCCTATTTTCTTGAATGGAGAAAGCCCAAATATTGAATATGGTTGGTTAAAAACTATGATCAAAGTATATATTTCAATTCAGCTTTAAAATCTTGTTCAATTCAGACAGACACACTGAGGAGGAGCTGATTTTGTCAGCAGCCTCAAAGACGTGGGTCATCCTGAGTGGAAATATTCATATTACTTATATAATATGCATTAATATTATTAATGATGAGCACAATTTGGAGGCTGCATTTTAACTTTATTCCACTGACCGGTTCAGGTTTTGGTTAGGGGTTACGGTTAGTAAAATATGCATTCCTGTTGATGTATTACATAATTTTCTTCAACAAACAACTCACTTTTTGCACCACTCTGTGGACATTTTTCCTGAAAATGGAGATAACACAAGCTCATATGTTCAACAGCACTTCTAGCTTTGGACACTGGACACTGGACACTGGCAGTGATTCGAATTTCAGCGCTGAGACTGTGACCAATTTCAGCTGAAGAACTTTCAATGTACTGTCGCCACATTCACTGTATAATCAGTCTGGAAAGCTCAAATTGGTGAGCATGGACATTTTGTTTGAAACAGTTTGGGACAATTGGCACACCACTGTAAGAATCAACATTGCCTTTTATGTGTATATCATTATGGCAAATACTGAATTAAGATCATTTATAATCTCAAGCCTGAGTCCAGCACTCGAACCCCCTGCTCACTGGACAGCTCACCAAATACTGTATGTTTACCATTATTCCAAGGATTATATGAGAAAGTGAACTTGTGAATACAATGTATTATGTAATACCTTAATTAGTGATAACATATATATATATATATATATATATATATATATATATATATATATATATTTATTTATTTATTTATTTATTGTGTCTCAAATGACACCTTCATGCATAATGCCTAATGTGGCGTGCTAACCTTCTGGCTGTTGGAGAGGGATATGAATCCAGACAGCATGCAGAAATGGTAATGGATGTGCTTCAGCAAAGTTTACCATCTCTCCACAGACCCTGCCCAGACTGCTCCCTCACCTTCTTGTGTAAAAATCAAAGGAAATGTTACATCTGAATAAGCTGTAAATGCACACCAAGCTCACACATATGACCCACAGTGCTACAATACGTGTAGGGACAGCATTTTGGTAGAGCACCTCGAATGGATTTTCAGACACAAAATGAAGGTATTGATTCATAATTAGGAGTGTGGAGACTGTTTTATCTTTAAAGGATAGAGCATTCATCAATTTCTGTGTAAGACACCTGTATTACAAGGATAAATTTCATCCTTAAATCCCATATTTCATGTTCTCTCCTTATGGCCCATATTTCATGAACATTAAGAGTAACATCAAGTTTGAAAAATGCCTGATTTCAGCACTGTCCTGAAATTCCCCCCCTTGCAGCCATTTTAAATTCTGAGAAGGAAACTTTGCCATCACCATGGCAAACTTTTAGGAAGCGATGAGCAACAATTTAAAAGGAGCCGCGATGGCACGCTCGCTCTCACAGTAGCGAAGTATCAGGCGTGATTAATGAAAACAAAATTTTCATGGCAATTAAAATTATTAAAGCCGGAGGGGCTTTTTTGCTGTTACACTGAATTGCTCCAGGAACATGGCGGCAACAAAGCAGCGAACTAAAATTGCATTAGTACTGGAGGAGAACTGTATTAAAATGCAAATGTACAGCTGTTAATAGTTCTTCAAAAACCAATAATCCCCCAGAGTCAGTCATGTGTCAGAATGGTTAATGGAAAAATATCCCAGAGGCACACAGGGTCCTTTTCCATTCCGCTTCTGATTAAAACAGAAATTTTGCGGAGGCAGACTCGGAGCTCGGTGTGGGATGCATGGCTTAATGTTGGGCAGGAGACCAAAACCCATTGTGCAGTATTTCTCTGACTTTAAGGCATGCTTTGTCTCTCCTGGGATGTCTGTGAAGTGCTAAGCAGGGAAGGAAAAATGCTAAATCTGATCTGAACGTATTAAAGCTATAAAATCATGAATGTGTTTAATGTCGAGCAACATCTGAATGTGCATAATAGTCAGACCCCTCCGTGTGGAGGAAACAGGCTTGGCTGAAAGAGGTGGCAGTAGGAGTTGTAATTGAATAACTAATAAATACATAAATACATGGTTATTCTGTCACTTAATTATGAATCTCTCTCGGGTTATGTTATAGCGATCAAAGTGTTCTGACGCACCAGAGGGAGAAATTCAGTTCTGTCTGTCATTCCTGCACAGGAGGGGAGCTGCCAATGGACCAAACAAGTTTATCATTTAATAGCTTTTTAGAAACCAGCAAGTGCAAGCCATAATTTTATTATTTGGTTATTTTTAATGTTCCTTTTTGCATAATATAATGGTTTGTGTTTAGCTTTTGTGAGATTCAGTAGATGGATTTCTGTTAGATCTAGTGAGTTCCTACTTAACATACCGTATAAGAACTGAGCAAACTACTGCCACTGTCCAATGTGACTTACTCCATAATTTTGAGTTACTTGAACCAGTTATACATTTTGAGTTTTATGCTTTAAGCTTTCTTATGATAAGTTATTATTATTATGTTCCTACTCCAAACAGTTGTCGATATATAGCATTTAATTGTTGACTGATATAATCTTTTAAATGTTTTTCTTTATACTGTAGTAAAAATTCAGACGCTATTTACAGCTCTTTTTTCTGTGTTGTTTCGTGTTATCAAAAAATGACTGTACCATTGCTATGTGCATGATCTTTTGAGTGAATTTAGGGATCATATTTTTAGTCGGGGGGGAATGTTTGTGTAGTTGATACACCCAGTCTGCGATCAGTAGTGTGTGCACCAGCATGACAGAAAACAAAAAACTTTGTCGAAGGGTGCTTGTATTAAATGTGCAGAATGCTTGACTTAAGATACCTCGTTCAGGCCAAGTTCAAAGATATAATTGTATGTATCCTTTCCTGGGTAGGCAGTCCTAGAATGCACTGTGATGAGCTTGGTTGAAAACTAAATCCAATATGGTGGACAAAACAATTTTTTTAAATTATAAATATATTTATATAAATATATGTGAGGAGCTCTAGTTGAATGATGCGTGGTGCTGCTGCATTTGTAGAGCATTCCAAATCACTCTCTTAGGAGACTCCATTTAAGGTAGGATGCTGCCATAAAAGACAGCTGCCTATGTAGGCTGGAGACAAACCATATACTGTATGCCATACACTGATTTCTGCTGATCCCTTTCTTGTTATCTGTATCTATAGAGAATTTGCTTGTGTGTGTGTGTGTATATATATATATATATATATATATATATATATATATATATATATATATATATATATATATATATATATATATATATATATTTATATATATATATATATATATATAAGTATCGAAGAAGTATTGATTTCCACCTCTTTCTTATACTTCTTATTTTTCTCATTTAATGCCTGTCCTGTGTCTGCCAATTCCCCATTATAGCAGCCTAACCTGGCTAATACAACACCTTACTGATTCTGATAATGAAGTACTCAGTCACAGAAAACCATTTTAATCAAAAGGCCTGGAAATACTCATACAGCAGCAACAAATATTAAATATATAAATGCAATACACTGGAAAATCTGCTCACGTTGAGATATCATGTGGAAACCAGAAAAGAACTGCTAAAATTTTAAACAACTACATATCAAAATATATTTTAGGATGTCCTATCAATTAGAATCCATAGAATTTTTAGCTAATTAAAATGGGTTCAACTTGATTTAAATAATGTGATTAAAGTGTGAATTTAGACAAACAGTGCCCCAATAGTTTACAGCCTCATCTTGTAGACTGATTAGAAACGGAATATTTAAGGCAAAGTTCAGACAGCTCCAAAATGAGTCTGACTGCAAAACCCCTGTGGACAGGCGATGAACACACAAACCTAGTGCCCTTTTTAATCACTGATAAGTTGCGAGCCAGCTAAACTCAGTGGATTGTTCCCGCCGGAGGCTCTAATCACTTCGAAGCAGACCACTAATCCTAACTGCTGCAGCAGAGTATCTGTGGCAGTCTGTGCTCCTGAAACCCTACACTATTGGACTGCAATTTTCAGTCTCCATTTTTCTAGTACTGAGATATATTTGCAAATGCAGAATCTGTACACTTCAGTAAAAAAAAAACTGTGCAGCTTCTCCTAGTGGGAGGTATACTGAAGTGTTCTTTGGGAAGGTATAGAAAAGATTATCACAGCACGGGGAGAACCTTTTTTGAGCATACAATGTGTGTATAGCTTTACTTAAGTACTGGATTTAAAATAAATTTGTCTAATTACTATTTTGGAAGGTGTGAGTAAGAAATGATAAGTGTAATGTGTTAAGCATTTTTTCATTATACAATCATAAGTCTCATTATCTCACAATCGTAAGTTTCATTATACAATCATAATTTTGTTTTTGTTTTTTATGTTTACAGTATTATGGATATGTAAGTGGTCTCTCCTTATTACCTCACTGTGACTGGGTGGGCAAAGTTTCTGAATAAATGTACTACATGTAATGTCATGTACTACAGTAATGATTTCATCAATGTTACATCAGAAAGTTGTAAAGTTTGGAAACAAGTTTTTTGGATTGTCAAGGAACTTTTGAGTTCTGAAAGTTCTGAACTCTTTATTCCTCACGATATGACCCCTTTAACTGCATATCACTAAATTATAGATAGATAGACAGACAGACAGTTATACATACAGACAGACATAGTAAGCAAAGTATGCAATAAGGAACTGAGTAATATGCATTATTATATATTATTATTAACATTACAAGTGAGAAAAAGGATTTTTATGGTAATAAAATAATTCACAATAACAAAACAATCACCTGATAAAACTTTCAGTATTTTATTCATTTGTACATCTCCACCCCCTTTGCTCCCCTGAAAGTAAACATGATCATACAGATGATAAGTACTTCTAATATATATTTGACAGTTTTACAGCCCCTCGTTACAAGAGCATGGATTCACATCTACATCAGCAACATCAGATCATCTTTGTCCAAGGTACCAAGAGCAAGCATTATATGTGGATGGGTTTTTGAGAGAGATAGAGAGATTGCAGGGTTTGAATTTTAACAGACAGTGAAGGAAGGCATATACAGAAGCAGCTCCATCAGGATCAACTATGTACAATACAAACCATTCATACAAAGTAGGCTCTAGGATATAGAATTCATTACATTACAGTGTATTATAAGTGACATTGAGCAAGCCCTCAAGCCATTTCTGGATCTTATTGTACTACAGGAGACAGTTTTGGGCTGAACAATCCAGAATGACTACAGTACAGCTTCTTTTTCATAGGTAGAAAACATGCCTGTAGTTAAGGCCTGCTCATAATCAGCAGAACAAAGCCACTCTCACCCCCTCATTTTTGGGTCTCCCTCAGGTCTCAGACAGGTGCCTTTGTCTGGGAGGAATTAATCAGGAAAGCATAGGGAATCCTGGACTCTTCAAAAGTTTGTTGGTGGAGGGAACGTTGCAATTCTGATTGCAATTAACTCTCCTGCATCATTGCTTCTGAGGTGAACTACTGACTAAATGCAAAAATAAACAAAGTCATATCTACTCTTCCATGGCCTCTTGGCAATTCTAAGAAACACATCATTACTATAACAAAATAATAATAATAATAATAATAATAATAATAATAATAATAATAATAAAACATGTATTCTGAGAAATCAAACACATGCACTGAGACAATTCTAAAATAAAACATTACAGGACAAAATGTCAAAATCAGCTACATCCCACAATTGTTCACATGGCCAATTAAGCAACACTCCAGTGATTAATCTATAGCCTAAAAACATTAACAGATATAAACAATAAATTTAATTTCATTAATAATAACAATGAGCGCCATAACTTAAATTATAACCAGAAAAGCAGTACATTAAGCCCTCAATTGAATGTTTTGTGTTGTACTTGTGCAAATAGCCAAATTCTTTCCTTTTCAAGTTTGTTTGATTTGATCCGGGCCATGTAAGCATGGTAAGGATATTACAGGGAACATGTATTTGTTGTGGATGGGGAGAGAGAGATCCATCCTTTGCCTCTTGTTGTCCGTCACATCATAAGATGCTACCATCAGCCAGATGGGAAATAGGGAGTATCGCTGTGGTAGTTATAATCTGGGCAGACTTTCTGCACTAGCTTGTAGTCGGTGCTGTAGAAGGATATGTAAATACAAATTACTTTGAAGGGCTTTGAGCAGAGCCAGGACACGTGGCTCTGCGTCTGCTCCTGGTAACATGTCTTGGATGGATCGAAGTTGCAGAGCGTGTTCTTGGAGCCCCTTTCCACCTTCTCATATTCAATGCGGCAGTTGAACGACTTGGAATCCTTGGCGTCAATGACCGACTGCTGGGCTGTCAAATCAAACTCTACAATTTTGGTGGGTGGCACCAGGCTGACTGACACATTGCCCTGGCCTGTTGAGTTATGCCGGAAGTAGACGCTGAAGGTGCCATTACCGTGATCGACGATCTTTCCAGTGATCAGGAGATTGAGCTTGACGGTTTTGATGTTGGAGTGGAAATCTCCCCAGCCAAACATTTTCTTGAACTTGCCGGTTTTGACCATCGGCCGCCGTTTGGCTCTCGGCCTGGAGTCCTGCAGGTCCGTAGTATTCCTCAGCCAGTCCCACAGGTCCTGCTCTGAGTAAGGCTCTGGAGTATCATAGTGCAGATCCAGAGCTGTCACATTCTCGTTGCCATGCAGAGTCTGTGATAGAAGTCGACTGATGGACAAGTCCTTACTGCTTTCTGTCCATATGTGCTTTAGTGTCGACTTGGGGCTCCCTGATTTGAGCACTTCCGATTTCCCCGGGATTGAACCGTGGATGCTGGAAACCTATGAGCAAGATGGAGAGGATGTTATTGAGTAGGCTTAACCTTAAAGAGCTACAAAAGACACAATGCAAAACAAGTAAGCATTTCATTCTGTGCTGCATGACAGGAAAACGAATTAAGAGGAAATTACTCCTTGATTCGGGAGATATTGACCCCTCAACCCCACACAATCATGTAGTCCTCCACTCTACAGGCAGATCAAATGGATTAGGATGGGAGGAAAAAAAATAGATAATCAATTGAGGCTGCAAGCTTCAATTTAGAATTGTGTTAGCTGACAGGAGCCATCTGGGAAATGGAATGGAGCATGGCGAATTAGGAAAAAAAATACAGCGATCAAACTCACAACACCATTGTCTTGCATCTCCTCCCTGCACCTCCTCAACATTGTGTGCTAGAGGAGGGAATCTCCACCGGCTCTTGCTGATAATAGAAGTGACTATTCTTTGAGTAAAGAGCAGACTATTAACCAGTCGGTGCTCCTTGAATTGATGATTGATGAAGCACTGGGTCTTTTTCATTTAGCGTCGATGAGTGGAATTAGGTCCACACAGGGCTTGGTGGAGCTCCATGTCATTGATTACCTGATTTCTACTGTAAGACCTGACAGCAGATCCATCTTGTGGTGGTTTTTGCATCTCAAGGGCTACCCCTGAGATCGATAGATAGAAAATAAGGTCTCGCTACCAATCAGGCTGTCCCTTTGGACAGAATTGCCTCACAGCACATAAGAGCGTAAGGGTGAAGGGGGTCCTCTTTAAACAGCGCTGGGTCAGGCCTGATTCCAAATCAAAATCACTTAGGTGCTTCTGAAAATAGTGAGGGTGCTCTGTGTAAAGTGGAGATGTATAGTAATTACTAATTAAACTCATGTTTAAATTATACTAAAACAATGTATATATATATATATATATATATATATATATATATATATATATATATATTTTTTTTTTTTTTTTTTTTTTTTTTAATGTGCTTAATTTTTTCACCACATGATCTGTCTCTGAAAATGACTGTAAAATGCTGCGCCTGAGATTAGGACATACTGATTTGCAAAATCATACACATTTTTATGTTTTTATGCAGCATTTTGTGAGTTCACAATATGCAAGGATTATTGTGTTTGCTGGTATTCAAGGAAATCTGCTTGCCAATTTACAGTATTAGTCTTACATATTCAGTTGAGCATGGGTGTGCAACTATTTTGGTACAGGGTCCACATCAGCCATTTATTAGAACTTGGAAGAGAGAAGATAAAAAGTTCTGCATAGTTGTATCTTTTAAGCCCAGAAGTACTAGTGCACTCATGCACTCAAAGAATGATGCACAGTTTTGTGAAGTGTGTACTGATGGGAGCATTCTGCAATTGCTTGAAGATTTTCTGCTAATTTCTATCATGTGTTAGTAAAACTGAATAAAGGCTGAGTATAATTATATATGCAGCTTTATGTAGAAAAGAGATCCCCACCCCCGCTCAACAACTTTTGGGCCAGTTTCTAAGTAAAATCCAACATTTTGACTTGCCCCACTTTCTCTGTAAAAAAAACAAAACTCGAAGTCACAGTGATGCACTTACAATGGAAGTGAATGGGGGCCAAGTGTTAAAATACTAACATTTGAAAAAGTTAGTGTTAACATGATTTATGTGTAATAAAATCAAGTTTACAACTTAGTTGCCATTACAATGTAATGTCAACAAACCCTAAAATCCTAAATTTATGGTAAAAAATACAATTTAAACAACTTTACAGCTCAAATAATACATTTTTAACAGAATAATTAATGTGCAGTTATAAAATTGTAAGCTTCACATTTCTGCCTTTAAACCCTCCAAAAATTGGCCCCATTGCCTCTAAAAAAAAGAAGATAAAATCTAGGTTTCAGAAAGAAAAGGAGGGATGAGTCGAAATGTATTTCAAATCAAATCACTTTATTGTCACACTACCATGTACACATTGCAACAGTGGGTGAAAGTCTTGTGTGCAGTTCCAAGCAACATAGCAGTCATGAAAGTGACGAGACATATACCAATTTACAATAAACAACATATTTACACAACACAATTTACATATCAAATGTACACATAATTACACAACACAATAATAATATGCAATGTACAGTAAACAATACACACAATATAGAATACCCATACAATAAAAAAAAAAATAATAATAATAAAAAAAAATATATATATATATATATATATATATATATATATATATATATATATATATATATATAGACCTACCTCCATCATATCGTCAGCAAACTTAATGATTGGAGGCACTGGAGCTATGTGTTGCCACACAGTCATGTGTGTACAGGGAATACAGGAGTGGGCTGAGAACACAGCCCTGTGGGGCTCCAGTGTTGAGGGTCAGTGATGAGGAGATGTTGCTGCCCATTCTAACCACCTGACGTCTGCCTGATAGGAAGTCCAGGATCCAACTGCACAGTGAGCTGTTTAAGCCCAGAGCCCGGAGTTTCACATCAAGCTTGGAGGGCACTATGGTGTTGAATGCTGAGCTGTAGTCTACAAACAACATTCTCACATATGTGTTCCTTTGTTCTAGGTGGGAGAGAGCAGTGTGTATTGTAGATGCAATGGCATCATCAGTGGAGCAGTTGTTGCGGTAGGCAAACTGCAATGGGTCCAGTGAGGTGGGCAGCACAGAGCAGATGTAATCTCTGATTAGCCTCTCAAAGCATTTGCTGATGATGGGGGTCAGAGCAACAGGACGCCAGTCATTTAAACAAGTGATTTTTGATTGCTTTGGTACAGGTACAATGGTGGATGTTTTGAAGCATGTGGGGACTACAAGGAGAGGGACAGGTTGAAAAGGTCCGTAAAAACACCAGCCAGTTGGTTCGCACACGCTCTGATAACACAGCCTGTAATGCTGTCTGGACCTGCGGCTTTACTGATGTTCGCGTGATCAAAACAGTCTTGTAGCGTAGAGTCTGATTGGTTTGACCAGCACTGGATTGCTCTGAGGGTGGGTGCTTCCTGTTTCAGTTTCTGCTTGTAAGCGGGCAGAAGCAGAACGGAAGAGTGGTCTGATATGAAAATGGTAGGAGGGGGAGGGATTTGTAGCCATCCCGGAAAGAAGAATAGCAATGGTCCAAAACACGGTCCCCTCATGTGTTGAAGCTGATATGTTGGTGGTATTTTGGTGCGATTGTTTTCAATTTGGCTTTGTTAAAGTCCCCGGTCACAAGGAACGCGGCCAATTTCAAGCAATCGCAGAATGCTCCCATCAGTATACACTTCAGAAACGCAGATTCCTGCTCACTTATACTCCCATACAGTTCCTGTCTGTGTCAGCTTGTGGGGGATGTACACGGCAGTGATAATTCCCTCGGTAGCCAGAATGGTCGACACAGAAGCATGAGAAATTCCAGATCAGGAGAGCAGAAAGACATTTTTCATAAAATGTACGTTCCTCTGATCACACCTGGATTTGTTGATCATAAAACATACACCACCACCTCTGCTTTTACCTGAGAGGTCTTTCGCTCTGTCCGCTCGACCTGCTTCGATGGCTGAGTTTGGAATCTCTGCAGACATCCGTTAGGTAGATAATGCAGCAGTCCCTCATCTCTCATTGGAAATAGATCCACGCTTTCAACTCGCAGAGCTTGTTGTCAAGAGATTGAACGTTTTCCAGTAGAATACTGGGTAGTGGGGGTAGATTTGCGCAATGTCTTACTCAGATGAGAACACCGGCTCTTTTTTCCCCTTTTCCTTCGGCGTTTCTGCGGCCGGGCTGCCCAGACAAAGGGCTCCGCTGGCGTGTTTGTAAACAGCGGGTTGGCATTGAGGAATTTGAAGTCCGGTTTTCGGTGTATAATTGCAGAACCAATGTCCAAAAGCATTTGTCTGTCATATACAATAAGGCAGACAACATCGAAGACAAAAAAACAAAAAACTTTAAACAAAACAAACAAAAAACTGCAGTATTGTTTTGGAGCTCGCAACACAGCAGCCATACTCGGCGGCATCCAGTTGATCAATTAATTTTATGGTAGTGAACATTATGTCACATATGCTGATGGCTGAGCTTAACTTGTATTGAACCTGGAATATTCCTTTCACATTTTTCTAATATTATACTGTTTTGATGTTATAACAGTTTTCTCATGACATTTCTAAAGACTATTTGTTAGTTTTATTTGTGGATTTGCATTGAGTGCAATATCTGCATTCACTGTTTTGGTGCAAATTTTAGAAATATATGATTTCTGTGCAATGAGTACAGAGCACTGTAGCAGAAATCTCTCTCTTGTTTTCTTCTTTAAAAAAGGACTAAATGTGTTAATATGTTAAATAAAAAAAAAATCAGATATTTGTCACGATTATATTTAAATCAACTTACAGACCTAATAATAATAATAATAATAATAAAAAAAAATAAAAATAAAAAGTCCAAATGACAAACACAGAGCAGATTCTTTAAATGCAATATACTGCACACCATTACCTGACGACAAGCTCCCATGCTCCATATTGATGAAGAGCCTTTGGGGAGAGAGTTTAAATATGTTTCATATGAAACTAAGGCAGATCAATTACTCTTCCTCATGTACGGAGTAAGAGGCCGGTCAGGCCTTGCCCCATAGTGAAAGAGAGTAATATATGTTTTATGTTTTGTATATAAATTATGTACAACTTTTCATGAAATCGGGTTGGTTCATTTATGTATTCATTAGCCAATAGTTTACAGTTTTAAAGAATTTAAGCACTGACAACTGCACAGAAAAGCTTTTTTTGTTAATAGACCTTCTAACCAATGTTCATGTTGATCTCCTGGGCCTGTATTACACAAACATACTCTGGAATCTGATTTTATCTCTTTCGTGATTATGGCAAATTGGCAAAGTTAGGATCTCATCTAGAAATGTAACTCACCAGATCTTAAAGGCTGAAACATACTCTATGCAAGTATGGAACACAGACACTTCTAGCTATGCAACAAGCTCGATTTTCTGTGTTGTATTCCAATGCAATGCAAGTACATGTTGCATTCTCAACACTGCCACAAGGGGAGCTATGATGGATATTATTGTCATCTATGATGAGCTTCTATGATGAGTTTTCTCTTTCAAGTCAACTTCTGTCATGGCTGAACAACAGTTTGAAGATAAAGTCAAGTTAATATATTTATAGCTACTTACCAAATAATTATAACACATTCAGTTTAATGGCATTGGCAATTGGCCAAGCAATTGTTTCTGCATATTAGAATAAAACATGTTTTAGGCATAAGACTTAGGCTATGTCAAAAGTCCACACTTATTTTTTTTTATTTTATTTTTTTTTTTACTTAAAATCTCACTTTACTTAAAAGTCATTGTTTTCCAAAGTATGTAGTAATAGAGAGCGTTGTCAAATGTACCTTTTTTCAGTGCAGGTAAAATAATATCAACCAAAAATGTGCATTAGTGTGGACGTGACCTTAAGATAGAAAGTTTTTGCGATACAGCCCAGATATTTAAATACACCATAAAAGTGCACATCTAGTGCGAGAGCATTGAGATTTTCAATATTATGTTGAGCTAGTTAGGGTATTAATGAGCATTAATAAATCAAAAAGAGTGACTGAAATGCATCTCTGTCATTTAAAAAAATAGCCAAAGTTGAAATCCCATGATCATCAAATGATGTTAGACTAGGCTTTGAGCATGCACAATTACTTTGGATACTATAACAAATATCAGAAACAGGATATGGTGTCTTGCACTAGGGCTTCTATTTTTGATACAAACTGCACTCAAACAATAATACAATCATGTTAAAATACTGTATACCATCTAGTCCACTTTCCCACAACACTGCATGCAGCTTTAAAGTTTAAGTTCTTCTTGATATTGAGCCAAGAGATCTCTGACAAACAAACAAACAAAGAAAAGAAAAACAAAAAGACAATACTTCCTTGGATTTCCGCTCTTACATGCATATACATGGTAATAAATGGAGCATGAAGTCTAGTGTGACTGCACCTTAACTCTGTGTCTACAGCTAGTGTTTCACCTTTGGCCTTAAAAATATTACTGATGGACAGCACTGGCCTGGAGTCAGTTCTCCTGGGCATAGAGTCTGCACACATAGTAGATGTCTGAATGTACGCCTTGGTCTGTCATGGGCTTGAATCCAGACCGGCTGCTGGAACTTTATGGAGCCAGCTGCAGTGCTCACCTGAGGCAACAGTGCATCTGGTAAACACATTCGGGTGGGAGTCACAGCCAAGCCCTTCCCACCTCACTTACTGACAGCCGGCCAGCCAGGCTGAAACAGCTGGGCTCCCCCAGGCACTGCACTGCATCAGGTCAGCAAGAGCAGAATGTGTACATGAGTGAGTGTGTGTGCATGGTGTGATTCTTAATGAGTCTGTCTACTTTATAAACTTCAAGGCTGACTTGGAATCAGACCATATTGGTCAAGTACTTAAAGAGATAGTTAACCAAAAAATTTAAGTTCTGTGCCATTTTCCCTCATGTTGTCTTCCATGGAACACAAAAGGGAAATGTTAGACAGAATGACAGCCTTTGTTACCAAAGCTGGAAAGAAGATGCAATGAAAGTAAATGGTGCCTAAATGGTGGCTAACATGCTGTCTAATATCTCCTGTTGAGTTCCAATGAAAAAAAAAAATTATATGGATTGACGACAATGCTCAAAATAGAGTTGAAAAATAGTAAAATCACTTATAAACAGCAACATCATATCCATTAGTCTTCAAATTGAATACTTGCAGTATATTGTGATTTAGATTATTCACATGTGAGTGACATACAATTTAATTTTGAATAATCTAAATCTTTAATTTTCTGAATTCTAGCAATCATTGTACTGACTGGTGTGCCAAAATATCATTGAAAATGACACACTGCAACATGGAGAATAACAAATGTTGTGAGAAGTTCAATGCCGCTGACAAAATTTAACCTTGAAATACATGATCTATGACTGCCATGCAGTCCTTACTAACAGCACAAATTAGACGGTGCTTAACTTAAACCCGAGCTATACTTTGGTGGTAATTAATGATAGCTGATTAAATGGAATCCTTGCACAGACTAATTCTGAAAACGCAATTATGTTATTGCCACACATTTGTGTTACCATTTGAGTGTTCATTTGCACTAATTAAGGTATTAATACGCATCAATTAGTCAACTACAATGTTAGCTAGCATTTAAATTACACATTGATTACCCTGCTAGGGCTGTTTACAAAGTAATACATTATAACATAGTTGTTTCAAGCTATTTTAGCAGGTGTTCAGGTATTTAAAACTGGCCTTGAGGTATTAATCTCATTGTAGAAAAAAAAAAAACAAATTTAGACTAGGCTTTTTAAAATCACAGTTATGGCTTCAGGGGGTTTCCTCTGAAATTAGAAATCTCTGAGAATTGTACAGTATGTTTTCAGAGTGGTAAGGAAGGAAGTTCAGAGGTATTAAACTGTTCACATCCTTCTGTGTCATTTTAAATTATAATTTGGCACAACAATACCTACATGAGAACTGTTTAGATATTTGGCAGATTATGCATGGAAGGATGGATGAAAGGATAGAAGGAAGGAAGGAAATAAATAAATAAATAAAATAAATCCAATGTGATAGACCAATATATCTGCCAGGCCATAATCAGTACCATAGATATTGGTACTGATTGGCCTATTGTGCGATGTATAAAATTATGCATAAGATAATAAAATTAGAAAAAATAGCATTTCATGACCCCTTTAAAAACAAACCACAGTCATAAGTTGACTGTCATATACAACAAATTCATATTATTGAAATAAAGTACAGAAGTTGAAATAATTTTGCAAAATCATTGTTTCCCATAATCTTTCATGCTGACACTTCCCTTCCAGTATCCCAACTCGGACTCTGAGGTATCATCTAGAATTCCAAATTTCCCACAAATTTCCCATTAATACTACTTCGCTTGATCATTTATGTGCTCAGAACTCGTAATTACGATATTTATGACTCCACTTGAAGGGCGCATAAGCCCTTGTGTTCTCCTTTTCTTTCCGTGTATTCATTGTGTAATTTTGTTTCATTGTTCTTCATTTTTTTTTCTTTTTTGTCAAAATCATAGTCACGGTTTTTGTCAAGTCAGGTTCTGTTTTTTTATCTAGTCTTTTGTTTATATTATGTATTTGTTATTTCATTACATTTTATTATTTTGGATTAAATCAACTGCACTTCATTCACTTCATTGTCTTTGAGTCCTGTCTTCTGCAACATTACACTTGTATTACTCTGAATATTTTGAAATGCCTTCCAAGTATAATATGGACAGTATAGTTATTACAAACAAAAATCCCTTATTGTTACACCAGACTTATATCTATACAGATGTGGGGTCACAATTTCTGAGGCCCCAAGCAACTTTCCAACCAGGGCCCCCCTTTTGCCTTCTGAAGAGGGTGAGCAATATGGTTCCAAAATGTATGTCTCGATATTTTTCAACCTGTTGACGATCATATATATATATATATATATATATATATATATATATATATATATATATATTAGGGCTGTCGATTTAACACGTTAATTCAGTGTGTTTAATTTGACAAGAAATAACACATTAAAATAATTAACGCAATTAATCGCGTGCCCACGGACCATAATAAGGAAGATTCCTGAGAAAGTAGTACCACCTGTTTACGCCAGAAGGCAGTAAGATAAATTTCACCTGTATGAGCAATGCACAGTTTATACAGTGAAGAAAACAACATGCGTTAAGTTCTTGCGTTCAAAACACTTGAAGGAGCACAAATCCGATCTAAGGGATCTCAAGATGTGTTTAAAGATTGAGTATAAAACTATATTTATCTTGACACAGCGACCTAAACATTTTATGTTTATGACACGACACACCCGAGACGCTACACAAGCATGTCTGATGCAGGTATAAATTGACTGGTCCTTAAACAAGCCCCCATAATAAATCTCCAACTGATTGACAAATTCACTTGTGAAATGGATTGCTGTGAACTGTATGCCAATGATTGACTTATGATCAATAATATGGTAGTAAACAATACATTGTATTCTAAAGCCGCTTTTTGTATTGTCTTATCAATGATTAACTCTTCTGCCACAAGAATGTAATGCATTTTAATTATCAGATTATTTTATATATATATATATATATATATATATATATATATATATATATATATATATATATATATATATATATATATATATATCACTTTAAATGACTTCAAATGTTTGGAATTGTGGATACGGGTGAACCCGCAGATCTTTACCTTCCCAATGCATGTGAACCACTACGAGACTAAACATGAACACAATACAATGCGTCACCCATTTACTCAGGGGCGCAATCGCAGCTTTTTGTGATTTAGTAATAACATATGACCATATTGCTGTTTTGATTCTATTTTGATTAATTGTGCAGCCCTGAAAGATTATGAAATTAGTTTAATGACATGCTGTTTAGGCAACATAGTGGCCAAATAAAAATATTTACCTTTTGAGCAATTTACCATCACCACACACCCACGACCCTCCGCGCTTCCCCCGACATCCGGGGCCCTACGCAATTGCATGGTTTGTATGGTGGTTAACACAGCTACTGCAACTAATGGGAGAGTAAGTTGCCTTGCTGTGTAAGGTAACTTTAAATGTGGTATTCCCTATTGTATAGAGCTTATATACAAAATAGCAGGTGTTAAGACTAAAGCCCAGATGATAATCTTAATGTAAGAGAATGAGGGAACAGAACCCTGTCAACTGTGACCCCGAGCACACATTTTACCACTTCCTTTTATACTACAGAAATGTCTGCACACAAAGTGAAAAGGGAATTGCAGAAAAGCTAATAAAGGATCATAATATACATCAGAACCAAACGTTAAAAAAAACCAGCCCTTGTCAATAAAAAAGTCGAGGCCAAAACCTCCACCATGCAAAACAACATGCTATAAAATGATCAGTGGATCATTCTGGTTCCTCCCTTTTTCTACCTCCCAAACAACATTTACTGCCTGGGAGAAAAGATGTGCATATTTCCTAACTCCTCAGCAATTCACTTCTATACAAAACCTAGACGCTCAAACAAGGTACTCCATGCTGTGCCTCGGCTCGTGAGAAATTACAAGGAAAGGCAAAAATTAAGATAGATTTCAACTAAATCCACTTCTGCTAACAAAGCACTCATAGGCTCTAGAAACCCCCCTTCGCCAATGCCTGCTGTGTGTATTTGGTTTGTAGGAATGCAAGGTATTGCACAGGCCCATTAACAACATAATTAAGCACCATGCTTTAGGATAGGCTGCTAGAGCGAAGACATGAGAGGCCTGCTGGAAGACTTGGACAGCTGCTAAGCAGCACTGGAATATCAGGCTGTGACCATGCACTAGAACCGCCTAATGGTGTCGTAAGAAGGCTGTTAGACGCACCATTAAAGCAGGCTGTCATGCTCATAGTGTATATCAGCATGTGTGTGATTGTAGCAATGACTGTGGACTCCCCTGATGCACTGTTAAGTCTGTATTGCAACAGAAATGTAACATAGAGGACCATTCAGAAATTCTCCAATGCTTCAGAGACAGTGAGAAGAGAATTCTTGCAGCGTTTTCAGCATTATCCAATTGTGAAACACCCAAATAAAAATATTAAAACATTTCTAATACATTTAACAGCATGAATAATAATTACAGTTTCACATGATGACATACAATCTCCAACAAAGCTTTTTGAAAATTTTAATCTATGTTGTAAAAAAATTAAATAAATAAAATATACAGCTACAACCAGCCTAAGATTGTTGGCTGGTCTTAGCTTGTTTTTCAGCCAGGTCAGGTTAGTCAGTTGAATGGTTTAAAAAACAAAACAAAAAAAGCTGGTTTTAGATATAATTTCTTCCAGCAAGAATCACAATGAAAGAAAGCATATTATGGAAAACAGGATTATAGTGTACTATTTAGTAGAGGTAGGCCGATGTATTGGTTTTTACCGATTAATCAGTGCCGAGGTTTTTTTTTTTTTTTTCAGTCGTTAGTTGCTGATATATATATATATATATATATATATATATATATATATATATATATATATATATATATATATATATATCTATATATATTACAATGCTGGCTGATTTTGCAGTGTAACAACGGCCTCTAGAGGTGAAAGAAAATCCATAAAGCATATTTTGCTATTATAATTGCAATGGAGCAAATCCTCCATCATATCAAGATAAGAGTCCCTTGTGTGTTTTGGGTTTGATTATGGTTAAAGTCTGCATTATGCACAAAACATTGTTATTATTATTATTATGGCATTCTAGCTGTCAGTTTGTCCATATACTCAGGTGACATTTCACCCCACGCTTCCTGTCTTGTCAGGCACTTCTCAAGCACCTTACAGTCTAGCTGATCCCGCAAAAGCTCAATGGGGTTAAGATCCATAACACACTTTTCCAATTATCTGTTGTCCAATGTGTCTCTTTGTGTCTCTCTGTGTTTCTTTGACCACTCTAACCTTTTCTTTTTTTTCTGTTTCAAAAGGGACCTTTTCTTTGCAATTCTTCCCATAAGGCCTACACCCCTGAGTCTTCTCTTTAATGTTGTACATGAAACTGGAGTTAAGAGGGTAGACTTCAATGAAGCTGTCAGCTGAGGACATGTGAGGTGTCTATTTGTCAAACTAGAGATTCTGATGTACTTATCCTCTTGTTTAGTTGTACATCTGACCTCCCACATCAGTTTTCCTTTGTCTTTGAAGACTGTAGTGTACACTTTTGTAGGATTATCCACGAACAAAGAAATCAAATGAACACAATTAACATTCCACAGATCATAGAGATCCCCCACAGAGCCATTAGAGAGACATAAATAAACAAATCTATGGTGCCTAAATTGCTAAAGAAGACCATCTCTCCCATGCCTGTTTAATTTCAAACTAGGGTTTGTAATGACAGAGCTGACTGTAACACAGATCATATTCATGGGCAAGGAAGAGGCGCGAAACCGGCTTAACATATAACTTAAAGGTTTAATGGAAAACTCAAAAGACAAACACATAAGATAACGAACATGTCCGTAATTGAGCTCTCTCTCTCGATCACCGTCTGCGAGTGGCCTTTATCTCTCTTGACGGCTTAATTAGCCTAATACGGGACCGGGCGTGCGTAATCACGCGCCGGTCCCGCCCTCCACCGTGCCACACTGACAAATAAAGAAGATCCTTCTTTGTTCCACAAACCTAAATCCTCAGCATGACCTTCTGAACTTCCACTCAGAGCTAAAGCAGGTTTTCCGTCTGTCGCTCACTTCGACGTTGTGTCGAAGAAGTCACACTAGGGGGTCTCACTTGAGCTCCGAATATGCCTCTGATCTATGAAAAAAGGCCAATGAGAAGTTGGCAGACAGTATTTGCATACCCCGCCCCTGGACATACGGGTATAAAAGTGGGGAAATACGTCGAGTTCATTCAGACATTTTCTTCGGTTGGATCTACGGCGCACTACAGCGGCTTTCTCCTTCCTTGCACGGCAGAGCAGTTTGCCCCTGGGCGCTTCGACAGTACAAGAGCATTTTAAAAGAGCAATACACAGCGGCGTTGAACATCCTTTTCAGGACGTGTCTTTATAAAGATGCCATTCCGTCCCTGTGTAGTTTCTGGATGTGGTTGATTTCTCCCCACCTCTGACGGTCATAAAAGCTGCCTCGCGTGCCTGGGCTGCAATCACACGCAGGCAGCGTTTTATGAATGTTTCATGTTCTCAGTGCGAGAACATAGCCATGGCAACATTGCGGTCACGGTTTTCTTTTGTCATGAGAGAGGGCCTGGAGGAGAATTTTTTGTTGAATTTATTTCATTTGCCGCCCCCCCCCCCCCCCCCCCCCCCCCACAGTCTCAATAACAGAGCTATTTCCTTTGTCTCTGGGTCACCTGGCCCGCAAATGCCGTTCTCAAGGCACTCTGCCACCAGATCTTTACAGTCCCGGCATGCTGGACGCGGACCCCCCACCTTCAGCCCCACGACTGTCCCCCGGCCATCCGGTTCTGACGAGTCTAGAGGACGCCTACACTGGGGTTCCTCCACAGTCACTAACCCGCCCCCTGCAGAGTGTGCGGAGCAAGGTAAGTGCTTCGAGTCTTTTCTCAGCACTATAGCCTCAGAACGCGTCTTCGCCTCCCGACGCCGTACTACCTGCTCCGCCCCGCTGCGAAGCCCCTTCGGGTACGTCAAAAATAACCGTCCCCTTGGTGCCCCTAGCACGGAGCTTGGATGCTTGGCTTTCACTTCCCAACCCGTCACACTGGCAGGCACAGACCACTCGACTCAGTTACGCAATTCAGTTTGCCAGGCCCCCTCAAAGATGCAATAGAGCCTGTCCCTCCAACCAAAACGAAGATGGTTTCTACAGCCCTTACTTTGTTGTACCCAAGAAGGCGGCGGCTTACGACCGATCTTGAACCTGCAAGTTTTCAACCGGGCTTTGCTCAAACGCAAAAACACATCTTGCGTCCGGCATCTAGATTGGTTCGCAGCGGTAGACCTAAAGGACGTGTACTTCCACGTCTCAATTCTGCCTCGACACCGACCCCTTCTACGGCTCGTGTTTGATGGCCAGGCGTATCAGTACAAAGTCCTCCCTTTCAGCATGTCTCTGTCCCCTCGCATCTTCACGAAAGTTGCAGAGGCAGCTCTTGCCCCCCTCTGAGAAGCTGGCATTCGCATACTCCATTACCTCGACGACTGGCTTATTCAGGCCCACTCACGAGAGTTACTATGCGCTCACAGAGACTCACGAGACGAGCATGGTGCCGCGGCACACACTGTGTGGGTCCCCTTGCAGCAGGTGTCCCGACGCATCCTGAAGTCGAGAAACTTGAAGTTGAGGTGTCCTCAAGTTGCTGCACACCACTCACATCCCCGGCAACCTCAATGTGATAGCAGACGCGCTGTCACGGCAGCGCTTGCGCAGTGGAGAGTGGAGGATTCACCCCCAGTCAATCCAGCTGACTTGGGAACGGTTCGGCAAGGCTCAGGTAGACCTGCTTGCCTCCCGAGAGAACTCCCACTGCCCGCTCTGATATGCCCGAACAGAGGCTCCCCTCGGGGCAGGCGCACTGGCACACAGCTGGCCTGCGGGGCTGCGCAAGTACACATTTCCCCCAGCGAGCCTTCTTGCACAGGTACTGTGCAAGGTCAGGGAGGACGAGGAACAAGTCACCCTAGTGGCTCCCTAATGGCCCACCCGGGCCTGGTTCTCGGACCTCGTACTCCTTGCTACAGCCCCTCCTTGGCGAATTCCCCTGAGGAAAGACCTTCTTTCTCAGGGATGGGGCATGCTCTGGCATCCACACCCAGACCTTTGGAAACTCCACGTCTGGCCCCTGGATGGGACGTGGAAGATCTAGCTGAACTACCACCTGCCGTTGTAGACACGATCAACCAAGCAAGAGCCCCCTCTACCAGGCAACTTTATGCCCTGAAGTGGCGCTTGTTCGCAAATTGGTGCTCTTCCCGGGCTGAAGACCCACAGAGGTGCGCAGTTAGGTCAGTGCTCTTATTTCTGCAGGAGAGGCTGGAGGGGAGGCTGTCCCCTTCCACCCTGAAGATGTATGTCGCCTATCGCGGCCCACCACGACACAGTAGACGGCAAGTCTTTGGGTAAGCATGACTTAATCTCCAGGATAGTAAGAGGTGCCCAGAGGTTGAATCCCTCCCGGCCAAGCCTGTTCCCCTCCTGGGATCTCTCAGTGGTCCTTGCGGGCCTCCAGAGACCTCCCTTCGAGCCGCTAGAATAAGTTGGACTCAGGGCCCTCTCTCTAAAGACGGCCCTGCTGATCGTGCTCGCCTCCATCAAGAGGGTCGGGGACCTGCAAGCGTTCTCTGTCAGCGACACTTGACTGGAGTTCAGTCCGGCAGACACATATTTGGTCCTAAGACCGTGACCGGGCTATGTGCCCAAGGTTCCTTCTACACCCTAAGACCAGGTTGTGAACCTGCAAGCGAAGCTGCCCCGGGAGGAGGCAGGACCAGCCCTTCGTTGCTGTGCCCAGGCCTTCGTTGTACGTGCTTTTCATACCTACTTGGACTGCACGCAGAGCTCTAGATGTTTTGAGCAGCTCTTTTTCTGCCTTGGTGGACAGCGGAAAGGGAACGCTGTCTCCAAACAGAGGCCTTCTTACTGGGTTGTTGACCCAGTACATTGGCTTATCACACCCAGGCCATGCCCCTCCCCTTACGGGTCCGAGCACACTCGACAAGGAGTGTTGCGTCCTCACGGGCTTTCTCAGGTCCGAGCCGGTAGAAATTGGTAACACGCTGATGGATTGACCGGGTGGACCGCTTGCGTCTAGCGCCCTTTCCCTCGGCCGAGGTAAAATTGTGCGCTTATTTCTCCCAGGAGATCCCACTCATTTGGATCCCTGGATGACTCCTCCCTAGCCCTGTGGGTCCGCAGTTCAGCGGAGGAACTTGCCGACCCAATCCACTGCTGGTACTTAATCTACCCTGTACTGGAATAGGTGCTCCACAGGTCAGGACTCCTACTTGGACTCCCCCTGTGTGTATCGTCCACGGTATGGTCCCTTTACAAAGTGGACCCGCATCTCTCTTAGGCAGTCCCAGCTGCCCTCCAGTCGCCATGTTGTAGCAACTCCCCCCGCCTTGAGGCTGGATCTACCACTGCGCCACTTTCCACATGTTGCCTAAAAACCCATGTGATGTATTCGCCACCTTTACCTCCCCCTTTTGGGCAGGTGTGGCCTCTGCAGGGTCTTTTCCCCCTGAAAGAATAAGAAACTGGGTAAGACCACCTTCTCTCGATGCGTGTAAGGCCCCTGCCGTTCTTGCTCTATGCAGAGAAACATAGAGAGAAAAGAGGCCAAGGCAGGCTTGGTCCGTTCCCAGGTTGGCTAGCGTCGACTTGTTCCCCTGCCTAGGTTAACCAGAAGGATCCCGATGACTTTTTGGGGCATTGGGGAAGGGTACTTACAGTCTGACACAGCTGGTCACCTTTGCACGTAGAATATCTGCCCGCTCCTGTGTCAGCAGAATACGTACATGGCTCAGCGCATGGCGTGATTTAAATTGGACCCCTAGTGTCGCTTCTTCGACACAACGCCGAAGTGAGCGACAGACGGGGAACATCTAGGTTACGTATGTAACCTCCATTCCCTGATGGAGGGAATGAGACGTTGTGTCCTCCCGGCCACATTGCTGAGCCGAGCCACTGTAGTGGCCAGACAATTTCAGGCTCCTCAGAAAAATCCTATTTTATATTTCCCCACTTTTATACCCGTATGTGCGGCGGCGGGGTATGCAAATACTGTCTGCCAACTTCTCATTGGCCTTTTTTCATAGATCAGAGACATATTCAGCGCTCAAGAGAGACTCCTCCATCAAGGAACGGAGGTTACATCCGTAACCTAGACGTTTTCTTTGAAAGGTTTCCTTGTGAGATCCTCATGAGTTCCTCATCCTAATCCCAGTACTTGTGATTTAACCCTATAAAATATACACCATACCTAGCATTGCTAGATAATTCTGAAAATTACTCCATGACCTGTGATCACTTGTATAACTGAAAAATTAATGATTTTAGCCGATGAACCTTTTAAAATATGTAGTGATTAGTAATCACTTCTACATAACAAATCGATGATTATAATCTTTCAACTTTTATGTAACCTTCAAGGTTCAACTGGATATTATACCCCGACAATCAGGTTTCTCATAACGTCTAATGTATTATCCATGTTGTAAAACTAATTAATTAACCATTATGATTTGTAACTAGGGATTTTTTTTGTTTGTTATGTACACAAATAATATTCATGACAGAATTTCATATTTAGTGTGTAAATGCTTGCTTATGTAGAGAATTTTGATGACAAAGAATGTCATGTCTCTGTACCGTTTTCAAGATATAAAAGTTCATGATTAAACATGACCTATTTTTGAGCGGGAGTTGTAAGAATCCTCTACAAAGGATCATAAATCAACTTTTGAAAAGGACAGCCCAGTCGATCATGTGACTCCAGAAAGTCACTTCTGATTGGCTCAGGACACCACTCGGGCCAATTTCAGTTCAAAACGTTTCTACACAAGGAAGAACTCCCTCCTTTTTCTTCTCTTGATCCCTCTCTTTTGCTGAACTTCTCTCTCGCTACACTCTTTTCGAATCTGTCACTTGATGCTTCCAGATCCTCCATACCATGTAGAGTACAAGGAAATCTCAGGACACACAAAGTCCCAAGGAAGCCTCTCACTCTCTGCTCTACATTTCACACAACCAACGGGAGTTGCGAGTCCTCCTTGCAGAAAGCCTCGCTTCATTCAGACAATAACTCTCCACGATCATAACAGAGTCCAAAACATCGATGGAACGAACATTATACAAACACTACCATCCACCCCAACGGAGGAGCCGACTGCGAGGGGAGAAGGGGCTCCTAACCGACCGCCTGGAGCGGTCAGGGCCGCTGCCAGGGGTGGAGGATTCCCCTACCAGCCGCTGTAACGTGCCGTGGTCTGATACCACCGACTGCGAGCAGGGAGGGGCTTGCTGCCAATCGCCTGGAGCGGGAGAACTGCTGCCTGGGGCGGGGCAGACCCCTTCTGTTCCCCGAGAATGCGGTGGGGTGTTCCATCTGCCAGGGGCTGGAGGACTGCCTCCTATCCGCCCAGGGAGGCACGGCTGTCGTTCGTTAGAGGGTGGAGGAGTGGCTGAGGACCAAGCTACAGTGTTTCAGAGAACTGGCGAGTAAGTGTTTTTTTTTTCATCTCTCCCTCTCCTCTCACTCTCCCACTGCCACCCCGTGTTGGCCCTTTCCCTCTTCTTTAAATTTGCACAGTTTTTTTGGGGGGGTACTACATTGTTACAGGAAGTACCCCCCCCCCATATTTTAATTATTTTTGTTTCCCTCCCCCTGTCCCCTCCCAGATTCAGGAAGGCGGGGATGACCTGCCTGCAGATGGGGCTTAGGGCACGTCCTCCCCCAGGGAAAGGGGGGGGGGGGGGGGGTGTACATCATGCCGGGGGCTCCCCAGCCTGAGAGAATGAGGGAGGAATGTGACAGGGTGGAGGGCAGGGCCTGGTCATGATTATACACACCCGGTCCCTTATCAGGCTAATTAAGCCTCCGAGAGGGATAAAGGCTGACTGCAGATGGTGTTGCAACAGAGAGAGATCGTTTATGGGCAGCTGACCGTCATGTGTGTGTTTGCGTCTTTTGTTAAAGTTTTTCATTAAAATATTATTTATATTGTCAAGCTGGTTCTTGCCTCCTCCTTCCCCTTATATCCCTTTATAGTGTGATATTATTTTCAATAAGCCATGAGAATAATATTACTACAATAATTGAATTAATAATAATTCCCTTATTAAAGCTAATTCCTTACAATAGAAATGTGTGTGCGGATACAACGAGACGTTGTATTACAATTTTAATGGTGGAGAATTTTATTCAGACAAATAATCTAGTTATTTAACATTCATCAATCTTATAATGGTTGTCAATGACTAATTCCATTATAAATTTCCTTACACAATAATGTAGAATAAGGACAGTTTAATTTCATTCCTAGCTCACACATACTGTTCCTACATATAATTGTGGAGAATTTGTAATCCATACCGTGTACATTTATACAAAACAATTCCTACATCTTTTATGAAATCTTCAGTTTTTTGACAATTTCAATCATTGTGCAGCCTTCCTTCCTCAAAACAATTATTGACTGATGAGATTCTAGAGAAAACTGTTCTTTTTTGCCATTTTTGACCTAATATTGACCTTAAGACCTGCCAGTCTATTGCATACTGTGGCAAAAAACCTCCTCTAAAACAAACCATCTTCTAAAACAAACACACAGACAATGTTAAGCTTCATTTAATGAACCAAACAGCTTTCAGCTGTGTTTGATTTAATGACAAGTGATTTTCTAGTAACAAATTAGCAATTTAGCATGATTACTCAAAAATAAGGTGTTGGAGTGATGGCTGCTGTAAAAGGGGCCTGTCTAGATTATGATGTAGTTTTTTACATCGTAATGTCCTGACTATACTTTATAAACAGTTGAATGCCAATTTGTCCTTTCACAATTTTCTTCAGAAACAGCTAAATCTGTCCATTAATCAAAAATTTTTCAGAATGCTATTCTGAGATACAGGTTGCCACTGTTTTGCAAGCACGAGGGGGACCTACACAATATTAGCCAGGTTGTTTTAATGTTGTGGTTGATTGGTGTATATATATATAAGAGAATGTTTAGGGTTATGGTTTGATAAGAACACTAAAGAGGTGGAGGATAACTAAAGGGAGTAAAATGAGGTATGCATTTCAGTGTTAAATAAAAGCAAAAATTGACATTTCAAAAATCATCATGGTTGTGATGTCAACATCATGTATTTCACATGTTATTTTAATGTGCTCATTTAGTATTCAGCAACTTGGCCTACTCTGAACAGAAGTGTGAATTATACTGGTGCACTGTGATTAATTAGTCCAAAAAGAGTTCATTTACTGTAAATCTAGAAGGTACCGTTGCAAAAAAATAGCCTTTTTATTCAGATGGTCAGACAAAGTGAGGAAAAAATGTATATAAAACTAAATTATGACTGTGTTTGGGGTAAGAACATTTAACTAAACAAAAAATGTTGTCATGTTGCATGTTTAATCATGAGACAAACCAATAAATAATGTTTGATGTTATCACTTTTGCCTCCATATTTTAAGTGCTGTTGTACCATGACTTTAATTTGGAGTGAATGACAATTAACCATTTTTATCACTCACTGCATTAAGTGATCACACTTCTTCAGAAGACTTGGAAGAATGTATATGAGTCATATCAATTGTATTTTTTGTCCTTTTTCGAGCTTGACAGACCGGAGTCACTATTGACATATATTATGGCGAATAAACTGTGTGAAGATTTTTAAAATTCTTCTTTCTGTTCCATGTAAGAAGGAAAGTCGCACAAGTTTGGTGTGACATTAAGGTAAGTAACGACAGAATTTTGACTTATATGGTCCCTATAAAATGGCACACCAAAATGTAACAGAAACTCTAACATCATCTCAATACCATTCCCAAGAAGAACCCACAGTTCTCTTACTGTACTTTACTGTGGAATTCTTGAGACTAATGTGGACTGAGGCGCAATAAATCAAAGCAAGCCTCCCTTTGTCAGCATCGCAGATGGCCCCACTGCCAAATCACCCCAATTAAGAGCCGAGAAAGGCGAGAGAGAAGAACACAGACACGACAAGACAGAGAGAAAAAAGTGAGTGCGTGAAAGAGAGAGAGAGGAAGAGAGGGCACCTGTCCTGCTGTCATATTCAAGGGGCCTCCTCTGATCAGTGAATCGGGGCCTTCCTCTTAGCCACTTCAGCACAGAATTAATGATGGCAAACAAAAGCCAGTGCGATGCTCCTCACAGCTATTTGTGGGAGACTTCTCTCTACACGCCTCTCCCTCTGAACTAATCCTCAATGTCACACTTAATGAGATTTTAGGCAGGAATAATAAACTGAAGCTATGCTGTTCTTCTCCAAATGATTTCTTCTCCTATTCTTTATTTTTCTCCTGTTATCATACCTGTGTCATTAGACATCAACACCAGGTAGCTACATGTGCAGTAGAAAAACAGAAATGGCTGTTCTGAATTAAAGGGATAGTTCACCCAAAAATGAAAATTTTCTCATAATTTGCTCACACACATGTCATCCCAAATGTGTATGACTTTCTTTCTTAAGCAGAACACAAACAAAGATTTTTAGAAGAATTTCTCAGCTCTATAGGTCCATTCGATGCAAGTGAATGGGTGCCAACATTTTAAGCTCCAAAAAGCTAATAAAGTCAGCATAAAAGTAATCCATAAGATTTCAGTGGTTAAATCCATAACTTCAGATGCAACACAATAGGTGTGGGTGAGACACACCTATTGTGATCAATATGTAGGTAAGTTTTTACAATATATTCTCCACCCTGCCCAGCAGATGGCAATATGCAATAAGAATGTGAATAACCAAAATAATATAGAAGTGAATGTGGAGGTTGATAGTGAAAAAAGTGCTTAAATACTGAAATGTTTCTCACCCACACTTATAATCCTTCTGAAATATAGATTTAACCACTGCAAGTCTTACTCCCTGTCTACACCAGATGCGAGTGGTGCATCATTCCAAAAATTTATAGATTCCCATTATAATCAATGATGCTGTCTACACTGGAAGCGTCCGTTGCGGCGCATCTCTCGTGTCGAAAAATAAACGGGTGTCACATTCCATTCTGCGCTGGACGTGCTGCCGCTACCACACGAATTAAATAGTTTAGAACGTTCATGTTAACCCGTCCAGTGTAGACAGCCTCAAGCCGTTGTGGCGCGGTGCTGCACGTCGCGCCAACGGCACCCATTCACTTGCATTGCATGGACTAGGGATGTGCACAAGTAGTTGAATATTCAAATATTCGTTCTGCTATAATTCTTTGAATAGTAAAAAATACTATTTTAAAAATACTATGTAAAAATACTACTGGGATCATGTTTAAATGTACTGGATAAGCATTGTACACTTTACTCTTGAATATGTGCAGCTCGGCAGAATGCAGCATCCCCGTAGCAACATAATCTCCAAGACACTTCTGTAAACAACAAACATGGCATCCGAGAAAGACTATGCTAGCTGATGTAAGGGACGTTCCATCATTTAAACTGGTGTGTATAAATGGGTATAGTTTACTGAGCACGAGGATATGCTTGTTTTTCTCAACAAAAACATGACATGAGGTACAATATAAACATGATAACAATTATATGCAGAGTGTTTATACTCGTCCTGTACATTAACTGCATCAATCTACCTCATTAGCAGTTGATTTTTCTTTGCTTTACGTGAGCTTAAATGCTTTCATTCTATTCTTTTTTGTTTTCTAGCATTGCTTGTTTAAATATTAAAAAACGAAAAACACAGGACATGACATATGCTTTTTTTATTGGTGACAACCTTTATGAGTAAAAAATAATTTTACAATGTCTCTATCTCATTAATTACCTTCATTTAAATAATAGAATATGCAAATATCTGTTTTTTATGTGCATAAATACTTGAATAACAAATTATTGATGAATGCCCATCCCTAATATGGACCTACAGAGCTGACAAATTCTTTTAAAATTTTTAATTTGTGTTCTGCAGAAGAAACAAAGTCATACACATCTGGGATGGCAATGAGGGTGAGTAAATAATGAGAAAATATTCATTTTGGGGTGAACTAATCCTTTAAGAGGGGAATTTATTTTGTGCTGTGTGATAGGAAGTGCCAACATTTTGAAAATATATTAATTATTCAGTATTTCGTAGTTTGTGAACTCATTAAACTAACTCAACAAACTAGTAAGTAAGGGCTCCACGATTTTGACAAAAATCATAATTGTCGATTATTTCCATTGATATTGTAATCATGATTCATTTAAATTAATACAATTACATTAAAATACTTACTTTTGTATGGATCAAATGCATGCCATATTTTTTTTGTTGGCTGCACATCCAAAACAAGCAGATAACTGTTTCTGAATTCATAACTGATTTAATAGTAAACAAATCGTAAACAGTTAACTTCACATTGGCCCTCGTAGAAACACTAAAAACTAAAAGCTGTTATAAATATTTTTATAAATAATACACAAAAGTGAGCAACGTATATATCTGTTCCCCTTCTGTCACTCACTCAACGTTGTGTCGATGTATTGACACTAGGGGTTGCTCTTGGGACCTCCAATCACTGAGAAATGGCCAATGAGAATTGGCGAGTGGAATTTGCATACCACTCCCCTGGACATACCGGTATAAAAGGAGCTGGAATGTGGCTACTCATTCAGATTTTCTCTTCGGAGCCAAGCGGTTGTGTATCAGTGAGCTGAATCCCACTGCCTGTGCATTCACCTCTAAACATAGAAGCGTATGCTGATGGATATATGGCACATTCCAGCAGCTTTCTCTCCTTCTGTATGATCAGTGCAGAGTACGACCTGGGCGCTTCGACAGCACTAAGAGAGTATATATTCCTGAAAAAAAGAGTATAGAGTGGATCATGAACGGCATCGTGCTGGCATACAAGGCCAGGCCAGGCCGTGCCTGCACCTTTGGGAATACGAGCACACTCTACGAGGAGTCTGGCATCCTAATGGGCACTGGCTGGTTGCACCTCTCTAGCAGACATCTGCAGGGCAGCGGGCTGGGCAACACACAATACCTTTGAGAATTTTTGGTCTCTGGGTTGAGCCAGTTTCGTCTCGTGTATTTTCAGGTACAAACAGGTAAGGTTACGGGACAGCTGGCCGGATATACCACTTGCGTACAGAGCTTTTCCCCTCCATGAGGTGAAGATGTGTGCTTCTTTCCAATGCAAGTTCACAAACTCATGAACCCTGGATGCCTTCCTCCCTAGCCCTATGGCTCATGAACTCAGTTGAGGAGTTTGTAACCAGACCCACTATGGGTACTAATATCCCCTGTACTGTGATAGGTGCTCCACAAGTGCCGACTACTCTGGTAACCCCCTGTGATGTATTTTCCGTGGTTAGGTCTCCCTTTCAGCAGACCTGCGTCTCCCATGTGCAGAGCTTTCGCTGCCCTGGTCGCTGTGTTTGTAGAGCTCCTCCCCTTCGAGGCAGGACCTACCACCGCACCTCTTCCATGTCCGGCTGATGAGCCCAAGTGTCGTATTGCGACGGTTATTTTTGTTGTTACACCCCTTCAAGCAGGATGTGGTCTCCATGGGGACTTTTCCCCCGAAAAAACCTGTTTACTATTAGTAAGGTTGTTTTCAAACAGGTTGCCTGTATGCCATTGGTTGTTAAACAGACCATACAGACCAGTGCTCATACCATAAGATGAGCTAATGCTGCTTTGTTTGCCCAAACAATGTTGAAAGTGCCACTGGCACAGAGTTGGCACCATTTAAGTAATTTTACCTACAAATGTCTAACTTGAAGTTGTACAGAATAAAGCACTTAATGCATACAGAATAAACTCATATAAAGTACTGTATTTTACAATTGATAAAAGTATGCACATTTTAAAAATCAAAACAATTGTTTTCTATGAACATACGCACACCACTGCCACCATTCTGAGTTATTCTTGCACCTCTTTAGTATTCTTCAAACTAGTTTTAAATGTAAAAAATTGCCAATTTCTAATTGATCCGTTTGCGCAGTTACACCACTTTCATACACTAAACTGTAAACATATAAACGTCACGTTGTTCATTCTACAAAAACCTTCCTAACTTTTGTATTTATATGCCATTTAATTGTGTGTGTCCTGTGTGTGACACCTGTGCTTTGTCCTACCCCTGACGTGATGCTTCTCATCCAGTGTGCGACTGGCTTTACATCTCAGATGAATGCAAATATATTGAGAATCCAGTATTTTCAAATGTCAGTTTTATAGTGTGAGGGGTGTTTATAAGTGTACGATTTTCTCCCTGTGGTTAAAGTGGTCGGAAGGTTCAAGAGTCAGGTAAAGAGGAGGTCTCTCCAGGGAGGCCACCATTATAATGCACGCTCGTTGCTCAAAATCAGATTAAGCCTGTAATCCAATAAACTGCCATTTCTGCTGCAAGTGACCCCAAAGGACCTCATTTTAAATCCGTGACAAGCTTTAATCAATATGATTTAGTGGTTGAGGACACAAATAATTCAGCCGAGGAGAAACGAAGCAGTGTTTTGCCACTGTCACTATACTGGAAATCTGTGGCGGCATTTTATAGACGGCCTGTGGTGTGTTAAAGTGCTGCATTGATTTGTGGATGTAATGTGATAAGCAAGAGAGAGAGAGAGAGAGAGAGAGAAGGAGAAAGAGGCAGGAGCTGCTATCATGATACCCCCTAAAGGAACATTTAACTGAAAGTTAGTGTTCAATATGCTCATGTCCATCGGCGCAGGCCATTGACAACGCTACTTACAGGTTACAGTATCTGCCATTGCCACTTTAACCGACAGGCACTCTGCTTCTGATACAAAACGCCCCAGTTTCAGCTCACTCTCATCCATTTTTTGACAGGTAAACCTGAAGCAATCATATCTAGATAATGCTACACATCCCTTCCCTGATAGAAAGTTGATGCTTTATTTACTCATGTAATCATTATGAATAAACAATGCAATCATTGTTGTTTGGGCTAGATATGAATAATTTTCATTTTTTGAACTGTACGCCAAACAATATGATTACAATTGAAATGAACAGCAAACACAAAGATGTACAATTGAGCCTGGCATGATTCACCTGTCGGTTTAATTTCCACTGTGTTATTTTGTGTATGGAATATAAAATAACTGCATATAAATAAAACACTGCATGAATATAATTTTAAATTGGAAGCTGAAACTAAAGGAATTGTACCTGAAATAAATTTTAATTATTGCAAATAAAAATAAATACTCTTTAGTTTTGATAAAAGTAAAAAAAAATATATTTTTAATTATATATAATTATACTTTTATTATATACCGATCAGCCACAACATTAAACAACATTGTGTAGGTCCACCTCATGCCGTCAAAGAAGTGCCAGCCCGCATCTCAGTATAGCATTCCAAGATGATATTCTTCTCACCACAATTGTACAGAGCGGTTATTTGAGTTACCATAGACTTTGTCAGTTCGAACCAGTCTGGCCATTCTCTGCTGACCTCTCTCATCAACAAGGCATTTCTGTCCACAGAACTACCAATCACTGGATGTTTTTGTTTTTGGCAGCCTTCAGAGTAAATTCTAGAGACTGTTGTGTGTGAAAATCCCAGGAGATCAGCAGTTACAGAAATACACAAACCAGCCTGACAGGTACCAACAATCATCCATGCGATTATCTAATCACCCAATCTTGTGGCAGCAGTGCACTGCATAAAATCATGCAGATATGGGTCAGGAGCTTCAGTTAATGTTCATATCAACCATCAGAAAGTGTAAAAAATGTGATCTCAGTGATTTGGAAAATGGCATGATTGTTGGTGCCAGATGGGCTGGCAACATGGTAGTTCTGCAGACAGAAATGCCTTGTTGATGAGAGAGGTGAACAGAAAATGGCCAGACTGGTTCGAACTGACAAAGTCTACGGTAAGTCAGATAACCACTCTGTGCGGCAAGAGGAGGACCAACACAATATTAGGCATGTGGTTTTAATGTGGTTGATCGGTATATATATTGGACACCTGTATAGTGGGCATATTGTCACACTATATGGGGCAATTTGACACAATGGATGGTGCCACTAAACTCATGGTGCATTTTTCATGGGAAAAATGGGGGGTGATGGAGGAATGAGTGCCCACCATCACAACAACCAAAACAAAATCTATGCCTCTCTTTAAATCTACATCTGCACTAAACAGCCTATTATAGGCTTTTCAGCTACATTTATATATAAATTATTATTAGGCACAAAACAATTCATGAAACTTAAAAAACAAATAGAAAATGTAATGTATATAAATTATATAAAAAATGAATTAATCGATTGTATATATTTCTCACATTTAGAAAACAAAGCTTTGTTCATCATATGTGCATTTGCAATGTTTCATTTAAAAAATTAATCAGAGGTGGAAGCTGCAAGGTCAGTGAAGACTGGGCAGTATGTCTTTTGCAAGTGCATAATAGGACTATGGAAGCACTTACAGTACATAGGGTACATGTACATACATTCACCGATCAAGCAGATATCTGCTCCCAAAATAATACCAGTGACATCAATGCAGCACACTTGGGTGTCAGAGAGGAAGAAGAGAAGGACGGTGGGAGAACGAGCCCAGATAGAAAATTGTCCCTTAAATATAACATCTCCATTCTCTCTGAATTTAATTTATAATACAATCATGCAGCCACATTGAATACAAAAGTTTATTGATTTACACCAAACTATTTTATCATGCATTATTTTACATATATATTTTTATTTAATTTATCTATATTTGCCTTTATTTTAAATTATATAATTATATATTATTACACATTAGATGATAAAAACAGACCTACATAGTCTAATTGATATGATAAATAGACCTATAATATTATATTATATTTGCATATAAATAAAACACAATTTTAAATTGAAGTATCATGGTTTCATTGTATTTTACCGCATAAAGTGTAAGAATCTCACTTGTATACAGTGTAATTTTGTGATTGTCCTGCAAGTGTCTGCATACAGTAAGTCTTTGTCCTTAAAACTATTCTTAAGCTCTCTACATTTACTCATATATAAATGTTACAATGCTTTCTGGAAAAGCCCATAATTTAAAATGATTTGTAGGATTATTTTTACGATCTACTTAGTGCTTTTGTGAAACAAGGCCCATGGTGATTGTGCAGTGAACGCGTTTCTCTGTGTACATTATGATGAAGAATGAAGAATGAAGAACTTGATGACTTGAAGTCAAACCCACTCAAATTCACTACATCATCTAAATACCATTGAACTTATATGGGATGTTCTGAAGTGTAAAGCACAAAAAAAGATCTCTAGCTCCTTCATTCCTCAAAGAACTACAGACTTTTCTTATTGATAAGTGGCTCAATATCTCACTAAACTGTTCAGAACCTATTGCTCCAAGAGGCAAAGTGTTTAGTTACTACGTGATACAGTAAGGAGGGCCAAGATACAGAACAATTGTCTTGTCAACTATGAATTACATTACTGTAATTTCAAACAGTGTTAGTGCATGCTGAAATCAAAACCAGATCCTTCAGAAATACATTTGATTGATTTAATGCTGTCTTCTCTAAATATCATCTCTTTTAATTCATTTGAATAAAAGGCAACAAAGCCTTATATGAGTTCTTCTCATTTGATTTGTTTTTGAAAAGAGAGAATGAGGATGAGTGTTCTGCAGAAAGATGAATAAAAAATGTATCCTATAAAAGAAAAAAGAAAAAATAGTAAAGCCAGGTAAATACAAACTCACAAGGTGCTTGCTTAAAGAGAAGCGAATAATCTAAAAAGGCACTTGTGATAAACACTTCAGCAATTTCACGCAAGACACACACACACACACACAAAAATAAACAACCCTAATGCAATTTTTGCAATGAATCCTGAAACAGCCAAGCTTATCACTTCCCTTCAATTACCCTCCAATAAATGTTTTCCATTCAAGGCATGTTGCTCGATTGCACTTCTTTAAACAGAACAGTCTGAAGTTCATTTTCAACAGAGTGAAAACAGGCTCTATAGTCCCCGATTGCTGCTTTGCTCAGGTTCATGGATCAGGATTCAACGACTGCATATATTAAAGCCTCCTGAAATGTGAGATACTAACTAACCCCAACGTTTAGCCACATTAGATCTCTTCCCTCTGAAGCAAACCTCTGAATACCCTACTGCAGTATGAGATTACAAACCAGCTGATGAGTGATCATCACCCCTTTCTCAAAACTACTTCACATGCCTTACATCCCCATTAACATGCTTGCTTATGAGAGGAGCACCACATGCATTCAGTTCAGACGTGAATAATAATACACATGGAGCTGTAACTCTTTTTCACTTCCAAACCTGTATGACTACTTTCTTTCGTGGAACACAAAGGGAGATGTCAGGCAGAATGTAAGCCTCAGTCACCATTCATTTTCATAGCATCTTTTTTCTATACAATGAAAGTGAAAAAATCATGCGTTCCATGGAAGAAAGAAAGTATTACAGATTAGGAAGCGACACAAGACACTGCTGTCATGACAGTGGAAAAATTATGGCAGTATATTCATTTTGGAAGTGAACTATCCCAAATAAACATTAGATGAATACCAGTCATAAAACATGCATGAATGATGAACAACTCAACAAATACTGATTGAGTGACTCTATGTCTAGTGCCATAGCTCTGCACCGAAAAAGCTCACAATAATGTCTCAGTGTTTCTCTCTGTCTTTTTGCAAATATCCTAATGAACTATTGCATGAAAGGCAGGTTTCTGTAATCCAAATCCATGTAAAAGATTGACATATTTCTTAAAAAAAAAAAAAGAAAAAGAAAGTTTAAACATTTTAAAACACTGAGCACACTCTGCAAAACAGATTAACTAATAATACATATTCTGAAGTGACTGAACCTTGACAGGATGGGCAGGAAACGGAGAATTCCCATGATGCACCACAGGGTTAGGAATCCATAAATGGCCAGATGACTAACTTTCTGGGTTATTTAGAGTTGTGTTTCTCTGATTCTCATTATCTCACTCTCTCTCAAATAAGCACACACAGATGGAGGGAGAGCAAGAGACAGAATGTGTGTGTGTGTGTGTGTGAGAGAGAGAGAGAGAGAGAGAGAGAGAGAGAGAGAGAGAGAGAGAGAGAGAGAGAGAGAATGCAGGAGATAGGGGAAGCAGAAAAGATTAATTCAGAATGAATGCGGTGGTGCAGGAAAGCAGCAGCATTACAAATGAAAGTGGATTTTGTATGCTAGATTTAACCTTAAATGGTTTCGCCACACGCTGCAATCATTGCTGACAATTTTACAGGGAGGGTCAACACCTATCCTCCATTCCATGATAGGAAATGTTATTCTCCATAGACAAATTTCACTCATGTACATGTCCTTAAAAGCACTTAGCAGGTGACCCCCATTCTTCACCTACAATAGATTACACAGTAGGTGGTGTATTTAAAGAAATAGCTTACCTGGAAATTCATCATTTATGATATGAATTATAAAAATTCTGTCATCATAAATCAAATCAAATGATAGTTTTGTATGACGAACAGAAACTAAATTTATGTCACTTTTCCCAGAAAATGTTGCTTTCCATTTTAGTTATTAAATCAGATGTGGCAGGATTAGGCACATATCAAACTGAAAACTATTAGTAATATACTTAATTTTAGAGTTGCAGAGACGTACATTTTGATTGATTCAGAAAACATGGAATGCAGTGCATATGTTATACAGACCACTTTTATTATGCTTTCTTTATCATTATGAAGCTTTACAGCACACATTCCCATTTACTTTCATTACATGGAAATTCTAAATGTACCTTTTGTGTTCCATTGTCGAAAGTCATGTTGGTTTGAAACTACATGAGGTTGAGTAAATAATGACAGACCTTTAATTTTCAGGTGAGATCTCCCTTTAATGCACCCTACAAAAAAATTTCTTCAAGGGGCCTTTATTGGGGTTTATGGTTCCATGAAGAACATTTACCATCTGTGGAAACTTTCCATTCCACAAAAGGTTCTTTGTAGAGCCAAAAGGTTCTTTAGACCATAGAAAGGTTTTTCACACTAAGTAATCTCAAGTGAATATTTTTTTGAAACTGGTGAAATATGCGGTTTCACTTAAAAGAAACCAGCATGTAAAGCTGAAGTGAAATATAAATGATTAATGATAAATAAGTAAACAAATATAGAAAAAAATACATACAGTACATTAAATAAAATTTTGCAATTAGCCAATAAGTCTATAAAAACACAAAATTAGGCGATTTCCAACAGTAAAAGGTAGTACATCAATGTAATGTTATAAAGTGCATTTTTTTATTTTTAATTATTTTCAATGACATTTTAGATACATTTCCAGTTTTTTACACTTGTGTCGTCATTTATCATACTCATGCGCAGCAGACGAACAATGCCAAAGGGAACTGATAAGACACCATTTTCAGAGGAAAACTTTTATTTTATTGTAAGTAGAGTGCAGAGTTCAGTTGTTTAAGTATCAAAATGTTTTGATTTAGCTTTGTAAGGCAAAAAAAACTATAATAGTAATACAGATGGAGGTTTTAAACTCGAAAAACTTTAAAGTTCCATTAAGTGGAGCTCGTTGTGTGTGTGTGTGTGTGTGTGTGTGTGTGTGTGTGTGTGTGTGTGTGTGTACGTGCACACACACAGTCGATTAATTATTACATTTTATGAAAATTATTACCTTTACAGAATGATCAAATTCAACTGTCTTTAATTTTAAGCAGAAATACATGGTTTCACTGATTGGACTGTTTATTTTCATTATGTAAGTATACATTTTTGTTAAAGTTGCTTTACAAATTTAAGGAAAAGACAAGTTAAGACGGTATGGAAGGACTGCCCTTTGTCTGCATTGTTCCGTACAATCAAATATGTCTAATATCTTTACAGCTCACATGAACAAGTGTATCTGGACTATTCTGAGGACAAAAGCAACAATAATCTTCCATTCATCCAATCCTGATGGGGAGCAAATTTTTGGTGATTTTTGATACATCTACATTGCAAAAAAATAGATATTTTCAAGATAAGCATTTTTGTCTTATTTTCCAGTAAAAATATCTAAACATTCTTAAACTGGCATAATAAGTCTTGTTTTGAGAGAAACCAAGTTTTGGTTAAGTTCTAACCAAGTCTCAGTTACTTCTGAGACCGTCAATCCACACGCTGTGCATGATACCACGGATGTGCATGAAACACACAGCATGTGGAGGCTCATGCTACCCTCCGCGATCCATGCACAACTTACCACGCACCCCATTGAGAGCAAGAACCCCTAATCGCGACCATGAGGAGGTTACCCCATGTGACACTACCCTTCCTAGCAACTGTGCCAATTTGGTTGCTTAGGAGACCTGGTTGGAGTCACTCAGCACGTCCCGGATTCGAACTCATGACTCCAGGGGTGGTAGTCAGTGTCAGTACTCACTGAGCTACCCAGGCCCCCAATAAAATATATATTTTTAAATCCTCCAGTAACACTTGATTGTGATTGGCCCATTCTGAACAGCGCTGCCAAAAGTAACATGTACCACGTGGCAGTGCCATCTATGTGCTGCCTACTTCAGCAATGATCTAGTGGTCTGTCGTCAAGTTTTTCTGAAAATAAATAGAAACATTTCAATTATTAAATGATTTAAACAATGTATTTTAAGATTTTTTTATAATTCAAGCACTTTTTACTTTTTACTCTTCGTAAAAGTAGCTATTTTCAAGCAATTAAATTTGAAAAAACTAATTCAAGTACTTCAAGCACCTTGTACGAACCCTGAATAAATAAACAAATTGACTTTATGAATTGATTTAACAAATAAAGATATCCCCAAAGGGATGCTTTGAGCCCATAATAAAGTAATGAATAAAAACAGCTTAATTTCACATTCATGATAGAGCAAAACATCTATGTGTTTTCTTGTCTGAGCAAAATAAATGAATGCCAAAACTTTATCTTCTCAGATGTTCCTAATATGCTGGTATATAAATATGTTTATGTTTTTAGTAAAGAGCAGAAAACATATTTGCAAAGCATCCACACGTTAAAGGATGTATTTGTGCTGTTTATAAAAATCCTATAGCCCACAACCTAGGGTTGCTCCAATACCAAAATTCTGGCTTCAGTACGATACCAGCCCTGGTACCTCGATATCGATACTAAATCGATACTATAATCAACACATAAAAAGCCTCAGATTTTTTTATGAAATTGTACAGAAAATGGCTTAATTAAAAGAACTGCATAAAGTCTCAAAGATACAAATTATGAATTTTCTGTTTATTTTCTTTCTGGATTCCATGTTGAATCTTTTTTAATGAAATGTTATAATCAAATGGTGTTTAATAAAATTAAGACATACAGTTTAATCAATATATATATATATATATATATATATATATATATATATATATATATATATATACAAAGAATTGCAATTTTATTTTTGGTAAAACATAATTCTGCACAAGGCTGCTGGCGTTTGTGATATTGCTTACAGATAATAATAATAATAATAATAATAATAATAATAATAATAATATAAGCATTTAATAATACATTGTTAACATTATTAACAATTATTGTGTATTATTGCTATTTTTTTAATATGAAATTTTTATACAGTAGTTATATTTTTATAACTTCAACTTGAGTCTTCAATGTCACGCATCCATTTGAATGTGGTTCCCAAACTTTTTACAGTGGCGTACCCCTCCAAATATTCAACAACCATTTTGAAAAAAGATACTTGTGTGACGCAAGACACATGAGTAAATAAATTTTTTTAACCGCAAAAGATAGGGTTATTTCATTGCATATTTATCTGACCTTTATGACACAGCCATTTTGGTGTTTCTACACTAGAGGGCACATAAAATTATGTTTACCAGTTTCAATGTTATTTTAGACTGTAATGAAATTAGAGAATGGTAAATCTCAGAAAGTTATTCGCGTACCCCCATTATCACCTTACATATCGCCAGGGGTACCCCAGTTTAGGAAACACTGGAATACAGCTTCCATGTTAGCGGGACTTTTATTTTGACATACCTTTTGTGTTCTGCCTATTTTTACGGGTTAGTTATATTAAGCTTCCCATTAATGCTGAGATTCTCCCGTCATGACCCTCGAGCTGAAATCTCCAAGCTGCACCGAAGGAGTTTATTTAAGTGTTAACAACCATTTATACTCTAAACACACTGCAAGAATATTAAGCACCAGCAGTGTGTGTTGAGTTTGTGTGTGTGTGTGTGTGTGTGTGTGCGTGTGTGTGCGTGTGTGTGCATCGTGTGACAGAGCGGAGCAGCACCTCTTGTTTATTCTGTAGCGTGCAGCTCATGTAAATGTGTATTCTTCTGCTGTTTAATGATCACTCTTGGCCATATCCAGAGGTTATTTATTTTATTTTCAAATTGTCATTGATTTAATCTCAAATTTGTCACATTTCATATAATTTTGTTAATGACAGCATACTATAATATGGTACCGAAATTAGCAACAAGATGATATTGTACCTTTTTTAATTTTTTGGTATCGTGATACTTTGTTAGTACCGGTAAACCGCACAGACAGAGATTGCATAGGAGAGGCACTAGGACCCGGAAGCAGCCTCACAAGTCTTCCCTTCATCCACCCAACAGACACATTACATTATCAAGATCAGCATCTAGCAGCATAAGACACAATAAAGACATATTTGGTGTGCTAGTGTATATTTATTGAACTTCAAGTGAAATACTGGATGTTCATGGCATCTTTGCCATCAAATCCTAAGAAGGGGTTTGGGTGGCATTCACACTTTTCTGATAAATCTACACAATATTGTGGAGTGATTTAGTTTTTATATTTTGAAGTCATTTGCTTATTATTGATATTGTATTAATATCTTACTTGAAATTATATAATTATTTTAGGCTTATTTATTCATAAATAATTTATGGCCAGTGTGGGAAAATGACTGGGAAAAAATGGAAGTGTCTTTAAACAAATGTAAGATTGACAAAAATATATTTCTTGCAATAAATAATTATAACAAATAGCTAAATGTTTTCTCATTTAAGTGCACAAAAATGTTTTTTTGGGGGGGAGTGACTGTCGCTTTGGTCACAGCTGATTTCTCCAGAATTTGGATGAGATCTCTGATCGGGAACATAACCTTCCTCAGAGCAGGTTATGAAAGGTGAGCAGGTGAGAAACCCAGATGAAAGCCTATCCACTTTACTAGTACAGCAAATTCAGCGTTGGCTTAAACTAAGTTTAAACTAAATTTATCAAGCTAGCTGCTTAATCTTGCTTTGTGATATAGGTCACTGATGACAATTACATAGGAAATATGCATCTCTATGTTTTGTAACTATGTGTATACAAATAAACAGCTTTTTATTTTTTTGCTGTGCATTAATTGTCCAGTTCACTGAATTAATGTTTTTACTATGAATGAGATGAAATTCAGAGTTTGTTAGAAAAGTTTTATGATGGACACTATATTTGAACTGGTGGCATAAAGTTCTTTGTAAGGGCAAAATATTCTGAATTGGCAACTTTAAAACACTTCTACCATCTCTGTGACTTTTTCATCTGTTTGAGTGTAAGCTTATGTGATTTGTTGTGCATGCATTTTAACGGCCAACATTAATTACGTATAAATTATGTATATAAGTAGCTTCAGACTGCAAGTTGCAGGCTATTCAGATGCCGGAAAAAAACGTATATTCCGGAAAATTCATGTAGGCATACAAATCTGTACATCTGGGAGTGTTATGAAAGGGGTTTTATAATTTATTAGCCTATATACTGTATTTTTACCTACATTCATCTCTGCATATATGATCATGGATATGGCTTCTCAGATTTGAATTGATCCCTGCCTGTGACAACACTTTTTCGATAAAGTATGCAAATTGGGTAAACATCGACATTGTGGTACATTGTGGGTCTTTTAATTAAACAAAATACACTCTCTATGCCATGCAGTTTGTGCATGAGGCTTTTAAAATGAAGTGACCATTGAGTGAAACAGAAATTTAGAGATTTATTTGATCAAGTTTATATGAGGCTGTGTAAATGCAGCCGATTCTCTCAACTGATATGTACTATGAAACTTTCATTACTTTATTTGGATTTTAGGAAAAAAATTAATAAATCAAAGAAATACCGTGAATGCAATACCGTGAATTATAAATACCATCGGTTTGATTATCATCTCTTTTTACAACCGCGGTAGACAGTGAAACCGATACATCATTACCTCCGATCAACAAAACACAAGACTAAGACTATGAACAAAACTTCAGACAATGAACACTAGAAAATTATGGCTCGTCCAAGTTACAAAGAACAATATCTGTCAAAAGGACAATAGCAGTATAGGGAATGTTTGCATGCATGATTTTACAGAGATTAGACTGTGCTTAATAAGCCAGCAATGTGTTAGGTCCTGTAACTGCCTTTAACGCTTTTCTTTTATCGGGGTAAAATCATAAACAGTTTAAGCATAAACCGATCAGCACACATATCCGGATTTCGCTCTTCATATAAACACTTTTACTGGTGCTTTTGTTTTCTTAACTAGTCAGTTTTCTTGAAAAAGCTGATTTTTTTACAGTTATCAGCATTTGCTGTGCATGTAAACGTGCCCATTGATGAACAATCAGAAAACATTGGAAACAATAAAGACTGGAAAAGGAACAAAGGAACTTACAAAATATAAGACTTCAAAATAAAAGACATGACAAAAGCAGATGAAAAATAAAAACACAAAACCCATTACACAGACGTCCATTACTGAAGTGAAAATTAATCCTGATACAGAGAACAACAAAGAAAAGCAGGACTCATAAAACCATGAAAAGACAGTTGAAGACGCTGAGACTCAAATGATTCCAAAACTGATTTAAACGCCTGTCAGAATTTTTTTTTTATCTCCCACCATGTGGCCTTGACTGTCAGAGAGACAATTACTTTTTAAACAAAGGCTACCATCATCCACATTTTCAGAAGTAATGCCTTTTTCAGCAGAATCAAATTAAATCAAACTGAATGAAACTGAATGACACTGAATGAAATACAGCCGAGACAAGGGAGTAACACACATCATAACATGTTACATTCAGATGTGAGCAGCACAAGATATCCACACACCCTCACACATACACACCAGCTCTTGTTCTGCAGCCGTCTCCCTCAAGAGCAGTATAAGGAGAATCGTGCTTACCTGTCTGTCTGTGTCTGAGTGGCTGCTGCTATGGGGCCAGGCTAATGTTTTAAGTAATGGCTTTTGAGAGCTGACAGATCGGCCATGCTCAGGATGCTCTGGGAGGACAAAGCACATCCATCCCGTCACCGTAATATGCCTACACTTCAGTCACTATCACAAACACTGCAATCAGTAGACCCGGGAAATATTCTGACATTAATGGCACCCTCACGTCAATTAATTAGAAGGATTTTCCTCTGTCTAGCACATAAATAAAGAAGGGAATGCCAACATTTGTCATTTTTAATTTCAAGAGGAAAAGGGTTCATTTAGGGATTTTTCAGGATGTTTTCTTCATCCAGGTTTGAAATGAATATCGAGTCAACGTCACAGTTCGTGATGGACATGGTTAAGCTTTTCATTATATTTCAGCGCCTCTATGTCACGGGTGTTCTCGATATTATTCATGAGAAGGCGTGGTCTTTACCCTTTGAAAAGCGAGCTCCGAAAGTTTGTCAGTGTGTTGTTGCCATGCACATGACCAGTGCTACAAACACAGCACCTCATTTGAGAGTTTATGGTACTGTGACGTAAGATACTCCCCACCACGGCTGACAGAGGGACAGGACAGGCTTTCAGTCAAAGGCAACACCTTTTAAATATTCTCGCAGAAAGCATGTATAGTGTTTCGAGCTATGCGGTGAGGTGGACTGTCTCTGACTGGGACTCGTTTGAGTTTACATTAATTGTCCCAAATGCTATAGATTGATCCATCCATCCTTAATGCGAGTGTGTAAACAGTTCTAAGCACTTATATTTGTAAATCAACATCTTGTAATAAGTCTCAAAAGTTATTAACATATTTTCAATACAGAGTACATTGCTTAGCATAAATTACAGATATAAAATGACCTTTGTGTTACTGTGTATTGTGAGCTTACTAAAAAGTGTATACTTTATTTGTGCATTTTTTTTTCGAGCAGTTGTGAGAATCTTTGATGCTGTTAACTGCATTATTGAAATAAAGCTTGGTGACTGGATCAGACAGTTGTTGGTACACTTCCCCTTCTCCCCTCACTCCACTGCTGATCACTTTGAGTGCATCTTTTAAAAATGTGGTGAGAACTCAACTATGCTGAAACAGGGGGTGTTGCGACCCTTGAAGTTGGGGAGTGAAATATTTGAGATTGTATCGATACAGGTGAAGTTTTGTCTGTATTTGTTATAGTTTGTTTCAGATGAGTGTTGTTACACTAAAGTGTATTTTTTCTCAAGGAGCAACTTGAGGAAAATAAGAAAAGATCAGCAAACTGGTTGGAAAAACAACATGATCACACTGAAAGTTTTTTCCGGGAGTTCCGATATCCTAGGATCATATAGACAAGCGGCATCTCCAATCAGAAATTTTTGCATTGACTCCAGCTAGTTGTGGTGCGACCGGAAGCATGTTGCATCAGCAGCGTGACAGACTCAGGTTCAGATTTCGCATTGAAAACAGGAAGTAAACGAGATTCAGAGACTCAATTTTTACTTCTAAATATACAGTATTTTTACTCCAATGATGGTTAGGTTTAGGTTTGTGGTTTGGTTTGGGTTGGGGGGTACAGTTTATAAAATATGCATTCATTTCACTGTATTACAGCCTGAACAGCTGAAAACCACAAAACGGTCATTTAAGCCGGAAAATTGAGCTCTCACATGCCCAGAAACGCCAAACAACACTTTCCTCTTTGACCACTGGGGACAGTGTTTTATATTTCAGTAAGCACAGACAGATTTTAATTAAAGAAAATTTCTGTTTCTGAGATCTGTCTGGAGAAAAACACATTTTCCAATTCTTCTTTCCCGATTTTTTTTTTTCAACTTCATTCTTTAAGAGTTAATAATTTTGCAAACCATAATACTGCATATTAAAATCCCCCAAAATAATAAAAAAACAATATATATATATATATATATATATATATCCTGCACTAGCTTCTGTGCTACTCTAGCTACTACAGCAACTTGACAAATTGCTTTGCTATTGCTAATTTGTAACTCACTTAGGAAATGTCAAATTGATTGAACTCTACACATTTGGAGATTAATTAAATATCCAGCTGTTAAACAAAAAAAAACCAAAAATAATATTAATACAACAAAAGAATCTTATTGAAGTAATCTAACCATTTTGATGGTTATGAAATAAAACAATTTCTTATCATTATTGCATTTGCCCAAATTTAGAAAATATTTCATTGTTTAGATACTTGTTGGAACATGTTGAGGTTATTACTGATACAAGTTATGGATTTTGGTCACATAATATTTACCATTGCAAAATAATGGAGCACAATAAAAAAAATATTTAACTTTAAGTGCTCTTTAAAAAGTTTTAATGGTGTGTTTTAAAAAAAGTTTTATGTAGTTTTACTAAAGTGTTCAGTAGAGTTTAGTAAAAAATACATTAAATACAATTAAAAAAAAATCACTATGTGATTATATATTATATCTCTTTAATATTTATATTAAAAATAATAACTCACTGTGCAGTTTTTTCCCCTGTAGATAAAGACAATGTTCTCTTTAACACACACACATAGATTTTAAGTTAGCAGTTGAAATCTGAAAGGAGTGATGAGGAAGTAAAAAAAAATAAAGAAATATGGAGAAGCAAGATGGTAAAACACACACATACACAAAAGATTGTTCTTCCTAATATATAAGTATATTATATAATATACTGTATATTATATAAATTACTGCTTGACAGAATGATTATTAACTTAAAAAGGTTGGTAACCGTCAGTCAAAATGCATTAGTGTGTGAATCATCTGTGTTGCCTTCATCTTTAAAATCTTCAGCATGTCTTTCTTTCTTCCTTTAAATTATTTCTCTTGATACCTTGCACTGGCTGCATGCCCACATGGGCCAAGGAATAATTGTAATTCTGAAAATCAATAAAACTGAAATCTAGCAGGCCCTGGCAATGTAATGCAATAGAGCCATTCACTGCATGAGCAGTGATAAGCACTTTGATTGGTCTGTTCCTCTCGTTAGCATTCATGAAGCATTTTCATACACTTGCCACACACGTGCATTTCCTCAATCCTTTTTGTTCCTTTCTCTCGCTGTCAAACAGTTCTACAGTTAAAAATTAGGAATATGTAAGAAAAAAGTGATGCATTACTTATTGATTAATAGCTTCAAGATAGGTAAAACCTGATTTCAAACAAACACTCACACAGACACACACACACACACTCTCTACAAACAGTGAACATACGTAGGCACTCTGCAGTAAGTTAACATATGCAGTGGAGTGGTGAGCCACCTATTGCAGGATAACGACTGAACCAGACAACAAGCATAACTTTTTGGAATAAGTGTATGGAATTTATTTCATGTAGTACAAAAATTTTGTCCACATGCCATTTAATTAACTTTTTAATTAAACAAAGTCAACATAAGCAACTGTAATGTGCAACACTGAAAAAAAATGTAAGTACTATAAATGTAGCAAAAAGATTAAGTATGTTCTACATTAAATAAGAGAGATAAAGTTTAAACTTAAAAATATTAAGTAAATTCTACATTTGTACTTGAGTCAAGCATGTAAATATGAATTATCTAGCGTATAAGTAAATATTATTAATGATTGTTTGATATCTTTAATGCATGTCACCATGTATCTATCCCGTTTTATGACGTCTGAAGTTCATTTTACTACTACTATTTTACCTTCACCTCAAAATTAACCATTCATGATAACAAATCTCTTGATTGTTACCGTCATCGTGTTTTGTGCACCAAGTGTTGAGTAGTTCATTTCTATTGCCAGCAATGCAAGGTAATGTTGTTGAATAGACTACATAGAATGCATTCAGCTTCCCTGTGGAAGGCTTCCATATGTCATGTGGTAAACATGTTTATAAGGAACATTCTAAATGTGAAATAATAAAATGTTGATTCACATTTGAATATGTATATTTAAGTACCTTGAACATTAGATTTGTAAGTTAAAGTTATGTTATTAACTGAAATGTTTAAGTTAAATTTACTCTCTGTCTTTAATCAGTATTATGTTGTGCAGTTATGTGGATTTGACTTAATTTCATACTGTTAAAACTGACTTAGACAAACTGTGTGAAAACTAGCAAAATAAAAATTAAATAAATCACACATGTCAAGTTTACCAAGGCTGAATTAGAATGTGCTGCTGTCTTATTTGAATTAAGAGGCAAAGCTTTATTAGTGCAAATCCCAAAGGCAGCTTGTTTCATCACAATGTATTGTGATTTTGTTGACAGGTTGATCCATGAGATATCATGACTGTTGTGCCTAAAAACACATGGGAATAATCATACAGTGGCTAAGCAGTGAGGCTACAGTAGATGGTGTGTTGACAATGGTTCTAAAAAAGACAACTTTGACTGTTCTGTTTAATATCACAAAAGGGAACAAAATATGCCTAGTATACTAAGACAATTAGTTATCTTTTTGGGGGCCACAATATATTTACTCTTTTAAAATGACCTTTAAATTTCCTTTTATTTTAAAATATCTCTGATGAAATATTCAGTACCTTTTAGATTGCTAAGACATATCAATATCAAGTCAAATGTAGTAGTTCTGATGAGTAAATTGGCTTCACTGTGGAATTTGAAAGAAATGTTCTTGTCAAGAAGAAAACTGAGAGAAAAAACTACAATGTGACTGAAAGTCTAAAAGCAGAAAATAGAACAAATGGCACACGATTTAATGTTAAGTACTCAGTACACATAAATAAAACAAGAGCAATCACACAGAATATGGCAATCAGATGCTCAGTATTAGGAATGTCTACAGTACAATCAATCCACTTTGCTAAATTTTAAAACCATCTTGAACTTGTGATAGTACTCCACCTGTAGGCAAACACAGGAAATTCCTTTAAAATGCACTGAACTCCCTAAATGAAATGAGTGAATCTGCAACCATTGAATGAGTACCGATTGTCAGCAAACAACAAAAAGGTCATTCCATATACATCAGTCTAAAGCTGTATTGTATTTATTGTTTTTCTGCTGCTATAAAACAGTTTTACTGTAAAAGAGATTGACTGTTCCTTAAAAAGCCAGCCTAGACCAACTCAACATGCCTTTTTAACATAATGTGCAAACATGTTGTGTTTATCCACGCCTCAATTCAGCAGCATCACCATGAATGTTTTTCTAGTTTCTTGGGGAAACGACTGCTGACGTGTATCCAAACACAGTCTGGGAGTGCTGTTGGTGTAATCCATCGCAATTATTGTCTGACTGACATTAATGGCTCAGAGATTTCTCTTTCATCTCCTAATTCCAGCCTGTTTAATGCATGAAAGAAACTTCAGAGTCCAACAGCATTTTAAGATAGAAGGAAGGTAGACTGCAGGGGTTATCTGGTCCTGCGTGCCTCCATGCCTTGCATGGAGTATTTGCAAATGCTCCTTTTACCAGACCATACATCTCCACAGGGATGGGATTGGGAAGAATGCTTCTATATATAGTGAGAGGGGTAAAATAACCCATCGAGCTGAGGTTCAGGTCAGTCTAGGGTATAATTTTCTAGATCCACTGCCCTTCTAGGGGTTGTGTCCAACGCTGACCTCTGACCTGTGTAGGTGACTGAAATTCAAGAGCAGTTTGTGGAGAGAAGAGCAGAGACTGGTAATATATCAAACCAACCTTGTCCTGTCTCCACCCCGTGATGTGTCCTTAGCTTGACACTGAGTGCATGTGTGTGTATGTGTGGGTTTGTGTGCATGCGTGTAGAGTGTAGAGGCTCAGAAGAAGAACTAGTTTAAAAGTTAAATGTGGCAAAGTCTGAGTGTGCAGGGTCATGAACAGGGCAGAGTGGATCCTGCAAGGACACGTTTGTGGGCAAATAAAGAAAAGAGCACATCAATGATACTTAAATTATAATATTAGTAATAAAAAAAGTATTTGCACTGTGTTGCATATAGAAAATGAATTCAACATATAGTGATGAAATATAGATAAGTTTGATCATGATATCATGATGTATATTTATGTCTGTAAATAATGCTGTAGTTAAACAATGAATTAGTGTTGCTTGCAATGCAAGACTGTGATATGATTGGTTAATTATTGCACATACTTTGTTTTTAGTATGTGGTCACCAGGTACCCACAGATATCAACTGACAGCATACAAAACTCGAGAATGGTGACATTAAAAAACATTAAAAACAAGCAGGTTAAAACATACATTTAATAATTATGATTCTAAAAACAGCACTGCTCAATTCCAGTAATTTGCTGGCCATGTCCACTGCAAAGTCACAGTATACAGTTTATTTGTAATACATTTTAGAAATATCATGGTAAAATATACTGTGAGTGTCCTAAAAAGTAGTCAGGAATTTGCTGTAAACTCACACTAAAACCTTTTACAGTCTAAATAAGTTATTTGGAAACAATTATTGTGACTGTACTTGTACCTGCTTGTTATGTCTTTTACATTGTTGAGAATAGGTTAGGTTTAGGTGAAGAGGTGAGGTTAGGTGCTCAAACATATCTATAGAATAGTGTAATGTAACAAAAATTATTAAATTTACCTGCCTGTTACTTGTTTTACATGGTTGATCATTGGTTAGGTTTACAAATGTGGTTAGGTTAGGCTAGGGGATCTAAAATGTTGATATGATACTATTATGTAACTTAACTAATGTATTTATTTTTATTTAAAGTATATTAAATATATTGTGGTTAAACACAATAATATAAGAAGATATTTTATGCCAAGCTTGTGACAGAATCGTCCGAACAGAGAAGAGACCGAAGAGAAAAGTATATTAGTCTGGTATAATAACGTAAGAATTGCTCTAAAAGCACCAAAAAAATTAACAATACTTCACCAGTAACTGCTCTCCAAATGAGCTTGCCTCTCAAAGAATTAATTTGCCCTTTCTTCTATTCAATGACATCAAAGGGCAAGCACATTCTAGGAAATAAGCAATGGTTTTCGTAGAGGCACTTGTTGTAAGAAGAGCAACAATTTTGGCACAGGTGTGGCACCACTGATACACTTGCTGAATTAAGGGCACCTTCAGATGTCAATCCCTCAAAGACAATACATCACTCATCAACCTCTTGCTGTTATCAGCACACACATACACAAACACACACTTCCACTCTTATACAAAGCTCAGCACAATATCATTCAAAAATCATTTCAAATCAGGTTAGCATTCCAATAGGGGCCAAAGGACAGTTTTAGGTAAAGCATGCAAAGTTTATGCATTTCAAGTGTCTTGTGTTGTGTTGCCAATGTGTGGCTCATCTGTGCAACAATTATTGAAGAATGACTTCTAAGCCGGTTTCACCAAATATCTGGTGCAGATCTGCTGATGATACCATTACCTACAGAGGTTTATTAACATAATGCAGATGTCCTTAACTGCAATACAGAGGCACTTCTTGAAACCCATAGTGTTTGGATAAATGGACTGTGGCACTAATATGAACACACATATATTAAACAATGAACGTGTGTGTATGCACCATGGGAGGAGGGTTGATCACTGCACTGCACACTAACTATACAGCCCTCGGCTCTCTACACTTCCTTCTTCCCCTCACAGACCTCACTGCTCCTCTTCAGCACTTTAGAGCTTAACATCACTCAGCCTTAACACACTCCACTGACACTAACACACTCCTTCCACAGCCACCCAAAATCAAAGCCTTTCCCGAAAGGGGAAAAAAGGACAAAATGATATCTCAAAATAGACATATTTATTTCTGATTCTACCAAAGAGCCCCATTTCTATGCATATAATAATGTGTAGAGAACAGAAAAGAAGTGCATAACATGGGTCACCACTTCAGTCAAGTACTGACATTTGGTAACCTGTGATTTATAGCAAAACAATCTTGATTTTATCACTAAGAATCACTAATCTTGATTCTTATTAGTTTAAGTACCTCAAGAGGGTGGTTAGAGGGCATTTCTATTTAACATATAAAGAGACTGACAGCAAATGTGTCAAAATGTCTCCGTTGGGACTTGAGTTCTAGTGGTTTCTGAAGCATGAATCAGGTTTAATAGACCAAGAGCTGAGGATTTGTACTTTTGAACCATTGACCATATCTTTTCACTGAATTCTTAGATATAGAGGCTGTAGCTGGCCAAGTGGCACTCATCTGTGTTTGAACACAGTTGAACTTACTAGATCATTTAACTTTCTAGTGTATTAATATCAAGGACATTAACAAGTACATTTGGAGTAGGGAAAATGCATGTGTGCATCAATACATCCACGTTCTAGAACACACTGTATGTATGCGGTTGACTTGCATACATACTGAAGCGTCGCTTTGTATTTTCGACTTTCGAAATTGTCGACCTTTTTATCAGACGTCGGTGGACGACACTTCACTAAATTCAAATTAAGATATTTTGTTACGTTGTAGTTATATCGTGTGTGTGTGTGTGTGTGTGTGTGTGTGTGTGTGTGCGTGTGCGTGCGTGCGTGTGTGTGTTTTCATTAACTGCAGCCTAACTGAATATAGCTGACGCACTGATTTACATTTTTCGCACGTTAACTGAACCGCCGCTGTTTGGCTCGCGCACAGGCGCTCCGCTGTTCTGTTGTTATCGGGGTCATGGCGAGCTGGCACAGACAAGAGGCTTAAGCTCTGATAAGATACTTCAACATGAAATACAGCAACCAAATTCAACTACAATACTCATATGTGCGGATAGGCCTAGCAGCTGACAGGCCGATTACTTTTTAAAGTGAATCCCAGGCACTGACTAGCTATGCCAACATGTTTTACCGTCCATTGAATACGCCTGTACTTTCTGAGAATTCTGTGGGATTTTAATATTTTTGGGGGAAACTAGCAAAAAATGATAAACGAGTAAAAACCGAATGATTCAAATGATGATTTTGCTAAGCGCCATTCACACAACTTTCAAAATCAATATGTAAGAAAGACCTGTGACGAAAGAGTGCTGAACTGGTGTCCAAACACTCCGAGACAGTGGTAGTAAAGAGTAGCTATCTAAAATGAATAAAATGTCATTAAAAAAGTACAAATATACAAATAAAACGCAATGGGCAAAATACAGATAAAGCAGAGTTGAGTTCATTCAAATTGTATGCGGAGGAGCGGACTGGCAGCGCTGTCCATGGTACTGAAATTAAGTTTGGAAACGAGGGGACTCGCACCTTCCCAAATTCTGTGTTTGGCTTCTCTAAAATATAAAATGAAAAGGCCAAAACGCATGAATACGATCAAATATCACTTGATCACCTGATAAAAATAAAAATGAATGCGCCTTTTAAGGTTTTTTGGTACAGAGGCCTATTTATAAAAAGAAAATTCAAACAATCAGACTCATTTTCGAATATATATATATATATATATATATATATATATATATATATATATATATATATATATATATATATATATATAATTTTATTAATGTTACTATACACTCAAGAGTAGCCAACTGCACTGAAATAAAACACAAAGATGGAAGAGATGGAGTGATTATCCATGTCTTATAACGAGTTCTGAAAGGTGTATAATTGCACTGTCAAAGATCACTGAAACCGAGGAGAAAGTGGAGAAAAAACTTAAAAGCTTATAGATTACTGTGATTTACTGCTGCAAATCCATTATTCAAAGCTGATTTAACAAATCAGCCTTAAACAGCTAACACATAATAGTCAATTTCAAACGGAAAATATTATTATTTTACTATTCTGGAAAAAAAAGAAAGAAAATAATTTAAAAGACAAACATGTCATAACACCATATATATCAGCTGGAAGTACTCAAATAACCGTTTACTTTTTTCTTAATTTACGTTTTATTTAAAAACTTTAATGTAATCGATTTATTTGTTTATTTGTTTGCATATTCATTTGCATATGTGCGCGGCATCTCCATAACAACTTACAATCTAAAAAATAAATCAATGAGCATTATGACAAAATATGTGATTTAGACCACCTCTAAAAACCACATACCTCTATTTCAATAAACAAATAAATTATAAAATATGAACATAATTAAATTAATAATGCATTTAAAATGTGCATTTTAAAGCCTATTATACCAGAAATGTGGCGATTTTATTTATTTGATTGAAATCAACTTTTTTTCTTCATCAAATGATGTGTTCACGGCAAGATATTTTATTCAACTCAGTTTAAACCAAGTCGACGTGGTTGTCATTTTTCTTTTCTTTATTTTTATGTGATCGGTCAGTTTGGAAAAATGTAGTGTGTTTTGACATGGCTTGTGTGTTTATTATTCGCCAGTTGCCTTGAATTGTGTAAATCAAAGACTTCTCTCATCAGGCTGAAGGACTGCCTCATTTAGCCAACTGTTTCCGTTTATTTTGGCACCCCCGTGAGGCCAACTACTAAAACACAACTTTAGTGTCTTTTATGAAAGATAACGATATCCAGATCTGCATAAAACTTGTTTTTTTAAAAATAAGAATAAAAAAATCACTCTTGGTGTCAATTTAGTCATTTAGTAATTTTATTTGGCCCGAATGTTTCTCGTATACAACTTACAATTCCAACGCAAAGTCTCGATGTAACAAAGAACACACGCAAGGTAAAATACATTTCTGAGCGCATACACAAACAGCATAAAAGTTAATTTAGTGATCCCGACAGATCAGTGATGAAGTTAAATACATCTCATACTGATACAGTTTGCAGTCATTATTCTATTCTGAAATCACATAAATGCACGTACAATGACAGCCGTGTCCCCAAATGCGAAGACTTAGACATTTTCTTCATGTAAATTCTGACCATAAAGTGTGACATGAGAATAAAAGACACTTACCAGGTAGACAGCCGGAGTGAGGAGAAAGACGGCACACCAACACGTCGCCCGCATCCTCCCTTTTCTCAAACTTCCACTAATTTCCCTGCGTTGCTTCTTTTGTCTGTAAGGAACATAGATCCACCTGGTATCCGCTTTAGACCTTTAGCCTAGGCAAAAATGACATTATAGACCCCATGATCACAGAATAGGCTTTAAAACTTGGAGACAGATAAGGGAGGGAGAGCAAATTAACGATTACATAGGCATTAATCCAGACATGGAGTGAAGCACAGTCATATTTCATTAAGATGTCATGGGAGATGGTCGATGGTCTTGCTGCCTGGAGTGGCTGCGGCGGCTTAAGTCCTCTTAGAAAAAAGGACAGAGGCTTTTCACGCGCGCGCTGTCACTCAGCGGCGGCTTTATATCGCGCGCTAAGAGCCACGCGCGCCGTAGTACATCCGGAGAGAAACTCAGAACCAGCCACAGGAGGAGAGGAGAGGGGGTGGGACGAGAGGAGAGTGAATAAAAGATTAAAGAACCGGACGAGATTGGTCCGAGACTGCGGGATCACACGACTACGACGACTTATACGAGCGTCTCAACCGAGAAGAGAGGCTTTTTCGTGTTTTTCGTTTGCAAGAGACGATGTGGCGCAGTTCTCACTCAGGACTCAAACTCTCCCGCTCATGTGTGCTTTGTTTAGGCTAGGACCTCATAGCATATATATATAAATATGCTATATATATATATATATATATATATATGATCTTATAACAGATTGTTTTTAGAAACATAGCATTTTAATTCTATAATTAAAATTCTATATCTGTGTACAGTATATACAGTTTTTAATTAATTTTTTGGAAAATTAATTGAGGTAGGTAATTGTAAACAAGTGTGTATTTTAATGATGTAGGCTTTTTGGAATGGACAAATCTCTGGGAGATTCTCAGAAGGACACATGTGCTGACACTCTTGCACCTAATATAAACATCCAGACCTGCCAGTGGACAAGGTGAACAGACCTAGCAAATGCTGACACTGTATTTTATTTATTTATTTATTATATAGTGTTCACTTTGCATGGATATGAAAAGAAAAAACTAAACGGCAGAGAGGCAAAGAAAAAAGAGTGCAGGCTTCTGGCTCAATAAATCTGTGGCAGTCTCATTGCTACAGCACGGCAGCAGTCCAAGCATGTCACAGAGGCAGTAACTCTGGCAGTGGGCTGAAATGGGATGAGGCTTTGAATGGTGGTGGTGGCCTTCACAGCCATAGCATGCAGCAGATCAGCCTGCCGGGATGTATCATCCAGGCCAAGCACTGCTTAAATGTTTCCCACATCTATACAGAGCACCCTTTTGGGTGAAGAGACATTGCTTACAACCAACCTTTTGGACCAAAATGTAGAGCATATGGCCTATTGATGTTAACACCCTGGGTTAATAACTTCAAATAATCTAAGAATGCTAAAGGCCACATTGCCAAGGCCTGTTAAAGACCTGCGATATTAACTTGACCTCTCCGCTCAGTCAGGAACACAGGACCAGTTAATGAATGTATTGAGGGCCCATTCAAATTTTTATTCATTTTCTTCCTCGTCATTTCTCATGATCATCTTTTGCCACTCAAAACGTTTGTAATTTTTATCACCTGTTGAATAAAAGGGTTCGTTCACTTAAGAAGAAAAAAAAAATCTGATCTTTTGCTTCATTTATAGAAGTATATGCATGTCAGTCTATGTATCTCCACACAATATTGCACAAAATAATTTGAAAATCAAACCCAGTCATGGGACATCATATGCATTTAAATTGACATAGTGCTCAATTGTTTAGGTCTGGATATATTAAGTTAATAAATACAGTAAAAATGCAATTTACACAAGACCATTAATTGAATACACATACACATCTCTAATGTGATTCGTCTTCAATTTCTGAGTTCAACGTAATTTTAATATTTTTTCTGGGGCTTAATGTAAAGTGGTGAAACAGCCTAGATGTGGTTAAAAAAATAAGTCTCATTGAAATGAGAAATTCTTGAAAAAAAAGAAAAGTTGGCATTATTTGGTGAGTTTTAAATAATAGTTTATTATTATTTCTTAAAGAAGTGAAAGTTTTAAAATATTATTATTAATGTCTATTTTGTTTTTCACCAAATCAATGTCAGGTGGTGTAACCATAAGGCAAGTATCTACTATGTTTATCTAGTATCTAATCATGTGACAAGAAAATAATAAAACAATTTACCATGAAAATATGTTTGGAAACTTGTTTTACAAAAACTAAGATTAAGATGTGTACACTTGTGTGCATTCATGGTGCAAGGAAAGTAGTTTACAGCAATACCTTTTACTTCAAGGTTACGCCAATAGACATTTGTAAAGCCATTTCATTATTATAATTTTTTATGAGGAAAATGTTAAAAATCTTCAAATATTTATGAAACCAACATGGACAGAAATATTACATTTCTACAAACGTGATACATGTATTTAAACTAGATTTTTTAAAAGATTTCTTATTTTTATCAACTCAGACAACCTTATATGTCAATGGTCCATCATGAATGGTCAATGTTCATGGACAGATGGGTTGACTCATTGGCGTGTAGTGTTCAAATCTGTCAGAGAGGGGACACCTGCTCACTAGACATACTTCCCCTTCCTTCTAATCATGAGGTCAAGTGGATTTAATTTAACACAGCTTACCGTTGGTCCTCACTCACTCTTATTCACATTCACTCAAACCATGTAATCTACTGCAGAGGACACCAGATTACAGGGTAGAGACTCCATTTCCTAATGGTTCAGTGGAAGAGAAGCAAGGGATAAAGACAGGGATAGAAACAGATAAAGAAAAGGAGGAAGACTGAGCCAGCTGAGTGACATTGGCAATACACTGCTCTGGCATGGCTCAGCTGGCATGGCTGAATGCCTGATTGTGTGGGCAGATGTTTCAGAGAAGGGAGCAGACCCCATAGGGGCCATGGTGACACAATAGGGAGCCTTCAATTAGGCCAAACTCACACATTCTAATGCCAGGTGCCGGCAGCCAGGTGTAATCTTATGTGTCGCACACTTTTGAGTTATGCAGTTCATAACATTTCCTTTAAATGCACAGAGATGGAAAGGCTGTGGCACTGATTTGAGTGTTGGCTGTTTGTACATCTGTAAAAGAGACTTGTAGAGTTAAGTTGATGCAGGCTGGTGGCTGCCAGCATGGCTCATAGGAGTGCTGGAGCGGGCGGGCACCGAAGGCAATGACAGAGACAAATGCGGGATCAGAGCACCGGTCGCAGGATACAGATGGCGCACATCAAGTGCTTCCGCATGGCAATTAAACTGACAACTGGACTCAGAGACACAGCCAGACTGATACTCATACACAAAGTCCACTGCATCTGCATCTTCAGAACTCCACACACTCAATCAAGAGGGTTAATGACTTGTATTATCATGAATTACAAATTCAACCCTTTAAACAACGACAAATGTCTTTCTGTGCAGTCGGCAAATGTTGGTTTTGCAAAATGCCTGCATCCGTAAGGCTTTTTTAATCTAATATGCTCCTCAAGTTTTTCATATCATCTTTAAGGGCCTCTTGATGAAGTTTCAAAAACAACAAATTTCAGTTTTTAAAGGGATAGTTCACGCAAAAATGAACTTTCATCATTTTCTCACACTCCTGCCATCCCAGATGTGAATGATTTTCTTTCTTCTGCTGAACACAAATTAAGATTTTTAGAAGAATATCTCAGCTCTGTAGGTCCGTACAATGCAAGTGAATAGTGATCAAAACTTTGAAGCTCTAAACACATAAAGGCAGCATAAAAGTAATCCATACAACTCCAGTGGTTAAATATGTGTCCCCAGAAGCAATATGATATGTGTGGGCGAGAACCAGATCAATAGTTAAGTAATTTTTTTACTACAAAATTTCCTCGCTGCCCTTTAGGTGGTGATATGCATGAAGAATGTAAATCACCAAAAACACAAGAAAAAGAATGTGAAAGTGAAAGTAGAGATTTATTGTAAAAAATAATTTCTTAAATATGTATCTGTTTCTGACCCACACCTATCATATCTCTTCTGAAGACATGGATTTAACCACTGGATTCTTATGGATTACTTTTATACTTCCTTAATGTGCTTTTTGGAGCTTCAAAGTTTTGGTCACTATTCACTTGCATTGTATGGACCTACAGATCTGAGATATTCTTCTAAAAATCTTAATTTGTGTTCTGCAGAAGAAAGTCATAAACATTTGGGATGGTAATGACGGTGAGTAAATGTTTATAGAGTATTTTCTTTTTTGATACTATCCCTTTAAAAAAGTTTTCTCTTTTACCAAGCATTTGAGCACTTGGCTCAGCCATCACAAAATCTTCAAAACAATCATTTACTGTAGGACTCTCTTAAGTGCAGACTCTAATGGCGTAACGGAGACGGAGCTTGATTTATCTGCTGAAGATTATCAGTTGGAAACAGTTCACATTGTCCAGTTTGCTAGACAAAAACAGATCTTCCTCCTTTTTGGAGTTGATATTTCTGGGAATCCATCCACTTTCCTGTACCTGACGTCTGTTCTGCTTAATCAAATTTTCCCTCCATCTTGATAACTCTTGAGGTTGGGACAAAGTCATCCGATTAAAGTAGCCTTGCGCTGAGACTTAATTGATTAGGTCAGTCTGTGCGGCTTCCTTCTCTTAGCTGTGGAATTCAATTGGAATGAAGGCCAAGAGACATGATTGTGATAATTACTGATTGGGCAATAAGAACTGAAGACTCCCAGAGGCCTCAAGCCATGATTATAATCACAGTAGCATTGTGGCCCTGTTGATTAAAGCCAGATATGACTTTTAACCAGCTGATGGCACAGATATGACTCTACTATAAAAATAAAAGGACACCATACACTGAAGGCACCATCAGTTTGTGTCTAACTTTTTGGGATGACCTCCAGCAATGAGGTCTATAGAGTACTCCTAGGACATAGGCCTAACCATAATTCCTGTTTCCAATACTTCCTACCACTATTATTCATGACTGTACTGGGTCTGTGCAATGGCACTACTGGCAAGATTGTGAGATGGAGATTTACCTCAAAAGAACTTTCAAGGCTTTACATTTTTTTTTAATGACAGTTAGATTAGTTTCTGAAAACCATAATTCATCTACCAGGGGATAAATAAATCTGCTCATCCAAGACCTTGACAGCAAGAATTACACAATTACACTTACACTGTCTTTTAGCGACATCTAGTGTCATTTTGTGGCAGGTGACATCAAAAATTCACAAACGGTATATTAAATATTTGAGTAATACAAAAGTATTGGCTTCCTAATCACATGCAGCGGTGCTTAATAGATAAAACAATAAAGTTTTGAAATACAAAGTTCTTTAAAATACTTGTGACACAACAAGTAAGTTTGTAGCACATTTGGTGTTCGCTAGGCGGCTACGTTTCACTCATTCACTATTATTTGAGTTTTTAAAACTGAAGTCTTACATTTAAAGTGAATGATTGCCTACATAATTCATGGTGTGTTTATGTTTTGTAATTCAATGTTTCCATAGAATTACATTACAAATTGTATCTATGTTTCTCGTTTTTGTTTTGTTAATATACCAGATAAATAGCAGTTTTAACTTAAACTTACAGCCTAATTGTTATAATCTGTTGTGTAGTATGTAGATACAAACAGAAAATATAATGTGTTATATTTTAATAAAGATTGCTTAATTTATAAGTTTGGTTGACCCCAAATAAACTGAGCAAAGTTACAAGGTAAAATGCAAAGTTAAAGTACGCTGTGTTCCACTTATATCTATCTCTTAATTGGAACACAAAGTATTTTAACTTTATCTTTTGGATTTCAACATTCGCTTTGCAAATGTACTTGAACAGAAGAAGAACAGAGCCCTACATCAGATGGTACGACTCCCACATATTCCGGATCTCAACTTCGAGTCAGTCTAGGATTACATGAAAAAGCTAAATATATAAAAGATCTATGGCAAGTTCTCCAAGAAGCTTGGAACATACTATCTGCCAACAACCAAGAAAATGTCCAGTTGTTAGAGGGAGAATTGGTGCTGTTTTGAAGGAAAATGTGGCCACACCAAATACTGATTTAGCTTTTTTGTGTTTACTGGACTTTGTATAAAGTTAATTGATAAATGAAAACTATTTATGGCATCATTTTTGATAACATCCTCACCATGCTACACATTTCACAGGTTCCTAAAACTTTTGCAGTGTACTGTATACTGTATATGCAATTTATAAAATTGCATTGGTAACTCTTTACAATAAGGTTCCATTCAACAACATTAGTTAATGTTTTAGTTATCATGAACAAGCAATGAACAACATACATTTTCCAGCATTTTTTTTCTCTTTGTTAATGTTAGTTAATAAAAATAACAAGAAAATTTTGATTTAAAAAATGTAGTAGCTTATGTTGAAATTAACATTAACATTATTATTTATAATTAATTAGTTAGTCTACAGACACAAACCTGACATTCTGAAAATGTTCTGTATAAACATTATTCACAGTTGTGCCTTTTACAGTTTTTGATGTGAATGAAAATTAGCATATTCTGTATAAAGCTCCTAGTTCATATCATATCACATCACATCTACTTATTTATTTTTTGGAAAGGTGTTTTTTTTTCAGTGTTGTTCAATTTGTTTCAGTTTGTCAGTTGAACGATTTAAAACACTTTAAAGCCGATTTAAACAACCCTCACAGCCTCATTGTCATTCCAGTCAAAAATGCAAAATGGCACTATTGTGAAGAAGATCCCAAGACATGGTCAACTACAGTAAGTGCCTGCCAGTGTCAGCATTCTACAGGCTTACCTCATCTATAGATTTATACATCCTAGCTAAAAACACTTGTAGGCTTCAGAGAGGGTTTCATGAAGCACCTTCCAGTTTCACAATACAAATGCAAGAGTTTTATATCATTGTCTATTTTATTTTCTTTGCCAAACTTACACATGTTCAGATGCAATATTTCTGTTTTGGAAAATACATATTCTCTCTCTTTGGCTTGGAGTTGACAGTGAGTTGATCTGAAAGAAAATCCCTTTTATCTGAAGGAAAACAAATATATTTTCTGTTTTAGACACACTATCCTCTATGTCACTTTCAAGGCTTAGTTAATTGATTTTTTATTGATTCAGACAATGCAACAGGCAAGTTGTAATTAAACGAATGAAATCAGCCACATATACAGCAACATTTTTCTTGTTTATTATCAGCAATTCATCAGACACATACAGTATAAACAACCTTTAGGAAAAGATGAAAGCAACATTTTCACACAGTAGCCTGGTTCGCCCCTGCGAAGATCAGTAACATCAGTATCTCTCTCTCTTTCTCACTCACACACACACACACACACACACACACACACACACACACACACTCTTCGAGAGGTTTATACTAAACACTTTATAAAGTAAAAAATAAATGAACAAATGTATATATAACTAAAGAAATCATTAAATAAAAGATAATTTGTGTATTTACAAATTAACAAAAAGTCTCGGGTTACTTGACTGCAACCCTTGTTCCCTGATAAAAGCGGAACGAGATGCTGCGCTGAGTTAGCACTTTGGGAACAACTTTAGGTTTGACCAGCTGTGAATATGTGTGCAACACGTCAATGAACATTGACCGGAATTTATAGCCTCTGCCGGTGACATCATTGGATGCACCTGTAGCAGAGCTGTAAATAGATGCGTCACAGGTGCATCGTCAGGTATTTTGTCTGAAGAGCAGTCCTGGGGCAACCCAGTGCAGCAATGAAGTGCAGCATCTCGTTCCGCTTTTATCAGGGAACAAGGGTTACAGTCAAGTAACCCGAGACGTTCCCTTTCAAAAAGCTACACTTATGATGCTGCGCTGAGTTAGCGCTTTGGGAACAAGAATACCACGCCGCCGCACTGTGGATGTCCGGACCCCTTACGGATGTGTAGTGTGCTCACAAGAGCGCGAGAGGTCAGACATGAGCTTGTGATGTCGACTCAAGGACATAAGAGCATGGAGTGGCATGAACATCCAAACTATAAAATCTAATGAATATGTGCGGAGAGGACCAGCCTGCCGCATCACAAACATGCTGCAGAGGGACACCTCTAGCCAAGGCTTTAGAGGAGGCGACCCCTCTGGTAGAGTGAGCCATGATACCTACTGGCGAAGATTGACAATGTGCCTCGTAGGCCAGGGCAATAGCGTCCCTCACCCAATGCAACATAGTCTGCTTTGTGGTGGCCGCCCCACTGTTGCGGCCCCCATGGCAAACGAATAGTTGCCCTGACTTATGCCACTGGCTAGTGCGGTGGACATAAGTCTGAAGGGCACAGACTGGACAAAGTCTGTGAAGTCTATCCTGCTCTGGCATTGTAAACGGTGGGGAGCAGAAGGCTTCGAGAGTGACCGGATGTAAGGTCGAGAAAGGAACCTTAGGCAGGTAGTCAGGGTGAGGGTGCAAAATTGCTTTAGCCATTCCTGGGGCAAAATCTAAGCAGGCTGGTAAGACAGACAGAGCCTGTAGATCCCCAATTCTTTTTAGAGAGGTGATAGCCATAAGAAAAACCATCCTGAGAGTCAGAAGTTTATCAGATGCTGTCTGTAGAGGTTCGAATGCGGTCTCAACCAGACCCTCAAGGACAAGAAGGGGTCCTGGTCCTAGCAGGAGGCCTCAGTTGCATAGCTCCATGAATGAGGTGAGCGAGTAGAAGATGTACCCCCAACGGCACCCCGTCAATCAAGGCATGGCAAGCCGAAATGGTGGCCACATAGACCCTGAGAGTGGCGGGGCATGTGCCAGTTGACAATTTTTCCTGCAGAAAGTCCAGAACTGAAGCAATCTGACAGTTAACTGAATCTGCATTATGTGCACTGCACCATCTTTCAAAGACACCCAATTTAAGCCAATTTAATTTTCTGTCTGGACAGTAAATCTGCTCCCATTCAGGCATCCAGGGATAAAAGTTGCTCTGATTAACCGGAGCTTGCCCTGGGCCCAAAGGAGAATCTGCCGTGCCAGTCTGTTCAGCTGGCGTGAATGTAGACCTCCTTGAAGGTTTATGTAAGAGACTACCGCTGTGATGTCCACCCAAAAATACAGCCATCAACTCGAAACAGTTAATGTGACAATCGAGCTGACGACCTTCCCATTCCCCTTGAGCTGGACAACCACTTAAGACCGCTCCCCAGTCCGTCAGGGAGGCGTCTGTCATTAGCAACCTATGACAGCAAGACACACCACAAGCATGGAGGTGGTCCTGCACAGCTTTGTGGGGAGAGTGAGTCTCTTTAGTGATGATGCCGAGCCAGGTGAGAGATAACCCGCAAGTGTCTCTTCTACCGGCGGCATCACCGAATACTCCCGAGCCTCAGCACCCACGATAGTCGAATATGTCAACGTCGAGGGCACGAAGACACAGGAAGTATAAGGATTCCTCCATGAATGAGAATGCTCGTTATGGAGGTCATAGAAGAAAGGAAGGGACTGATATAGCGTTCCCTTTTTTTATTTATTTAATTTTTTAAATGTATTTATTTTTGGCCACCAGACAGAAATTTGTCTTCTAGTTTGGAGCGTTTGGGGGGTCTCTTGTACGCGTGGCCAGTCTAACTATAGTCTGACCACAGCCCGATTAACAGCCTCGAGTAATTCCTCAGCCGCTTTATTATTGTGTGTGGAATGTACAGAGGTTCAGCGCCCCCCTAGTGAACCGAAGAGCCGCCGAGGCATGCTTCAGGCTTACGAGAAGGATCAGCTGGATCTGGGGAGAGAGCAAGCGATAGGGACGGACCCGTCTCTTGCTCCTCAGCCAGATCTATGCGAGAGCCCCTTGACGAAAGAGTGGGCACTGGCTCTTGGAAGTAAGCAAGACGAGTGTGAAGCATTTTGACTGTAAACAGATCAAAATGCCTGCACCCGCCCTGCCGCAACGCAAGAGCAGCATGCTCTTCCCCCAAACACACAAAACAAAACCACAAAACCATATGCAGCCATAGAGCATAAACATGAGAACACTCACCGCTTGCTTTGTTTATCAGTCATTCTTTTTCTTCTTTTTTTTTAAAGAAAAGAGAAAGAGAAAGGTTTCTGTGCACTGTCTAACAATTCTAACTCCTAACAGAGGAAAGTAAAAAGTTTCTGACAGGCTCATGAAGCACACACACACACACACACAGAATGATCTGAAGACAAAAGATCTGACGATGTACCTGTGACACATCTATTTATAGCCCTTCTACAGGTGCATCCAATGATGTCACCAGCAAAGGCTATAAATTCCGGTCAATGTTCATTGTCGTGTTGCACACATATTCACAGCTGGTCACACCTAAAGTTGTTCCCAAAGCGCTAACTCAGCGCAGCATCATAAGTGTAGCTTTTTGAAAGGGAACAAGTATTAACATATACATAAGTAAACATTCCTTTCACCCATTGTAGATAATTGAAAGTAAATTTCATGACATGCCTTTAGAGATCAATAGTGCCCATAGTTCATTCACTGTAGATATGGTTTCTGGGAATACTGGCCCTAATCTACTTATTTGTGCTTTTTAACCCAATTTTTTGTTTGTTGGTGACACTGATGGCTGTTTCAATCACATGTGAATCCACATATCATCTTCTTAACCTATTCTGTTGATGTACAACATGTACTTTCATGTTTTCCTGGTGTGATTATTTTAACTTTTCTATTTTCTTTCCTTTTTCCTTTCAAAATTGAACATTACAAACATGTAATGTGCAAGTATTTTGTGTAAATTAGGCTGCTTATTTTTTTCTCCCCCTTTCTTCCCTATTTAGAATGCCCAATTCCCAATGTGCTCTAAGTCCACATGTTGGCATAGTGACTAGCCTCAATCCAGGTGGCGGAGGCCTACAAGTTTGATAAAACTTAATGTTATGATTTAATGAGACATTTTAAACCTCAGATATTTTAAACCAGTGATAATACTGCCAAACTGAATCTGAATATCTGAGCTTTGGTTTTTGTAGTGTAGCTGATCTAGATTTGCACACCGTTGTTGTGTTAGGTAGACATGGTAGATTGCAAACAGAATAGCTTTACATAGACACAGAAGGATGAGCAATACTTGAAAACAAACATCATACTGTTTAAAGCGCTCAGACTGTGAACACAGAGCCCTTTGAATCCAAGAAGAAAGACATGGAAAACTTCACCAACCCAGATCTCTAAGGTGAAAAGAACCATTGAATAATACACATTAAGTCAATCAAGCAAAGAAAGCAACACATCTCTGATTGTAACTGTACATACAACAGGGGGTTTTGTCGAGTCAATTAATCTTTTCAACTGTGCCCCATTATCACAAACAAGAGGTAACCAGTAAACAAGTATGTATAAAAAAACATTGGTGTGTTTCGTCAGAAGTAAAAGGGCTACTTTTGTTTTCTCTCTCTCTTTATAATAAACAGTTCTAGCACAAGAATGTACATCATCTTGTTTCAGGAGAGGCAGTTTTATATGGCAATGCAATATAAGTAAATGTTCATGCTGCACTAATATAGTGCAAAATGGAGCCTGAATACAGAGAAGGGGAAAGGCAGGCCAGAGAGTTTATGGGGGTGCTAGAGGCCCATAGAATCTGCTCATTTCAATCCTTCTTACCACAAATATTAATGCAGAGAAGGATCCAGCAGAAATTCGAGCATATTTCAGGGCTGAAAATGCAATTGTGTATTTAAGTTGTTTGAAAAAGACTTGTCCCAACAGCTACCTACAATGTCTGTCTCAGCATCAACAGTCAAAACACTGCAGAAACTGACAAGAAGTGTGATATAAAAGAGAAGGGCATATTTTGTGCTTTCTCAGCAAACACCTCTCTATTTAAAAGGGTCCTGCAAGTTTATATAGAAAGATGTCAGTGGCAGAGAGGTGAAGGCAGACTTCCTAAAGAAGACCAGAATCTGTGAAGGCTCTCGTGAAAGAAAGTAAAAAGTTAAACGTAAAAAAGGAGGAGGGAGAAATATCATATAAACATGAACAGAGTCTCACTGAGGTTCCAAGAGCATCTTATAAAAAGCAGTCCATAAGTTTGCGTGAGTCTCTTTGTTTGAGGCTTTGAACCGGTAGCCAACTGTGGAGGGATGCGGGTATCTCTAGTACAAGCAGATGCGGGTAAGCTACATGTCAGCATCACCATCATAAGCCAGAGTCAGAGGCTTGAGTCTGTTATTCATCTGTCTTCTCTGGGGCTTCTTTGGCTTTTTGCTGTGGAGGAAAATAGAAAAATCCAATTAACTTTTGTTGCAGATACAATAAGATTGCAAGGTTGTTTCCCTACACACATCTACTAAAGATCTGTAATATTTTCTTCAAACAATTAGATAAATACAATTTGTTACCTCTGTAAAATTTGTGTATTTAAACAAAATTTCCCATCACTTTCGAGGGCTTTTGGTGTCGTTAGACTTCCATGCATTCCATGCTTTTAGTAAAAGGCTAGTTCTCATGCCATAGATGAATCTAGTATAGCTTACACTACTATCCCTGCTATATAAACAAATATATATATATATATATATATATATATATATATATATATATATATATATATATATATATACATACACACACACACACACACACACACACACACAGTTGAAGTCAGAAGTTTACATACACCTTAGCCAAATACATTTAAACACAATTCCTGATATTTAATCAAAAAAATAAAAAAAACATTCCCTTTCTTAGGTCAGTTAGGATCACTACTTTATTTTAAGAATGTAAAATGTCAGAATAATAGTAGAGAATGATTTATTTAGGCTTTTAATTCTTTCATCACATTGAAAGTGGGTCATTTTACATGCACTTTGTTAGTATTTGGTAGCATTGCCTTTCAATTGTTTAACTTGGGTCAAATATTTTGGGTAGCCTTCCACAAGCTTCTCACAATAATTTTCTGGAATATCTCCTGGTCTAATGAAACAAAAAATTTACTATTTGGCCATAGTGACCATCATTATGTTTGGAGGAATAAGGATGAGGCTTGCAAGCCGAAGAACACCACCACAACCATGAAGCAAGGGGGTGGCAACATCATGTTGTGAGGGTGCTTTGCTGCAGGAGGGACTGGTGCACTTCACAAAACAGATGGCATCATGAGGAAGGAAAATTATGTGGATATATTGAAGAAACATCTCAAGACATCAGCCAGGAAGTTAAATCTCAGTTGCAAATGGGTCTTCCAAATGGACAATGACCCCAAGCATACCTCCAAAGTTGTGGCAAAATGGCTTAAGGACAACAAAGTCAAGGTAATGGAGTGGTCATCACAAAGACCTGACATCAATCTGATAGAAAATGCGTGGGCAGAACTGAAAACGTGTGTGCAAGCAAGGAGGCCTACAACCTGACTCAGTTATACCAGTTCTGTCTGGAGGAATGGGCCAAAATTTCAGCAACTTATTGTGAGAAACTTGTGGAAAATTTGATCCAAGTTAATCAATTTGAAGGCAAAGCTACCAAATACTAACAAAGTTTATGTCCCACTGGGAATGTGATGAAATAATGGCAAACGATGTGTGTTCCTTTGTCTCCGCTCTATGGCTGAGAGGGACACGCATTAGTTTTGCTTTGTTTGTTTGGGGGAAGAGCATGCTGCTCTCGCGTTGGGGCGGGGCGGGTGCAAGCATTGCGATCTGCTTTTGGTCAAAATGCTTGGCGCTGGTTTCGCTTACTTCCAACTTACTCGCTTACTTGCGTCCACGGTGATGCCTTTGGGCCTTCTGCACATGAGACCGTTCCAGCTGTGGCTAAAAGCCAGGGGGTTTCATCCAAGGGCCGGTTCCCTAAGGCAAATAAGGGTTATGCGCCGTGGACTTCGTTCCCTTTCTATGTGGTTCAGTGGTCCCTTTCCCCGGTTTCTTACCTTGGGTCCCACTCTAGGTGCATCTTGTCATCGCAGGCTGCTAACGACAGACGCCTCCCTGACGGGTCTTGGTGCGGGTGGACAATACAGCGGTAGTCTCTTACGTAAACCATCAAGGAGGTCCACGTTCACGTCAGCTGAATTTCTGGCACGTCGGATTCTCCTTGGGGCCCAGGGCAAGCTCCTGTCACTCATGGCAGTTTATATCCATGGATGCCCATATGTGGGAGCAGATTTACTGTCCAGACAGAAAATACTGATGGGGGAGTGGAAACTCCACCCCGGGGTAGTGGAACAAATCCGGGTGAGATTTTACAGGGCAGAAGTGGACCTCTTCAGACAGCGCAATGTCCCCTCTACTTCTCTCTGAGTCACCCAGCCCTAATGGGTCTGGACGCGATGGCTCATACATGGCCCAGAATGCATCTGTATGCGCTTCCCCCGGTTTCTCTGCTCCCGAGAGTCTTGGCCAGAGTTCACCAGCAAGGGTCTTGCTTCTTACTGATAGCGCCATGCTGGCCGAACAGGGTATGGTTCTCGGAGATAATGTCTGTCAACAGGGAGGCGGCCGCCACCAAGCAGACTATGTCTCATTGGGTGAGGGACGCTATTGCCCTGGCCTATGAGGCGCAGAGGGCTCGCCTCCTCTGAAGACTTTTCTAGAGGTGTCCCTCTGCAGCATGTTTGTGATGCGGCAGGCTGGTCCTTTCCGCACACTAATTCGTTTCTACAGTTTGGATGTTCATGCCACTCCAGGCTCTTATGTCCTTGAGTCAACATCTCAAGCTCATGTCTGAGACCTCTCACGCTCTTGTGAGCACACTACACAACCGTAGGGGGTCTGGACATCCACAGTACGGCGGTGTGGGTATTCTCGTTCCCAAAGCGCTTTTTTACACTTAAGTAACCCGAGATGCTTTATGAGTCTGCTCACAATCTATCACATTGCCGTTTCAGTGTGCTAACACGACAACCACCACCACCACCAGTTGAGTTCCGTCCTGTATGGGGGTAGGCTCCTTGCCCCTGCCTCCAATCTCCGGCAGGATATGACGGTTCCGATTACTACAACTTCGGACCACCAGACGGGGCTTACACCAAAGAGAGTCATTACTTTTCTGTTTTATATTCATCAAATAAATGTCATCTTATTTCACTGAGTCTGCGGGTCTTCCTGATAGAATGTTGCAAGTGACATTGTTAACACTGTTTTACATTAGAGAAATACTAAACCGTGCCTTTAACGAGGCTTTAAAATATACATTTTAAATTTGCACGCACAAAGTCACACTGGCAAAAGCGGTAATGATTATGAATGTGTCGGAAAAACCAGCAAGGAGGCTGTCTGAACATTTTGTTAATTTATAGAGAGAAATGCACGGCCCATGCATTTCTAGGCCTTCAGAGTGATTCATGCCATTAAGAAAACACAGTTTTACAATGAATAAGACATACATTATGTGGCAGTCAACTAATAATACCAACTGACAGTTTAAAAACACATTAGGTCTATTACCAAGAAAAAGCTCTCTAATATTTGCGATTTAAATGTTGCTTGCAATAAATTTAGTTTTGTCAGGGTTCTTAGTTTATATTTCAAAACTTGATCCGACACTGAACGCTCAAGCAGCCTAATTTACATGGCCTGAGTAGCTCAGCGAGTACTGACGCTGACTACCAAACCTGGAGTCATGAATTCAAATCCAGGGCATGTTGAGTGACTCCAGCCAAGTCTCCTAAGCAACCAAATTGGCCCGGTTGCTAGGGATGGTAGAGTTACAAGGGGAAACCTCCTTGTGGTCGCTATAATGTGGTTCACTCTCGGTGGGATGCATGGATGCTGCAGAGAATAGCGTGAAGCCTCCACAAGTGCTATGTCTCTGCAGTAACGCACGCAACAAGCCACATGATAAAATGCGCGAATTGATGGTCTCAGATGTGGAGGCAACTGGGTGTTATCCTCCGCCACCCGGATTGAGGCTAGTCACTATGCCAACATGTGGACATTCTAAATAGGGAAGAAAAGGGAAGAAAAAAAAGCAGCCTAATTTACACAAAATCCTGACGTTGCTATAACAACGCAAAAAGCACTTACCAATTAGCTTGAAGTGAAAATCAGTCCTCCTTTCCTGTTTAATTAATCAATTCCATGATCATGCAGAAAATCTCAGGTTTTTAAATCCATAAGGATCTCTTTCTCAATGGTGATGACAGCCGACTCATCAGCATCTCGTGCTCTTCGCTTCCAACTTACGTACATCACTTAAAGCATGATTGCGTCACTTACATGTTTCAAATGATAAGCCATGTTTGAGGCCGATGAATGATATGCGAACGTTTGCCAGCAGAGTTTGCATGTCACCTTCTTGGGGTCACCTTCTTGCCCTCTCAAAATGATCCCACACTTTGGATTTCCTACCCAACATAATTAATTACCATATGGACCAGCCATGTAAACGATCATGTCTGTCCGTCTATGACTGCGTGACTTCGCCACTTCCTGTGGATTTTTTTTTTTCTGCGAACAACCGACCAACTTGGTCGACCAAGGCTCTTCTCATCGACTAATGTTTGATCAACTATTAAGAGGCAGCCCTAATGCAAACTTCTGACTTAAACTGTATATATATATATATATATATATATATATATATATATATATATATAAACAGACAAAAAAAAAAAAAAACTGAACAAAAAAAAAAAAAAGCTTAAACTAGCCTAGGCTGCTTTGGTTTTAGCTTTCTGGTTTAAGCTGCTTTAGTGGGTCTCCTCCTGGCCTGGTCAGACGACAAGTGCCCACAACCCTCTAAAACAGCAAAACAGACTGACCTTATCAGTTTTGGGAGACCAGCTAAGACTACCAAACCTACCTTATGCTTATTAAAGCTGCATTATTTGAAGGTTAAAACATATCATATTAAGTATGCAACTGGGGAAATTTCTTATGGAATTAAAAAGATGATAAACTGGTTAGCTGATTAGTCATTAGCTGCCATGCTGACTTAAGGAATGAAGCATAGCATATGCTATAGCTATAATGGCAACAAGGAAGTAGTCAGCAGCATTTTCCAGCCCACTAAGAACTCTATACCTCAGACTTACCTTAGGGAGTACTATGGCAAAGAGACAGTGCACAGAGTTAGGGACACATGTGAATACAACATCCTCTAAACCCCAGTGCCATGATTTCAAATGTAGTACATAATAAACTATTAGAAAAACTATTGCAATGTAATGGAGTGAAGCAAAAATATTTGTTTTGTAAGTTAAGAAATTAAGTGAAATAATCTGCATGTATTAGAATGTGCATATATGTTGTATGATAAGAAGAACACCTAACAAAAACAAAAGCCTTCAATGAAGATGATCATGGCTATGCTCTAACTGACCATCAGAGGGCAGTGTGAGTATAGAAATTGGCCTATACATTGGGCACCCGGCTAACTTCAGATAAAAACTGCTCAAATTAAACAGACATATGTTAATACAACAAAAACAACAACAAAAAAAAAAAAATAAATAAAAATAATAATAATAATATATTAAGGAAATACACCGACATAGAGCTAGACCTCTGAACTACAACTCCATTTCTAACTGTTGAACAACCCGCTCACCTCCTCCAAACAGTTCCACATAGTCAGATAGTCAAATGTGACAGTGAGAAGGCATGTGTGAAGGACATGATTGGCCACAGGGCAAGGCCACAAGGGAGGGCACTGAGCTGAGAGGTCTAGTTGATCTGACTCTCAATATGCTGACATTCAGGGCAGGTATATTTCAGCTCTTGGTCGTTGGGTCTGACCCAAACCACAGAGGACATGGACGGGTTCGGGCTCGGGCTCAGGCACGGAGGGGAGCGCTGGGCCAGCATACAATAACTGACAGATATTGGGTTAAGGTAACAAATGAAAGAAAAAGTAAAATGGAAACAGAGTGACACATGCAAAGGAAATTAACTTTATATAAATGATGAATAAAATTAAAAGAATAAAGCAGATGATTTAGGGAAGGAATTAAAAGAATGTCTTGTTTGTTGTTATATATATAAAAAAAACTAATTCTTACCAGGCTAAGTAAGTCATAGAGACAATGAACACAAGCAGTACAAAAGCTCCAGCTGCCACGCCATAAACCCAGGTCTTCAGTTTGCCATCTGTGCAGGTACACACACATCAACACAAGTGCACACACAGCTGCATTTCTACCTTATCACAGCAAAGGCAACAAGCATTACTCAAAGGAATAGCTCACCAATAAAATGAAAATTCTCTCACCATTTACTCACCCTTATGCCATCTAAGATGTGTTCGACTTTCTTTCTTCTGCAGAACACAAACAAAGATGTTTAGATGAAAATCTTAGCTTTGTAAGTGTATACAATGCAAGTGAATGGTGACCTACATTTTTAAGCTCCAAAAATCTAAATATAGGCAGCACAAAAGTAGTCCACACAAACCCAGTGGTTTAATCCATGTCTTCTAATGGGACTGAATCAGGTTTTGGGTAAAAACAGACCAAAATACAACTCCTTTTTTCACTATACATTTTGAAGAGCAGTCTCCTTGGTGATCGTGATTTTGAGCTTGATTAAACTTCCTAGCACCATCTAGCAATCTGCAGTGTCAAGCACTAGGAAGTGTAATCAAGCTTGAAATCATGATTGTGCCTAGAGACGCAATGGCAAGATATAAATTGAAAAGGACTTATATTTTTGAGAGATCATTTCAGAAGACATGAATTAAACCACTGTAGGCAAATGGATTACTTTTATGCTGCCTTTATGTGCCTTTTAGAGCTTATAAGTTTTAGCACCATTCAATTGCATTGTGTGGGCCTACAGAGCTGAGATTTTCTTCTAAAAATCTTTGCTTGTGTTCTGCAGAAGAAAGAAAGTTATACACATTTGGGATGGCATGAGTGTAAGTAAAGGATGAATGAATTTTTATTTTTGTCTGAACTAACCCTTTAATGTAAACTATTCTCTACTATCTGCTAGAAACACATTTACTTCTTTGCAATACATTTATATAACGATCAGCCACAACATTAAAACCACCTGCCTAATATCGTGTAGTTCTCCCTCGTGCCTCTCCCTCTGATCCCATGAGGGTGTCCTGTGGTATCTGGCACCAATATGTTGGCAGCAGATCTTTTAAGTCCTGTAAGTTGTGAGGTGGGGCCTCCATGGATTGGACTTGTGGGTCCAGCTCAATCGGATTGAGATCTGGGGAATTTGGTGGCCAAGTCAATACCTTTAACTCTTTGTCATGTTCTTCAAACCTTTCCTGAATTGTTGTAGTGTGGCAGGGCGCATTAACCTGTAGAAAGAGGCCACTGCCATCAGAGAACACAGTTGCCATGAAGGAGTGTATGTGGTCTGCAACAATCTTTAGGTAGGTTGTACGTGTCTATGTGACATCCACATGAATGCCAGGATCCAAGGTTTCCCAGCAGAGCATCACACTGCCTCTGCCGCCTTGCTTCTTCCCATTGTGCATCCTGCTGCCATCTCTTCCCCAGGTAAACCACGCAGACACACCACACTGTCCACATGATCTAAAAGAAAATGTGATTCATCAGACCAGGCCACCTTCTTCCATTGCGCCATGGTCCAGTTCTGACAGTTCGGCGGTGGACAGGGGTCAGCATGTGCACTCTGAACGGTCTGCAGCTATGCATCCCCATATGCAGCAAGCTGCGATGCACTGTGTGTTCTGACACATTTCTATCATGGCCAGCATTACATTTTTCAGCAATTTGTGCTACAGTAGCTCTTCTGTGGGATCAGACCAAACCTTAGCCTTCGTTCCCCACGTGCATCAATGAGCCTTGTGTGCCCATGACCCAGTTCACCAGTTGTCCTTCCTTGGACTACTTTTGGTAGGTACTAACCACTGCATACTGGGAACACCCCACAAGACATGCAGATTTGGAGATGCTCTGACCAAGTCATCCAGCCATCACAATTTGACCCTTGTCAAAGTCGCTCTGATCCTTATGCTTGCCCATTTTTCCTGCTTCCAACACATGAAATTCACAAACTGACTGTTCACTTTTTGCCTAATATATCTCACCTCTTGACAGATTCCATTGTAATGAGATAATAAATGTTATTCACTTCACCTGTCAATGGGTTTAATGTTGTGGCTGATCAGTGTGTATACCAAAATGTTTTGCACACAATCAGTCAACAGTTTGGACACAATCTTTCTATTAGCTACTATATATTTCCTTAACCTTTTAGAATAGTAGTTTAACTCTCAGAATTATGCTGTTACCAAACAAATGTTAAAATATCCAATTTCAAATGTAAAAAATTATAATCCATCTTATAGTTTCTTCAAAGTAGCCACCATTTGCACACTCTTGTCATTCTCATCCATATAGGAAGTTATTATTATTATTATTATTATTATTATTTGTTCTTAAGGCTGAAGTATTTTTTGCATCACTTGCCCCACTTAACGGAATTGCAAAAATAAAAAAAGTTTTCAAAACAGCTTTCTTAATACGCCCCTCACATGCAGTTGTTAAAACAGTCAAGTAGTCTAAGCTTGACTGTTTTAACAACTGCAGGTGAGGGGCGTATTCAGAAAGCTGAAAACAAACAGGAATTTTATAGTGCCACAGAGACACAGTGTTTCCAGTTCAGAAAATTCATTTATAATTGTCACTGCATATTAAGCTGGGATATAAGAAAGTATTTTAACACAAAAGTTACATATTTCAGCTTTAACATTTTTGCTGTGTTAACAAATTTATACATAGTCTACAAAACCAATTGACAGCATTTCTGCATCAGCTTTAAGAACAAAAGGTTTTTAAGATCATGAGAAACACAAATTTCGTCAGTGTGTTCAGGCTTTCGACTGATTGTGTCATTTGAATACATTTAGCAAGGTAAAAAAAAGCCTTTGTTGTGAGTAAAAATGGTTAGCAGTAGTTAGTGTCGAATATTAGTCTCTATGTAGTCCCTTTAAACCATCTTTAAATGCTTGGAAAGGGTTTGTGCAAATCATTTTGAAAATGGTCTTTCCACAAACTTACCAGGTCCGAAGGGTTGCAGGAACCAGGTGCGACCAGAGCGACCTGGCAGGTTGGCGGTGGGCTGGGTGGGGTTCAGGGCAATAATCGTCTTCACATCAGCCTTGCTGTCTCCGGCAGTGGGGATCTCAAGCACTGGTATGACCGTGCACTGATCCAGCACTCCATCTGATGTCATGACCTCAGTATAACCCTCTTCACAGCCGCATATGCCAGCCTGCAGGGGGAGCCATCGCACCAATTACAAAAAAACATTAAACTCTTTGTATACTGTATATCAGGCAAATAGTGTATGCTTGTCTAGCTTGTGTAGAACAAAAACTGTACTGTCCAAGTCTAAGGATCTAAAGTTTTATTGACATCTGAGATGTTTAAGAGCAGCTTTGACTTTTTTGATAAGAACTCCTTTTGTGTTCCACAGGAAAAAAAAAAGGCATACAAAATTCAAACAACATGAGGGTAGCTAAATTGATTGAACAGACTGACCTGATGTGAATGATTATTTTTCCCACGGCATTTAAAAAAACTTTTATGTAACTTTATCAAAGATACATTTTATTTTTATTCATTTTGAAGTCGCATTCAAATCTACTTGTCTCAAACATCGAAGGAGACATGTGCCCCCTAAGATTGAATAGGCATGATGCTTTTAATGCCAGATTTCTATTTGCGGCAATCCTTTTTCCTCTAAACAGCTGCTAATTTAATTCAGTTTAAGTCTCCTGCAATCACAGGTGTTAGCTTTCTCTCTACCACTGTCATGTTGTTCTTTTCTCTCTTAAATAGCTCTGTTGGATGCTAAGAATATTTGTGTTGCATCTAGCAGTGATATCAAAGATACCTTAGCTCTTTCTTCTGAGCTATTTTAGTGTGTTTCCTGGTTCTGAAAAACATCAGAGGATTATGAGAATGCTAAAGATTCTCCAAAGCTACGAATCCATGTTCTTGCAGGGGTGTTGACAAGATACATCACAGCATGCGTTCTTTCACTGACAATACATTTGGGTCTGCATGAGATTCGCCTTTCTCTGGGCCTGAAGGCTTGTGTGATTGGCACACTCACTGTTAACTCAGAATGCACAAGGCATTTGCATCTTAAATGGTGGGTGCAAGATAGTGGGGCAGGATGCAGCAAAAAGATCTGATATGAATGTATGTAGTTTAGAGCCACAGTGAAGTGTTTCACTACACAGTGTGTGGCCGGATTCTGATACGCTCATAATTATCTTATACGGTGAATATAGTTTATATGCAATGGGGGAGTGCACACCAGAGGACGATCTTCAAAGGATGAGGATGTGCTAAAAAACCCATAAACATATTGATAATGTATTTATAAGACCTTAGAATAAATTAATCGTAAGAATAGAAACACTTAAACACACATTTACATATAAATGTTATATACTGTAAATGGGAACATATCATATACTTCAATTTTTATATATAGAGCATATCATAATTACTACATAGTGTAATATTATATCCACAAGTGATAGAGAAATACTTCTTGATGTAGCTCTGATGTCATTTGCAGGTGTATGGTGGAATTATTTTTTTTTTCTCTGTTTAAGAACGTAATATTACTTGCAAGTGAAACACTCCATAAAATCTCAGAAGCAGCAGAATAAAAAAGTGCACTCTAACATATATGGAAAGTTAGTTATGAAGAGATATTTATGATTATTTCAGATTTACATTGACTTGCTTGCATTGGCATTTTGATACAGTTTGAACTGTTTTCTGTGAGAGTGACACGAGTGAAGTGCACTTTTACATAAATCTACCTCTGTATAGTTTAATGAGCATATTTTAATATTTAGGTGTAATACGAACAAATAGCTGAACTGAACTCTTGGAGCCTATCATTTTCTTTTCTTTCTATGTAAAAGAACTGCATATGTTAAACAAAAAATATGACTACCAATTAAATGTATAAAATCATAACAGGCTTGTATAAGGGGTAAAAGCACACAAATGCTGAGTTAGATTGATGTAAAAAAAAAAGTACGTATCTGATTTATTTCCACATATTACAGTGGACAAGATCGGATTTGAAAATGTCAAATTCAGTGTTCTTGTGGTGTGAACGTTTGTCATATTTTACTCATTCCTGGGCACAATTTTGTAAACCCCCCAAACAAAAACAACAAAACAGCACTGTTACGCTTAATAATATAAAGCTCTTGATTAATACTGACTTGTCTTCCCTAAGGTGTTTCTTTGGGCTTGCGATGCGATTGTTTCTAATATTATCTGACACTGGTCACAGTCTGCTTGATATAATCGGTTTCCTAAGTCCATGCATAGCACTAACACTCATATCTGTCAGCAAAAAAACGGAGCTGCACTTAAACCTGTATTTTTCCATTTAATTTTATGTCAAACTTGCAGATTTAGTTTTCCTTTTAAAAGCTGATGAGCAGATATCAGATCCTCCTATTTTAACCTGTGTACTTCAGGCTGTGCTTTTTGGTCCTCATATTTCAGATCTTCCCATTAAGCATCCCTGCATCTCTTTCTCTCTCTTTCCTGCAGAGAGTCTTACTCTACTGCACTGAATATCCATGAGAATATTCATGCTTGTTGTCTGCCTGAATCTCAGTACACACATCAGCCTGCATCCATACATAAATGTGCATACAATCTAACCTCAGTGCAGTATGAGCGAGGTTTGTCACAGGCCGGGTAACATGATCTGTCTGCCACTGGCTCGCTTGTCAATGGGCAACCACCTGCAGGGAAAAAGGTCAAAGTTCAGCTGCATAGACAGGAAGGAAGAGAAATTACATACAGGGTGAATTCTGAAAGGCCTTTGTGTGTACGTTAAGGAGACTGTGAAAAGGGGATCTTTCCATGTGACCATTAGAGAAGGGTCATGCGATGATCATCTCAAGGAAATTTTCAGTTAATGATCACATGACCCTCAACGAATATCACTGGAAATATTCCTTACATATTTACTAGCAATGCACTGATGTATCAGTCAATCATCAGTATCAGACAATTAAAGTTGATTATAACTCGTGCAGTTTTTGAAAGAAAATATCTCTTGTGTGGAATTACTTTGAACTGGGTGAAAATAACAGCAAAGTTGCAAGCATTACCATGCTAGAATTTCTAAAAGTTGCGTTACCAGAAAACTTTTAACACAACTAATTTGACAATACACCTCAACACAGCAAGGAAAACGATGAGTTTGGTCAACTTTAAGCATCATTTAGAATTAAATTAAGAACAAACACACACACACACACACACACACACACACATATATATCACCAATTTAATGTGAGCCTAATAAGAGGCTATTTAGAATTCACATAATGTGAGCTAATAATGTACTTTTTGTAAAAAAAAACATGGAAGACATGAATACAGCTGCTTTTTAAATTTCTTTCGAAGTTGTGTAATTAATTATCGGTGATTTGAAAGAAGGTAATGTAGCATAAACAAGCAAAACCACCAAACTTTCATAATCAGCAAATGGTATTTTAAATTATCTGATATCGGTATCGGCACAAAATGTTTGTAGTGGTGCATCCCAAATACAGTACTTAAATGTTTGTTTGTTTGTTTTTACCCAGCACCATTAAATTAGACAGTGCACACTATTTGAATTCAAGGCACAAACAGGCTATATTTGATGCAAACGTTTTATTTGTTACAGTCTTACCATTTATTAGCATCGGTTTTACTGCCATGTTATTAGTAATTGAGGTGTGTCAAAGTGGCTTATATTGGCTTACACTGACACCTAGTGGCTTGGATGCTGCATTATTAAAACAGGGTAGTTTACAGTTACCAGTGCCAAAATAGGATTAAATTCATCCATGAATAAAAGTGTCCAATAACAGGACAGTTACTGAGATTAAGCGAGTGGTATTCAGCTGGTCATGTGATGCTAACATGGCTGCCCCTCTCCCATGTAGAATAAAATAGCTTTTATAAGGTTACTGATATGACTGAACGATTCATCTCACATGAGTCATACATTTCAAAATGACTATGCATTTCTTTAGAAGTGAAACTTTTACAATGAGGAAAAAAAGTACTGATTGAACCTTTAAGGTAACATTTTGATTAAAATAAAGTGGCAGCGATATTGCTTTGTGTAGTGTTTTCCAAATGTGCACGTATGAAAGTAATGCCCTACACCCTTCAGTGTACTCAAAGTGCTCAAGCCTTTGGAGTAGGACATAGGGCATGATGCTCAATTTCGAATGGAATTTGCTGACGAAAACACACAGTGTATTATCCTGGAGGAAAAAGGCATCAAAGACTCTCCATTCTGTTTGTCTCGCTTCTCGATTTCTGTCTTTCTTTTTCTCTCTCTCTCTGGAAATGCAAAGCAGTGCCAGGCATGTTTCACTCCATGTCTTTCTTCCCTTCAAGCTCAGCTGACAGACATATTATGATACAAGTTCTGAATTACTGCCTCACGTTAACTGATATGCATGAGGTAGATATTATAAAGTAAAAAAAGCAAACCTCAGGGAACATCGATACATTACTGTGGCACGGTGGAGGGCGGGGCCGGGTCGTGATTCAACACGCCCGGTCCTGTATTGGGCTAATCAAGCCTCCAAAAGGGTTAAAGGCCGACCGCGGATGATATGCATGAGAGAGAGATCGTTCACGGACATGTCCGTTGTCCTATGTGTTTGTCTTTTGAGTTTTCCATTAAAACTATAATTTATACGTTAAGCCGGTTTCTCACCTCTTCCTTGCCCGTGAGCATGAACTTCTTTACAATTACCATTATTTCTGTATATAATATGAATTTCTGACTATATGAGCAAAAGTCCAAAAGAGAGGGGAAGCTCAAACACAATGTGTAGAAAAAGCCTCAAAAATGTTTTGTTTATCGAGAGGCCCAAAAGTGCAAAAAGAGCTCTTCTGGACCTTAGTATGATTTTTTGAGCTTATGCACCAAAGCTACCTTTCAGTATTTGGTGCGGACGTCTACAGCTTTTGTCCTTCTGTTGGTTTACTGACTATATGAGCAGACCTTGGCTTCTCTTCTCCTGAGTCCCATATGAATATCTAGGCACTGCAGAACACAATTAAAAAATAATCATCTTCTTGGGAAGCCTAAGTATATGATCTTAAAGTATGCAAGCATGTCTGTCTCGCTCTCGCTTTCTATCTTCCTCTCTACTAACTATAGCCTGTGGGAATCCACTGGATCTATAAAAGCACTGAAATGAGCAGCCAGCGGCAAATGCAGGGGTTTTATTTTCTCTAAGCTGAGGTGAATCAATACATCCAATCAACAATGAGAGAAGTGAAATTGAGCGGCTCCATAACAGCGGAATCACCCTCCACTGATTCTGCCTGTTACAATGACAATTGTTAAGGTGACAACTAACACTAGGTGTGTCATTCGTAGCTGGTGTAAATCAGAGACCTAGTTACCATGTGTAGGAAATGCTAGGAAAATTGAAAGTAATTTTTAAGACTGGTCTTTAAAGTAAAGATGCTGACTACCAGACCTGGAGTCGCAAGTTCGAGTGACTCCAGTCTGGCTTGCTAAGCAACCAATTGGCCCGGTTGCTAGGGTGGGTAGAGTCACATTGGGTTAACCTCCTCGTGGTCGCTATAATGTGGTTCTTGCTCTCAGTGGGGAGTGTGGTGAGTTGTGTGTGGATGCCATGGTGAATAGCGTGAAGCCTCCACACACACTAGGTCTCAACAAGCCACGTAATAAGGTGTGAGGACTGACTGTCTCAGACGCAGAGGCAACTGAAATTTGTCCTCCGCCTCCCGCATTGAGGCCAGTCACTATGCCACCTCGAGGACCTAGAGCGCATTGGGAATTGGGCATGCATAGGGATAGTTTGGGATAGTTTGGCCAAAAATCTAAATTATGTCATCTACTTTTTTGTTCTACGGAAGAAAGTCATAAAGGTTTGGAACAACTTGAGGGTCATGTTTGGTGACCATTTAATTAAGCATATTTCTCAGATGAGTATTCTGTTATATTCTAGTTTTAATACAAGTTAAGCTCAATCGACAGCATTTGTAAAAAATATTACTGACTCTTACATTCTTCTCTTTATCAGGGTTATAGTGAGGCACTTACATAGGAAGTGAATGTGGTCACTTCCATATATATATGCCTTTAAGTTCCATTCTGCAACATTTTTACCTTGAAAGAACCTTACCTAGAAAGAAGCTAAAGCTACTGGTCTCCTTTTAAATGTGCACCAAAAACTGTAAGAAATGGCAGAAACATGTTCACTAATTAGCAGCTTTGATGAATATTCATACTGCTGCACACTTTAATGTCACTCATGGATATGCATAACTGGGGATCAGGTTACTTCAAAGGGATTGGTTAAAGCACTAGAAATGCTGCCGCACCGATCGGCCAATCAAAAGTGACCAGACACATGCGTGCCATCTGGAATGATGTCAGTTTGGGTGGCTCAGTGTAGAGGACAAATAAACACATTTAAATTGTATGGAGGGCAAAGGGAATGATTCCAAGCTGCATTTGGTGTAAGTATGGCATTACAAATCTCAAAGCAAAATTAAATCTCATATTTAAAGGTATTTATTTATTTTTTTCAAATTGAGATTCTAAAAAGGGTGAGTAACATGAGCATGCTGCTGTCCTCACATATCTCCACGTTTCCGCCAAAACATGGATGTATGCAACCATAGAAATACACGTATAGACACATTGACATACATGGGAGGACAGCTGGCATGATGGTGAATGGGATTATACTGTGGGTGTGACATTGTCAGAGATTAAAAGATTATTTCTATGAAGTATGTACAGATGTATAAGAGGAGTCATGCACTTGAGTCCTTTATTTTTTCAACACTCCTCAAAATCATTTTATCAATGAGTATTTTTTTATCAATGAGTTTTCCAGTTAAAAATATCCACAAAATAATATACATTTACTTAAGCAAAATTGCATAATATATAAATATATTTTCTTGGCCTATTGGCAAATTGTTTGAGGTTTATGCTTAAAAGAAAAGGAAAAATAGACTTGAATCAAGATAAATTCTCTCCAAACAAGTCAATGTATCTTACCCAATTAAATAAAATTATCGTATTTTAAGGATGTTTATATATTTTTACTGGAAAAAAAGACAGAAATACTGATTAAGAATTATTTATAGCTGAAAAAGATGGATGCAAGTATATTTATTCTAATCCTAAAACATACTAAAACACATTGACTGTGCCCCATTTACTCTCATCCACAATGGAATGGCATTTTCCTCCACAGAAACATGAGACTTTCAAAAATACTCTCTAGCACTACATTCTTTGGAAAATGTATTTAACCTAAAAAGTATTAGTTTAAATGTGACCTCAGAGGATTAGAGAGATCATAATGAGCACACACATCCACACCTGTGACGTTTAATCCATCTGAGCGCTGGCACCAGACTTGTCGAGATGAGCCTTTCCATGCACCAGTCATCCATTTGTACTCATAACACAGGCCCTCTTAAAACACATGAAACACAATTATGTAGATAGTGACACACTGATAAATATTACAAATTCTTATTCTTTTTTTTTTTTTTTTTTTTACTTTTAGGTAGTTCCGTACTGTGCAAACTTTGTATAGTGAGGATATAAAAAAAAATAAAGCAATTATTTATAAATAATTATTGTTATTTATAAATCAGCTTCATGAAAAGTGCAGTAAACAAATAAATACATACAAAAATTATATATATATTTTTTTTTTGTATGACGATCTTATGCCTTTAAAACAGTACAAATTCTCTGAGGTAAACTTGCACACAGTTTTTTCAAAGTAGTTGGCAGACCGGTTGGACCAAGCATCTTGAAGGACCTGCCAAAGTTCTTTGTATTCTGTCTAAGTTGCTTCTGTCTCTTCAGGTAATTCCAGACTGACTCAATGATGTTGAGATCTGGGCTCTGTGGGGCCATACCCTCTATTGCAGTATTGAAGTATCGCATCGACTTCATTCGATTCGATTTTGCAAAAGGAACGTTTGTAAATCTAAAATTGATATTTTCTATTGTTTTTCTAAATTGATACACTAAAGCAGAAGATTTAAAATAACCACCTTAAAACAAATGTTTTTTGTGGTTTTATGTCCTTAAGACTTTTGCACAGCACTGTCTATCTGTCAAATTATTCAACTGACCCTGGTTGTTTCAGACCCACCTGTACATGGTCGGGCTTCCCATTCCTGTTCTGGGCACTGAAGAAGATTCTCAGGTTCCTGAGCTACAACAGCACGAGAACGCACCTGCACAGAACCAAATCCCAAATCGTCCCCACTGATACAGCTCAGCTGACATGGGCTCCATGCAGTCCAGTCCATCAGGTAACACTCACCTGCCGAACACACAAACACCTCAGTTAGAATATTAATGGGTGATTCATTGAGAGACGTTACTGGGTCTAAAACAACATTTTCAGCTTTGTAGTTTGTTGTGCAAAAATATTTAGTTCCATGTTGCTTACCAGAGTTCAAGCTAGGTGAACTCTGAACCATGAATTTGTACGACGAGGGGATGTGTGACCAATAGAGGATCGAATGTCACATCCTGGCCTCTTGGCTCAATTCAAAGAATACATATTTTAAAGCTGTGTGTTTTATTGTTTGGAACAACATAAGTCTGAGTAATAGATGACAGAATTTTCAATTTTGGGTGAACAATTCCTTTAAAAATGCCAAAAGTCAAATACACTATTTATCAATTTGCATGTGGTCTCCGGATCAATTCGGTTGAAGTGGGACAGTCTGTCATATTATAACAGCAATGCTGATTTATGTGTGAACTGCTGAAAATGGCTTAAGTCACACAAAATATAATTTATCAAAGAGCACACAGCAGAAGAATAAATATTCAGATGTAAATTAGTGCACAAAGTCAGATTAATTCTAATTTTTGTGATGCTTATCATTTAAGAATGTTAAACATAGCACTATCCTAAGAGCAGGGCCAGAAATTAACCAGGGCTCAGGTTAAAATGCCATGGAAAGTGACAAAAATGCCCCAAATACTGAACATTTTGGTCAAAAATGCTCCTAAGTGAATTCCTCATTTTTTTCTATCTGTTCCCCAACCTTCGATACTGTATATGCCATTATATTCTAAGTCCCATAGACCATTTCAAGGATGTAAACAATAACTAAGGAATTGGAACTCTACTGACCCTGAAGCATTTACGGATCCGGTAAATAAGGCTCTGAGACAACATATTTTCTCAAAGAACTTCAAACGTTAACCTGAAGTGGCTTATCCAGACGTGTTGTTCATCCTGATCGTCTAAGCGAGAAATGTGATTAGTCTATCAAATTTTAGAAACTCACAATAATTTCCTCAGCAGAGAGATCGGGAATATTGGATCGCTCCTGTTATAATCAATTCCGGGGCGCGGCTCTGCTGCTGACCCAGTGCTTCACTCGTGTATATTTGTTTGTTTTTTCTTCGTTGTTTTGTGTTATTTATTTTGTTTATTTTTTTAAAGTTTAGTTTTCTAAAGTTAGATGCTTTATTTACTGGGTGATGGCGCATATGGTGATGTGGCTAGCAGCAGTCAGCTTGGAAGTAAACGCCGTGAGTGGCGTTCTCGTGTATAATCGGGAGGAACTTCTGTTATTAGTCCCCCGTTTACGGAATAACTACCCGAAAGTCGAATTGCCTGAGGATTGTAAAGACCTGCTTAGGAAATCCAGGACAAGGATATGCAAGAGGACTTCACTGAAGAAACGAGGATCGAGAGGTGGGGTGCGCCAAATGCTTAAAAGGAGAGGCTGCAGACCCGCTTTGCCTGTAATTACCTTGTCAAATGTACGGCCCCTACAAAGTAAAATGGACGAACTATCATTGAAAGTTAAGTATGATAGTGATTTTAGACAAAGTAATGTATTATGTGTTACGGCGACCTAGTTAAAAGAAGAAATCCAGGATATCGACATAAGTGGATATACAATGATAAGAGCAGACAGAGATGAAATTGCATCTCATAATGCTATCGGAGGAGGTCTGTGTATCTATGTGGATAACAGATGGGCAACTCAATTCCGAATACATGAACAAGTGTGCACTCCAGATTTCAAAATTTTGTCTGTGTCTTTTAGACCTTTTTATCTCCCTAGGGAGTTTGGACAAATAACAATTATTTTAGTATATATTCCTGGACCGGTCTATGAAAAAGCCGGGATGGAAATAGCCCGTTCGTCTGAACAACCAGTATTTATTCTGGGGGATGTGAACTCTTGTGATCTGTCATCCAATCTACCCGCTCTATACCAATATGTGGATTGTCCGACTAGACTTTCACGCATTTTTGATAAATGTTTTGGAAATATTGCTGATGGTAATAAAGCTATTTTCCACCCTCCCTTGGGGAAGTCAGACAACAATATTGTACATTTATTCCCCAGATATCAGGCTAAGATTAAACAGGAGAAACCGGTTGGTAAGTACATACACCTGTGGACTGAGCAAAGCAAAGATCAATTGAGAGATTGCTTTGACCAAACAAACTGGCAATTGTTTTTTAATGTATGTGACAATGTTCATGATATTACAGACACTATCACGTCTTATTTACATTTTTGTGAGATCAATTGTGTTCAAACCAATACAGTATGTATATACCCAAATAATAAGAGGTGGCTCACTAAAGATCTTAAAATATGCCTTAATGAGAAATGGGTGGCCTTTATGAAGGGTGATAAGGAATTAGTTAGAGAGAAGAATAGAGAACTTAGGGGGAAAATTACAAGTGCTAAATTGAATATAAGAATAAAATTGAAAGTAATTTTTTAAGGGCAATGCAAAGCAGGCACGGGAGGGTTTGACTGTTATGATGGAAGTAAGGGGAAGAAAATTTACACCACTCCTTAATGCATATAATGGATCTTTTGCAGATTATTTAAATGTATTTTTAGTGTGTTTGATATGAATATTTTAATCTAATAGGGTTTGCTCTGAAATTCTTTTTTATGAGAATAATACCCTGGAAGAATATGAGATTGCATACTGTTTGTCTTGTATTAAGCCTAATAAGGCACCTGGACCTGATGGGCTGAATGGGCGGGTATTGAAAGACTGTATCAATTATCAATTGACTGGGGTTTTTACTCAACTATTCCAGATTTTGATAAATGCAAAACAGTACCAAATTTATGGAAAATATCTACTGTCATTCTCATACCAAAAAAGCAGGAGCTAAACAGCTAAAGGATTTTAGACCCATTGCCCTCACATCTGTATTGGGAAAATGCATGGAAAGAGTAATCATGAGGCAGCTAACGAATTATGTGAGTGACGTTCTAGATCCATTGCAATTTGCATATAGAAAAGCTAGAGGTACTGATGATGCTGTTAACTTTATATAATTGAGTTGCTGAACATGTACAACAAACTACAAACTACGCTGGGATTTTGTTTTTAGACTTTACGTCAGCTTTTAACACAATGAAAATCCATATTCTTATTCGGCGATTGATTAATTTGGGGATTAACGGGGGATTTATTTGGTGGATTAAAGATTTCCTTTCTAAACATCCACAAAGAGTGGTTGTTAATGGCAACATGTCTGGAACAATTATATCAAACACAGGAGCCCCACAAGGAGCAATTTTATCACCATTACTCTTTTCTTTGTATATTAATGAGTTTACAATTACAAATAAGCTATTTCATCTTTTTAAATATGCTGATGATATGGCTCTTGTGGGTCTTTTGCGAGTAGGAGAGATAGGTAGGACTCGCACATACCAAGAGCACATAAAAGCCCTTTTTGAGTGGTGTCAGCTGAGTGCGCTTGTGGTAAATGTGGATAAAACTAAAGAATTGGTAATTACCGGAGATAAGCAGAATATTTTGAAGTTGGAACCTGTAATACTTTGTAGGAATCCAATTGAATTTGTTTGCAATTTTAAGTATTTGAGGACACACATAGATGCTCAACTTAGTTTTATAGAGGATACTTGCAGCATCTGTAAGAAAGCTCAACAAAGGTTGTATTTGATCAGGAGGTTAATTCACTTTGGTGTGAGTACGAACATAATTGAAATGGTCTATAAAAATTTTGTTGAAAGTATTTTAACTTTTAACATGACCTTGTGGTATGGTAATTGAGTGTTAAAAACAGGGTCAAGATGACCAAGATTGTAAATGAAGCCAGTAAGATAATCGGCAAGACACAGATACATCTGAATGATCTATATAAGTCAAGCAAAAGGCTTTAGCGATAGTAGGGGATGTGTCTCACCCTCTTCATGGTGAGTTTCACCTGTTGCCATCAGGGAGACGTTACAGGCAACCACGTGCAATGTAGAAAGTTTATCAGTTATCTTTTGTGCCCAAAGCTGTTAACATTTTAAATGCAAGGGATCGATGACTTCTGTCTTGTTTTGTATGCCTTTTTTAATGTATATGCATATTTATATATTGTTTGTGAGGTATTGTATGGTGAAGCCAGAGACAATTTTCCACAACGTGGATAATAAAGTTAACCAACCAACCAACCAATGAAGCTGTTCAAGGCAAGGTAAGGATTTATTTTTTAATGATAAAAATACTTATACTTTCTTTTGCGCTAGCTTCTACACTACTCCACCTACTATGATATCTTAGAGCTCTACCAGTGAAACAATTAGATGGCACACATTTTGTTCAACAGAGATAAGATGTGTACTAAAGTTGTTAATACTGCAAGTATCCAGCAATCTAATTTAATAATGCCATTTTATGTTAAACGTGTTAACGTTAATAACATTAATCGTGTTAAAGTTGCTAAGAATGAAGTGCATCCCGCTGTTATTTTGAATAAGTTTGAACACTATCAGGAATTACATCCTTAAACCGACAAATAGTTCTTAAAATGGTCTATTAGTTTGGAGTATTTGGCTTACTTAACATGGATGACATTCTGTCTATTTTTAAATAGCTAGAAACATAAATCCCTCATAAATATCCAAAACTCATAAAAATCGATATGAAGTGTGAAAAGGGAGATCAGGAAAAAAAAAACAAAGACATAGAGAGAGCGCAGTAGTAGGTCACAACTGGAGTTCTATCGATTGGGGTGAGACAGGATGTGTTTCATGGTTTATGCTTCTAGGACAAAGAATGATGGGGTCAAAGGTCAGAGCAGGGGATGAATTGGGCAACCACAAAATTACAACTACACTGAGAGCAATGCATCATCTCACTGATACTAACCTAACACAGCACAAACCCCAGAGCCCCACAGACCAGATGGTACATTACTGCCACTGCCACCACGTTCACAACCCTTTCTTTCTGCCACCAAGAACATGTCAAAACATTGACTTATCTGTAAGTCGAAATACCTTGCTGAACACAAAATGCTATAAAAAATTTGCTAGAACAGAAATTCTTTTTTTTTTGGTTGTTTTTTCCAACCTTCCAAAATTATAGTATGATAATTCACACATCTTGGAATACTCAAGTTTAGCTATAAAAAAGTTGTATGATGTAATACAGTAGGGCATATGAGGGAATGTCCCAAGGATTTTTTTTTAATTGTCTCATAAAGCTGTGCTGAAATTTGCTATGCCAAAAGTCCGACTGATTTAGAAGCAAGCTGCTTGACATGGCAACACAAGCTTGTAAACTTTTTTTTTAATACACTTCTCTCAGGCCAGTCTGATGAAGTTGTTGAATGCTTTAGCTAGGCAAACTGAGGTAAACTTCTTGTATCTTAGGCTGGTTTGAGTTTTTTTTTTTTTTTTTTAAATGTCATAAACCAACCTGAATCAGCATGGTACAATTTCAATACTTGCATTTGCAGGCACACATGGTCTTAAGAAGGGAACATTTGACACATAAAATTTTACCTGGGCAGGGCACCGTGCAGGACTCTTGCAGGATTATCTGTTTGTCTCCATCCACTGTCTGTTCCAGGTCTCCACACAGCTCCTCATCAACCATACTGCCCTGATCCTTCCCAGAGCCATCAGTCACAAAGCAGGACACATTCCTGAACCGAAGACCCTCTCCACACTGTGCACCCTAAAGCAAACAGATAATTATCACACTATTGTCTGCATTTAGACAACAGGTATTTTGTATTAGATTAATGTTGAACTCTACACAATAACACTTCCTTGGATTAAAAAAAAGAAGCAGCCTAAGATGGACTTTGATCTAGCTGCTCTTTGATCAGTTGATCTAGCTGGTCTCCCATCATGGGTAAGCGGGTGTTCAGCTGATTTAGCTGGTCAGCAAGCTGCTCTCGCTGCTTGACCTGTTGTTGGGTGCCACAAACTGCTTAAAAATTAACAAACCAGACGAGCTTGACCAGTTGGGTGACCAGCTAAAACCAGCAAACCAGCCTGAGGGCTCCCAGCTCAACTCATTTGAAAACAAAATATATTTAACCAGCCTAATCTGGTAGACTGGTTTTAGCTGGTTTAAGCTGGTCTAACAGCCAGACCAAGCTGGTCTTTAGTTGGTCTAGCTGGTCTCCTATCTTGGCCAAGCTGGTGTTCAGCTGATTTAGCTAGTCAGCAAGGTGGTATCTCTGCTTGACCAGTTGAGGGGTGCCCCAAAACTCTCTAAAATGAACAAACCAGACCAGCTAGACCAGTTGGGGTACCATCTAAAATCAGTAATCCAGCCTAAGGGTGCCCAGCCCGAACAGCATAAACCAGCCTAAACTGGTTTGCTGGTTTTAGCTGATTTAATGTGGTTTACCAGCCAGGACAAGCTGGTCTTCAGATGGTGTAGGTCTTCAAGCTGGTGTTTAGCTGGTTTGTCTGGTCAGCCAACTGGTCCACCTGCCCAACCAGTTAAGGGATGCCCCAATACCTTTTAAAATTAGCAATCCAAACCAAATAGAGTAGGTTAGAAGACCAGCAAAGACCAGCACACCATCTTAGGCTGTTTTTTTACAGCAGGGTTTTCTTTAGCATTCTAGACCTGGAAATTGCTAAAGTCTTTGTGATTATACAATAAAGGGCACAAAAAGTAGAATTTTAGAAAAAAAATCAGCATTGTTTCTCAGTGCAGTGTCTGCCTCATGTTTTGGACTGTCATCTACCTACATTACTTTTTCATGCCTCATGAAAATGTCTTAAAATATAAGGCACAAGTGTAGCAATTCTGCATCAGACCGCTGAGAGTTGTCAGAAGACTCGACTTAGAGACAGGCAGCAGAGAACAAAGGGTAGAGTCAATATTCTCTCACAGTCTGCATTTTGACGGGGGCACGAGGTAGAAGGGGGAGAAGGAGAAAGAGAGTGAAAGAAAGGGAGAAAGGGAGAGTCTGTCATCTTTAATTAAACCCCCTGTTGGGCCCTGAAAGCCAGACCGATGATAGCAGGATGTCGACAGCAGAAATTCTCAGGAAAGGGCAAAGCTGTAGAAGGTTAAGGGATATTCAGAATATATATTTTGTTTTCGCACATTAAAAACTACAGTCTTTGTCTTCTGGAAAAAACATAGTCATGAATTATCTTGCCACACAGATTTTTGACCAATCAAGCACTCTATGAAATGAGAAAGTCCCTCCCCCTAATGCCACCTACAACTGCATAGTAAAAGGCTCATGGCTGTGACGTATCTAAAGCCTGTTGACTAATTAAATAAAAAAAGAGTCCTTTAATTTGTCTTGCCCAAACTTCCACTTTCAAAAGAAAATATGTTGATTTCATGAGGTCTTTATCTTAGCTTACACTCCCCAAACCGATTAAAAGAATTACCTCAGACTTGCAAGGAGACCAAGCGATGTATCTCCAGCTGTAGCAGGGTTTAACAGGACAGGGTTTCCACTGTTCCAGTTGTGAGGAACATGGTCTTCCATCTCCCTGAGAGGCCTGGATCACAGTTCTCCTCCTCCAGAGCTTTCCTATAAGAAATATGAGAAAAATACAGATTTATTTAAGTTATTGCACTTTAACAGCTTGTTATAATTTTAATACCTTCAGTATTTGATGTTTGTAACCTAACATTTTTAATAAGCAATGACAAATGTTATTTTAAATTTCTTCAAACAATGGAGGCAGAACGCCCTAGATTTCCAGATGCACGGCATTTTTTATGTTCATCTTGCGCTCTAACCTCAAGCACACAGACTCATGACTCCTCGAATGAAATAAAGGCTTTTACTGTAAGTGAATCATCTCAAGTTACACACACTATCACAGGTAACTCAATCCCTCCCCAAAGGAGAGCCAAAAAAGTATGTGTGACCAGAAACTCTTTTTTTCTATGTTGTAATGTTCCTCATGTCTGTGAATAATTTAATCTACCAGGCATTTTTCGAGCCTAATTCCAGGTCCTGAAACCATTCTGAATGTTAATCTCTCTCTCTCTCTCTCTCTCTCTCTCTCTCTCTCTCTCTCTCTCTCTCTCTCTCTCTCTCTCTCTATGGAGTGCAGACTCTTTCAGGCAGAATGCATCCTGCTGTTTAAGAGTGGCGCCCAGGGGACTCTTGCAATAAAACTCTGTCAATTAGTCGTAGTCTCAGTGGGAAATGCACGAGCATGAGTCTGCCACACCCTTTTCTTACTAGAGCAATTATTTCACATGGCAGGAGGTACAACAAAGAACCAAATAACAGAAATTTATAAAACATGAAAATGTGCATTACTGTTACTCAATGACCTTAAGAAGCCCTTAAAGATATTTATGTGTTTTTCCTCAGGGCAAGAAGAATATTTTTTTGAAGGGTCTAGGAATCTGCAATATGCAACAACTGCCATGCAGTGCTAGGCTTGAAATAAAGACCACTGACCATTTTACAAAAGTAGTGGCTGTTTTTCTCTTTGAGTGCGCCTCTGCAGAGACCCATAAGAATACATCTTTCCTTGGTGTTTGGGTCATTCCTACAATTCAGTGACAATTAAGTCCCCAGTAAAAATCATGATATTTACATTGTTTAATTTAACCTGATTACAATTTTAATAGGCTTGGTAAAAATAATAAAGACTATTAATAATGCTGCACATTACTGTGGGCCTAAAAGTCCCATTTTTAATATTTGAAATAATTTTAATTTGTTGCACTAATGTAATTTTCTCATGTCCCCAGAGCTGCTCATCAAACATCTTTAACAAAACTAAATTCTAAGTGGTTATAATGGCATTCTCTAAATAACATGTATGCCATTTTAACACTGATAGTGGAGTTTTTTTGTGTGTCCCCTGATTAATTGTCCACCATGTAATGTCATAACACTGTGACATTTATTTAAAGATATATGTTATGAAATTATGTCACACAGACTGGAGCTGGACATCAGCCATTCAGAAAAATAATTTTGAGTTATTTTGAGTTTTGTTTTATTGATGTTTTCTTTTATTTTGTGATACTATTTATATGTGGTCAAGCATAACATGTCCACCCCATTATGGGAATATATATGGAAAATTTATGTCATTTTAAAATGTCAAATATTTATGTTAACAAAAATAAAATCATCAATGTAGGTGTGACAGGGCAGAGGGCGGGGCAGGGTCGTGATGCTGCACACCTGGTCCCTTATCACGATAATTAAGCCTCCAAGAGACATAAAGGCCATCTGCGGACGTTGGTGCGAGAGAGAGAGAGATCGTTTATGGGAAGCTGACCATCATTAGTGTGTATCTTTTCTTTTAGTTTATCATTATAACAATTTTTTTATATCATCAAACCGGAGGGATACGCCATAGTAGAGTTCTCGCTGCTACCATCCACCCCAACAGAGCAGCCCCGGCGCCTGGAAGCGTAGGATGGCCTCCGACCACAAGGGGAGAAGGGGCTCCTAACGACCACCTGGAGAGGTCAGGGTCTCTGCCAGGAGCGGAGGAGGCCCCTACCAGCCGCTGAAACAATTTTTCAAAGGATTCAAAATGTCACTGAATTGTAGAAATTACCCGTTTACCACTTAAGGTTACTAAGCCTATAAGAAGCAATTCTATTATGCACTGCCACCTTTGTCTCACATAGCCAGACTTTTGATTATACGGCAAAAGATCTGGTCCACATTGCAGCTTATTTTGACCAAGGATTGCCCACAGAGACAAGCACATATTGTATATTATACTAGATTTAGTTTTGTTTTTGTTTTTTGGATTTTCTCCGCTTTTCTCATGCCCAATTCCCAATGCGTGCTAAGTCCTCATGCTGGCGTAGTTTCTTGCCTCAATCCAGGTGGCGGAGGATGAATCTTAGTTGCCTCTGCATCTGAGACAGTGAATCCATGCATCTTATCATGTGGCTTGTTGAGCACGTTACCGCAGAGACCTATCGTGTGTGGAGGCTCACATAATTCTCCAAGGCATCCACTCACAACTCACCATATGCCCCACCGAGAGTGAGAACCACATGGCTCTACCCACCCCAGCAACCGGGCGGCCAATTGGTTGCTTTGGAAGCCTTTCTGGAGTCACTCAGCACCCCCGGATTGAAATTTGTGACTCCAGGTGTGGTAGACAGCATCTTTACTTGCTGAGCTACCCAGGCCTCCCTTATTATACCAGATATGTTATACTATAGTAAAAGACAAGCATGAGAAAAAATACACACGCATGCATGCACACACACACTATTTAAATTAATTTATTTGAAAATCAATTAACTGATTCAATTAAATTCAATATTATTCTAAAAAATTCATTGATGATGATTTTTAATAGTTATAATAATAATAATTAGTAGTATTTTTATTATTAATATCATTATTTTTATTCAGCAAATAGTGTGCACAAATTCATAGATATGATTTATGAAGATTTTACAAGTGCAGAAATAAATGACACATCTGCACATTTAATCACACATTTAATAATAAAATTATTTTGTGATATATTTACAACATAACTAATCAATTCTGACTTTTGCATTCATAACCATCCAATATACCTAAGTATCAGGCTTTAGAAATCAAATTTTTAAGTCAAAAACCTTTTATAAAATGGAATGGAATACATCAAATCCTGTTTGGCAGTCACATACCTGTACAGTCTAGTCACACAAGTTAATATTTCAATGTATCTGAAGCTCAAAACGGATCAGAAAATTCTGCAGATGGTCGAAACCCCACTCAGCCCCATATGACTCTCCATTGGAAATAAATTACTTTCATTCTATCATCTGTCATGTGTTGAATGCAGTCTAAACTACAGATTCACAGAATACAGCTCTCTTCCATGTTGGCTTTCAAAGAGTGTACCTAGTACTAGCTTGATTTGTTTTATTTAGAAAAAAGCTGAATGTACACAACCTTGTAGGGCATGTGTAGGTACTTTGTAATGTTAAACACGATCGTACCCATTCCCCGGCTGACACGCTGCCCTGAAAATAGTTGTACCAGATGCAATTCATCTTCTCTGAAGCCTGCCATGATGGACCTTCTCTGCGGATAATCCTCTCTGAAGCTCCTGCTTTCCTACACCCACAAACCAAATCAACTCGCAGTTCCTGGTCTACTCTTTATATATGCTGGATTAAGTTGGGAAAACTGTGGATACACAAGTGCTTGTGAGCCTTTGAGTGAGTTTCTAGCTGTAGGGATCTCTCATATATCTGTTCTCTCCCTCTCCTATCTCTTTGCCATTTCATCTTTTCCTGACTATTTGCCATCTCTCTTCTGGCGGCCAGTGTGTGAGGTTTAGGGCAAACCGAATTTAAGCGATGAGCCACAAGGTAACCGTTGCAAGCTGTTGCATTCAGCTCTTGGAATCACTTGTTTGAAAATAGTTGCACTACATGGACAAAATTATGTTGAAACCCAAAAGCCACACCCATAGGCATATGATGAAGATTTAATGTCAAAAATGTTATTAAGGAGTTGGTCCTCCCTTTCCGGCTATAACAGTTTTCACTCTTCTTAGAAGGCTAGATGTTGGAACATGGCTGCAGGGATTTGCTCCAATTCAGAAACAAGAGCATCAGTGAGGTGCATGTTGGGCAATGGACCATTCCAATTTCTCTCAAAGGTGATAAGCGGGGTTCAGGTAAAGCCAGTAAAATTCTTCCACACTAGACTAAACCATTTCTATATAGCTTTGTGAACCCATTCTACTAAAAAGTTTGCCTTATGAGATTGCATGGCTATAACCTTGATTTAATGCATGTTTTAGTAATACTGTAAATGTAGCTGTAAAGGCCAAACTCATTACAAGAACAACATACTTTTATCCATATAGTGTATTTGGCATTCGTGTCTGTGCACCAGCCAGAGAATTGTTCTCTTCCTCTTAAGAGCTACTGATCACCTGCTGATTCTCTATCTTTGTGGGATTCTTCTTGCCTGGGGACAGATTAGGGATGCCACTATGAACTAAGCCAGTAGCCGGTTTCATATAGCAGCAGGGTTTTCTCTTGTTGCTGCTGCCCATTGTCTCAAACATCTTGTATAGTGGAGAGGTCTCTAAGGCCCTAAGCACACAAACATAATGGGCCCAAAATCAATTGTCAGAGCAGATGGAATTACACTTAAGGACATCATTATCCTCTTCTGAAATGCTAGTTTTGGGAGATAACTGTTCTCACACCATTAATTTTTTTGTGGTTTTAGCCAACACTCTAAAAGACAACTAAAAGCTAAGTGTCATTCCCTAAAACCTGCCATTTGAGGAACCAGTCATGCTAGCTAACATTAAAGAACAATATTTTGGACTGCAAGACCAAACAAATCCTCTGAGGCTGTTGATATTGTCTGAAACAGTCAATGACAATCAAACTAGGCACTGCTGTGAGTGTGAATTAACAGACCGATTTAGGGAAATTCAATCACACAAAATTGGCAAATTTTATCATGTGCTAGCTCATATCCAACTTAGTGTGAATGTTTCAATTCTCCAGGTGGCCTACCTGCAAGGCCACAGGTGTGAGAGCAATCAGTCCAAGATGACCAATCAGACAGCTGGCAGTTGACGGGACACTCGACCACACAGGAAGCATTCATCTGCCATTTTTTATCAAGACCAAGCTGAAATAACATAGGTGAATACAGTTCGGACTTACAACAATGGAAGCAATACAGCAACACTGCACATATGCTGTAAACAATATTACCATACCTCCTCACAAAACTTGAGGTCCACAGATTTGCCATCACTGCGAACACAGTCCAACATGCGTGTCTTGAATCCAACCCCACACACCGCTCGTTCACTCAGCTGACATGTGCTCCAGTCTGGATGTAAAAGATCATTTTCATTTATTGTTAAGTCTCTTAATTGAGATCTAAATCAAGTTTCAATACAATTGTTTTCAAGTCTAAGTCATGTCTCAAGTCAATTTAATTGTGACAAAAGGGCCAGTCTCAGACTTGAGTTGAAGTATCTGAAAATGTCCCAACATTTAAGCTGGCAGATGATTAGCTGCAATCAGTGTAACAGATCTCTGTGATTCCTTTATCTTTACATGGATCTGGCAGCTAATGCAAATGCTGCAGATAAAATGTGGTCTGTAATTACCTGTAATATTGTAAGAGTAATGGAAACAGTTGGTGTTCATGGTGCATTGTTCCTTCTCTGTTGATGGAGGACACTGTTTTCCTTCACCAGGCTGACGGATAGGGCTGGCGGTCCTCTGCCTTGTACTGTTTACATTGCATGGCTTAAAAACACAAAAAGAGCTTTCAATGAACAAATTAATGACAACTTTGCTGAAAAAAAACAAGCCTAATATGGTTTGCTCTTTTAAGCTCATCTCTCAGCTTGACCAACTGAAAGTGCCCAAAACCCATCTAAACCAGCCAACAGATCAACCTAAACAATCTATCAAACCAACTTAGCTTGATTTAAAGTCGGCACACAATCAATTTTGTCCCAGTTTATTTTATTAATGCGTGTTACTGGTCTTATTAAATCCGATTCACATCCATGCATATTTTATTCAAATGTTTTGACCTTCTAATCTTTAATCAAAATATCATGACTTGCTCTTCCGGTGATATGATTGACTCTGCTCCACTGACGTATGCGAGTGGTAGTCAGTTTTAACCCGACCCCTTCAAGAGTATAAACAAACCTGCCATCATAGCAGCTAATGCAGAGATGATAAGGTGTATTTTCGACTGTTTTCCTCAAAAACTATTGAACCTTAACCCAAACTTTCTTGGTTACGAGCCAGCTGGCTTGAGTTTATATTTCGAGTGAGGAGGAATAACAGCAAATTCGCAGACATTTCACTCCTGAATTGCTGAGGTGACCTCTAATGAATACAAAATGGATGCCTCTGGAGGTTGTGCAGGTATCTTGGTATGTACAGCACAAGTAAGTTTTTTTTTCCCTGTATATGTAGTGTATTGTGATTCAAAATGTTAAAATGTTGTAATCTTTTACTCACTAATTTTTCAACAGCTATAGCCTCGACACAAGAAAAGACAGTGATGTGCTTGTGTGTTTATGTTGTCAGGTTGATCATTAGTGTGTTAAGATCACTGCTCAGTTTCACCGATAAAGGGCTCTGGCTTGAGCAGCACAATGGAAAGGGTGTGTGTTTGTGTGCACAGCAAACTTGCATTCAGATCTGCCTCCAATCCGCTATGCAATGTCCACTTTTCACATTCCAATCAACAACTGATGGATAAAATCATGTCACTGCCCTAATTTGTTTTTCTAATTCGATCAGCTGTTGCAGTAGGAAATACATTGCAATAAGTCGGTCACAACTTCCGTTTCATGCCAACTTTAAGATTTTTTGCAGCAGGGAAACTAATAACATAATGAACAATCTATTTAAAAAGGCCATCTTCAATTGTTCAGCATATGTGCAGTGGATATATTTTGCTTTCAAATTGTATTGCTAATTCAGATGTTGGCTGTTTTTTCTGAGGGAATTAAATGCCTCCCTGATTTCAGAACATTCATGTGTAAGATGGTTTAAGCTTTATCGCATTTTAACTGCAGGAATCCCCTCTGTATTCATGACAATTATCTTCCCTTGCAGATTGGTGGCAGCATGCCTGGGAATCACACTGAAAGAGACATGAGTAACCCTCCCTCTGAGACAATCCTCAATAACGCCTGTGCACAGGCTTATGCCAATGCAAGCGTAAGCTCACAACCCAACAAAAAGCTGAACAAAACTCCAAGCATACTCCCCACCATACAAAAAAAACTATCCAAACCAATGACTTCCAATTTGTCCTTTATTTACTGATGCTGGTCCATTGCCAACAAAAATGATACAATGTTAAATTGGTGTTGGCCGAGCTTGTGAGCTGCTCTGAAAAAACATGCTGTGTGTCAAATCCTACTCTACAGGAAATGGAGAAAATAGGTGGAAGAGTTCTAGACTCCCACTGGCCAGTCAGTATGCACTGAAGTTCCCAGACAATGGTTGGGCATTCATGGGATGTGTGCATTGAAAAATGCTGTGTGGAATGTTAAGTTAGGTTTAAACTATTATATTCATTTAAATTTATTGTATTTACTTATCTAGGTGTATACTAATCCATTTATCACATTAAGTTGTATATGTTAACAATAACTAATGCATTATGAGCTAACACAAACTTTGCAATAAGCAAAAGTATATTTATTAATTAACATTAATCAAGATCAATAAACACTTTAAAAATCATGATACCTAGCACATTAACTAATGTTAACGTATAGAGCCCTATTGTAAGGTGTTCCTAAATATAATTTTCTTACTAATGGGCATCGACTCCAAGGGCCCCAATCGGTCAGAACACAGTCCTCTGGACAGGGAAGTTTTCTTTCTCTGGCCCCAAGAGGCATTTCCTCTGGATCACAGAGGTAGTCCTCTACAGGGTCTGAAAGACCATTAACAGTGTTCTGCATGCACCTTCATAAAAAGAAACAAGCTTGTGAGCTTATTGTTCATTTAACTATTATGAACTATTATGAACACAATGAAGCCATAATAGTAGATTTAGTGTTGTTGTTGTTTGTGATACTCCTACCTTACTTTCCTCGTCTGTACACCTTCACCGCAGTTCTCCTTCAGATCAACATTGCTGACCTTCCAGACGCTCCATGGTTCAGCCACCCAGACATACTGACTACAGTCACTCAGACACGGGACCACTTCATACACCTGAAGATTCATACTAATTATATTTATAATATATAATTTCTTTATATTTACTGGTTGCAAACTGGTTGCTTTTAACATAGGCTGAAGAAACATGCAAGCAAACATAATGTCAACTTCATAATATTAATGAGACAAGCCAATAAGGTTTACAATGTGTCCCCTAATGTTCAGATCTTTCCTACGTTTCATCATGTCAAGTCATACATTTATCAATATCTTGAATTAATGATTCTTTAAAAAAAAAATATTCACATTCATCAAAACCAATTGATTAATCAAGTGAGTGCAAAATTCAATCATTGGTGTGTTACTATGTGATTTAAAACTTGAGATTTTTACCTGAGCCTGTGGCAGGATTCCAACCATGATAGGAGAGATGAAAAAGAAAACAGAGAGCAGAGAAGTTGTTACATGTCAGTAATTTAGAGAACTTCAGAGGACAATCATTTCATGCTGTGTATATTTACACCATTTTAGCCATCCTCTTTAAAGTCTGACGCCATTCTAAAGCATAGAAGATGCCTGCTTGTTTCAACATAATAATTAACCCCTTACTGCGTTAATAATAAAAAAAAAATAAAAAAAAATGTTGTTCTGTTTGTTCTTTTATTTGAACATTTATAATTAATCATAAGTGCATATACAATAGTATTAAATAAATATGACTGGATTCAATGTTTCTACATACCTGATTCACATGGTCCAGTTTGGGGCAGGGCCTTCCACCATTATAAGGTTTTTCTCGAAGCCACTTGGATCGTACTTTGACTCCACTGCCACAAGACTTACTGCATCGAGACCAGTTTGACCACTCACTGAGTTTGCAGTCAGATGGGCAGGGGATAATACAAGCTTCCTCAATGTATCCTGCGAAAGTAAGATAGAGACAAATTAGGGTTCCCTTTCTGTCACTCACTGCCCCGCCTTGGACATACGGTTATAAAGGGAGCGGGCGAGTGAATGCAAGGCACTCAAAGATCTGCACCTGGGTAGTCCCGATCCTGACGTGCTGCAGGAACTGCGCTCTGCCACCGACCTCGCTCTGAGAGCTATGAAGGTCACAGCGCAAGCACTCGGGAGATGGCCACCCTCGTGGTCCAGGAACGGCATCTATGGCTGAACTTGGTCGAGATGCACAACATTGACAAAGCCCACTTCCTCAACGCCCCCGTCTCCCAGTTCGGTCTCTTTGGCAACACCGTCGTCGACTTCGTTCAGCAGTTCTTGGCGGCGAAGAAACAGATGGAGGCCATCTCCCACATCACGCCGCGCAGTCGTAGCACAGGCTGTCCCCCATCTGCTCGCCATGGGCGTTCCCCTGCGAAAAAGCCAATGGCAGCTCTGCCTCAACCTGGGCCCAGCTCTCAGGCCCAGCGTCGAGCGCCCCGCAGGTGGCGTATACCCCCCCCATCTCCAGGACCCCCTCTAAGGGCCCCTAAAACCCCTAAGGGTTCCATTGTGCTCGCTTCCATCAAGAGGGTTGGGCGTTCTCTATCAGAACGGTGTCAACCGAACTGCAAGCGTTCTCTGTCAGCAATACTTGCCTGGAGTTCGGTCCAGCAGATGCTCACCTCATCCTAAGTCCACGACTGGGCTACATGCCCAAGGTTCCTACGACCCCCCTTCAGGGTTTAGGTCGTGAACCTGCAGGCGAAGCTGCCCCGGGAGGAGGCAGACCTAGCCTCTTCGTTGGTGTGTCCGGTATGTGATTTTCGTACCCATGTGGACCACACGCAGGGCTCTAGATGCTCTGAGCAGCTCTTTGTCTGCTTTGGCGGACGGCGGAAAGGGAATGCCGTCTCCAAACAAAGGGTAGCTCATTGGGTTGTTCACGCTATTTCCCTAGCCTATCACACCCAGGCCTTGCCCCCTCCTTGCGGGTTCGAGTACACTCTACGAGAAGTGTGGCATCCTCGTGGGCACTGTGCCACGGCACATCCTTAGCAGACATCTGCAGAGTGGCGGGCTGGGCAACACACAACACCTTTGCTAGGTTCTACAACATCATGGTTGAGTCGGTCTCATCCCGTGTTTTGACAGGTTCGAGCCGGTAGAACTTGGTAATACGGAAAAACTAACCTGGTGTTCCGCTTGCACCTTACGCCCTTCACCAAGCTGATCCAATGCGCCTTCTTTCCCAGGTAAGCCAGCAAGCTCTCGCTTCCTGGATGCTCTTCCTCTCTAACCCTCTGGCCGCATATTCAGCAGTGGAATTCGCTGCCAGACCCACCACAAGTCGAGTGCTCCGTGTTGGGCTTGGGCTCCACAAGCATAGTTCCCGCATAGCTCCCTGTGACATATTTCCCACGGTACGGTCCCCCCGCTGGCAGGACCCGCGTCTCCCTGGGGCAGTCCTCACTGCCCCCCCAGTCGCCGTGTATGTAGCAACTCCTCCCTTGTCAGGCAGGATCTACCACCACACCATGTCCACGGGTGGCTTGACAACCCCTGTGTGTATTAACCACAAGTTACCTCCCCCCAGTTCAGGCAGGTCGTGGTCTCTGCAGGGCCTTTTCTCCCTGAAAGAATATGAACGGGAAAGGACGCCTTCCCCGATGCATCTATAGAGTTAAGCTAGCCCCGGCTGGCTCCCATGCAAGTCATGCTGCCTGTTTCCGTACAGGTACGGGGAACCTAAGACCGGTATATGACACCTTTTATTGGGGGCCTTGGGGAGGGTTACGTGCAGCTGACCCAGCTGCTTCTAGCACGCAATAGCCTGCTTGCAACTGGCTCGGCAGCCACGTAACATGGGCGTTTTTAAGTGGGACCCCTTGTGTCACTACAATCGACACAATGTCGAGTGAGTGACAGAAGGGGAACATCATGGTTACTGTTGTAACCTCAGTTCCCCGATGGAAGGAATGAGACATTGTGTTCCCCTTGCCACGTCACTATCCCTACCACTGTAATGCACCGTAACCGTATTCTCGGCTCCTCAGTGAAAACCTGTCTGGCATTTGCTCACCTGCTCCCTTTGTGGGGCATGCTAATTCTGTCTGCCAACTTGACATTGGCCTTTACTAAAGTTCAAGTTCAGAGGTACGTGAGGCTCTTAAAAGAGACCCCTTGTGTCACTACAATCGTCACAAAGTCTCGTTCCTTCCATTGGGGAACGGAGGTTACAACAATAACCATGACGTTTCTAAAACAGTGTCAGTCAAACCAACATGAGGTTCACATGATGCAGTTATAACAATGGTAACTGGAGTTTGTCTAATACATTTTGACAAGTGAAACAGTGCTGAAGCACAGTGTCTGGGTTTCTGTTGAAGTTTCATTTTACATCACAACTTGCAAAGGTCATGTTTCATTCTGGACATTCTTGGTGGGAAAGCCAGCTATGATAAACAGGCTAGCGCAAGTAAATATCTAAGAATATTTCAGAAGTTTATTCAAACTGTAGGCTGCAGGAGGCTGCAAGTATTCCACACTGGCTATAATGCATTGCTCCTTCAAACCTACAAGCACAACAATATTTGATGCACACAAGCCATTGGATGATTACTCATGAAATACCAATGGCTTTACAGCAGTTTTAATGAGGATTTCAGAAAGACACAAATAGACACATTTCTGGTTGTTGGTTGCATACAGATGTTAAAGCACAATGTGAGATATCTGATTTGCTTTTAGACAGATCGTGACATTTGCTGTGGCAACCTGTCTATGAACCAATAAGAACTCATAAATGAATCCTTCCTTCTAAACAAACCTTTTGTTAATGAGTCATTTTCATTAGAATAGAACGATAGAAAAAAAGATGGCGGCATGTGTGTCAGGCAGGACAGGTGCAGCAGTAGCGCTTTTATTTTATGGATTGATTTTAAATGTATTAAAGCCCACTGATATTAACATATCAACAAACATTAAACAAACAACCCAAGCCCCAAGACTTTCACCGACTGTTCCACTCGTGTACATAGTAGTGTGACAATAAAGTGATTTGATTGATTTGATTTGAACAAACTTTGGCTATGGGAAACATGCGCTGGCAGTAATGTTCATGTATCCACAACTGTACCATTCAACAAAGAAACACAAGCCTTCAACCAAAATTCAACAAAGCAATGCTTTGCTAATCACAATCTGCTTACTACTATCTGGAGATATTCATCCGTGTCCTGGCCCGCGAGGGGAAGCAAATACTGCCGATAGAAAACACAACACATCTGTTTCACAGGTACGCACTCTTTTTTTGTAACAAATCATCGATTGAACACTCAACAAACTAGCCTTGGTTGCCGTCTCTGCTCCGTGGGTGCCGCTGGATGCGGGTTGCCTGTTCGGGTTCCTGCGGCCTGTCTCGTGGGGGTGCCGGTTGGTTCGCCGGCGGCCTGCATGGTGGGGGCGGCCTTCGCACCGGCGGACCGGCAGCGAGACCAGCGATGTGTCGTGGCTCTGGCCGCGGAGGGGATTCCAGCGGAGACCGTTTTCAGCGGCTGCATCGCTGGATCGCCAGGTGTCGCATCTAGCTGTTCGTCAATTTCAGCGGATGGAGGTGACAAGCACTACAGTTTAAGAGGGAGTTACTCATATGGAAACTCCCTGTACAAACTATCGACTAATCCATCCACACCTACAGCGGAACTATCAACAAATCCATCCGCACCGACAGCGGAACTATCAACACATCCATTTAATAAGTCGTCACTCGATCAGACGGCGTGTATTGTAAAAAAGAAGGCCGTAAGATATGCAATAACTACACCTAATCAAACAACATGCAGTGTACGCTCAAAAATGTTAAATGTTGCAATCACTAAAAACAGGAAACTGAATATATTCCAGACTGTCAATCACTCAAGAGTAATCTGGGACCCCAAATTAAAGCCGAGGGGTATTTTAGGAGGGCACTTAAATATAAGAAGTTTTAAATCTAAAGGTGATCAAATCCATCAGCTTTTATTAGACTCTAACCTGGATTTCTTGTGTTTAACAGAGACCTGGCTTAATGAAAATTCACCTTCATCAGCTTTATATGTTCCTGGTTATAAGGTGCATAGAAAAGATAGAGTGGGCTCAAAAGGAGGAGGAGTTTTAATCTATGTAAAAGATCGCTTTCAATGCCATGAGGTACAGTGGTCATGTAATGAATTGGAGTGTATTGGACTTAACATAACTTTATCTCCATATATGTCCTTCTCACTTATTACACTGTATCGCCCTCCATCTTCTAAGAATATATTTTATGAACATTTCGAAAATATGTTAAAGGAATGTAATTTTAATAAGGAGGTGATTATTATGGGAGACTTCAACATCAATTGGGAAGACAAGTCGTCAAGGAAAACACTAAAACAGATCACTGACGACTGTGATCTTACACAGTTGATAAATGGGCCAACCAGATTAACAAATTCTAAAAAAACACAAATAGACCTAATATTTAGCAATAGTCAAGTCAAGTCAAGTCAATTTTATTTGTATAGCGCCTTTCACAACACACATCATTTCAAAGCAGCTTTACAGAAGTTCAGCATTTACAGACGATAAAAATGTAATGTCTATAAAGTCGATAAATCATCATCCTTGTGCAGGGCTCCAAACTGCGACTAAAAATGGTCGCATTTGTGACCAAATAAATTTATTTGCGAGTGTAATTTCTGTCAAGGTCGCCATTGGCAACAGTAAAAATGTACTCCCTTTGATTTTAAAATTTGCATTACATTTCCCGAGATACATTACAAAAGTTTATATCAATAGGCCAAAGCGAATTGTTAAATCCTTTAATATGCTGACTGGACTATCAGACCATAATATGATCTTAGTAGCCAGGAAGCTAACTAACAAGCGTTTCACTCCATTTGTCCAAGAACAAGAATCTTTAAATATCCCCAAAAATATGCAGGGTCAGTTTATAAGTGTCGTCCAGAGCATCAGCTGGGATAACATACTTTTAGGAAGATCGTTGGAAGAAGACAGTCAAAGATTTACACAACAACTGCAGAGATCAATTGATGCATTTACATGCAGACAACGGCATAGGGAGAAAAAAAAGAACACCATTCCTTGGATAACCACAAATATTTTAAATTTAATGAAAAAACGGGATATGGCTTTAAAATCTGCCATTAAACCTAAAGCAAGCAGTGATCGACATATTTTCACTATGTTACGGAATAGAGTAGTCAAAGAGATAAGGATAGCCAAAGCAAACTTCTTTTTGACCATAATTGAAAAAGCAGGAGGTAATACTAAAACTATTTGGAGCCAGTTAAGAAAATTAATGGGACATGATGTTACTAATGCCAAAACAGTTGAACTTGTTGTTAGTGGAAAATTAAGAGATAAGCCAGCTGAAGTAGCTGATGTTCTCAATAATTATTTAATTGATTCAGTAGAAAATATCATCAAGTGTTTTTCTTCTGAATATAAGAACACTCCTCGTCAAGTCGTCATAGAATATATCACTGAGGCAGATGTTGTGAGAGTGATTAGATCTCTGAGGCCATCTCGAGCGAAAGATGTCATTGGAATGAACACTGTTATGTTGAAAGAGCTCTCTGAATCATTAGTATACCCAATTACGAAAATTGTTAACCTTTCAATTGCTCAGGGATTGTTCCCAAATGTGTGGAAGTTGGCTGCAGTCTTTCCTGTGTTTAAAGGAGGTGATCGTTTGTCCATCTGCAACTACAGACCTATTAGTATCCTGCCGGTGGTTTCCAAGGTGGCAGAAAAACTTGTCTCAGAACAAATGATAAATCATTTAAATACCAGTTCCTACTCTCTACATCCATATCAATTTGGCTTCCGTATTAATCATTCAACAAAAACAGCCAATTGCTATTTCGTTGACAAAGTCAAGTCACAGTTGGATCGAGGAGGGGTTGTTGGTGCTGTTTTTCTAGATTTAAAAAAAGCATTTGACACCATTAATCATGGAGTTCTTTTATCTAAGTTACAAACTTTTAATTTCGATACAGGCACTATTAAATGGGTTGAATCTTATTTAACACATCGGACTCAGTTCGTTAGAGTTAGGAATCATCAATCAGGTGTAATTTCCTTATCTGCAGGTGTCCCACAGGGCTCTATATTGGGTCCACTTTTATTTTCTTTGTATGTAAATGACTTGCCAAATGTTTGTCCTAATGCCAACACCCAAATCTTTGCAGATGACACAGTAATCTTTGTACATGCTAACAGTGCAGCTCAAGCTGCTGATCTGCTATCAACCTCAATGCAAAAGATCACAGAATGGTTAAATCACAATTACCTTCAACTGAATGTATCCAAAACTGTATGTATGTTTTTAAGTAAATCTAAAAGCCGCTGTGTAGAACCTGATGTAGTTGTAGCAGGGGAGAGACTACAAGTCGTCTCAGATTTTAAATACCTTGGAGTATACATAGATAATAATCTTACTTTTAAATTACACATTAAGAAGGTTTGTAATCACATTAAGTACAACCTGGCAAATTTTAGATATGTCCGTAGCTGCATGTCAAAAAGGGCCGCTATGATGTTCATGCACTCAATGATTTTATCTCATATCACCTATAGTTTGTTTGACAACCTGGTCACAAGCTAGCAACACTTCTCTCAAACCACTACTATCCCTATATAAGAAAACTCTTAAAGTACTTGATAGGAAATCCATATATTATCATCATTGTCATGTTTTAAAAAAATATAATCTATTGAATTTCGAAAACTTGATTATATATGCAGATCTCTGTCTTGTGTACAAAATTCTGCATGGACTGGCTCCTCCTGTATTGCTCCAGTTTGTGAGCACAGCACCAAATGCTCGCAGATCTACAAGGAGTGCAGCAAGAGGTGACTGCATTGTCCCGTTGAGGAAGAGTGCACTTGGTCAAACAGCTTTTTCAGTAAGGGCTGCTCGTGAATGGAACCTCATTCCAATTCACATTATGAATTTTAAAACGTACGCTTCTTTTAAACTTAACCTAAAGAAATGGTTAATAGGTAGTCAGGACTGTTTCCATTACACTTGACATGAAATCTTACTGCTGCCCTGTTTTCCTTGTCCTGCCTTTTTGTTTGCCTTTTTGTTTGTTTGTTTGCTTGTTTGTGCCTCTTGTGCTATGCCAATGAGGTTGGCTGGCTCATTGTATTCTCTTGTGTTTAGATAGGTGAAACCTCTGTTGTTGGTTATTGTCCCAGCTATATTGTTTGTTTGTTTGTTTGTTTGTTTGTTTTTTAGGTGTGACATATCAAGATCTGTCCAAGGACAGCAGATGTAAAATAGCCTATTGGCTAATTCTGGCACACTGTACATTTAATTATGTATTATTAGTGTGCATTGTCCCTGTTAAATAAACCTGAAATAAATACATTTTAGAATACAGTGACTGATATCAATCTCTTGTCCAATATACACAGTATTGAACTGTCCCTTTATGAACACATTCAAGAAATAAAAGACCATCAGTGACATACAATTTACAGTATACATTAACAATATTTTTTTCATGTTAGATAAAAGTAGGAGTAGATAACTTTGAAAGTCTTCTAGCACAAATTGAGTAGGTGCCATACAAACAGAACATGTTTTTCCATCTGTCTGTGCTTTTTTGTAAATTGTTGTTTTATGTAAACATGCACTAGACGGACATCTTTGACTGTCACGCTCCGCCAAATGCCATATTTTTAAGATGTCATGTCAAGTTAAAAAGAACATCACCTTTTACAAACGTGTCTCGAGACACCTGCGATCTATTCTATTCGTTGTATTGCATCTACAGCAACTTTTCTTAACACAATAACACATTTTGTCTGAATGGCCCCTTATCTCTCTGCCTATTATCATGAGAGGGATTGTTCCAGAGATTTTTGCAAGTGTTTTTCTAAATCAGGAAAAAAAAGAGAATATTCTCACACATACTAATACATTTTGGGCTATCATTTTGCAATTCACAGCCTGTGCCTATAAATTTTAAATTGACAACTCACAAAAAACAATCCAATAACAACAAATCAAAGGGTAAAAAAAAAAATTATGTTGTCTTGAATATTTGTATCCATCATGCACTTTTGATCCTTTTGCACTGAATTTTGTTTTGAAATGTATCTTCTCATAGTTGGATTAAACACAGGCTCGACCCCCAACAAATCACCTCAGGCAATATGTCAATCTGACAGTCTCACAAGCAAGCAACAATGCTTCAAATTGTGAGGAGCACAGAGTCTGAAAGGAGCGAGGGGTGTCTCCTAACCAGCAGGAAATGAAAGAGAGAGAGGGGGTAATGCCCTGCCTCTGTCAGCACATCTGCACTGTAGGGATGCTGAGTCTCTGAGTCACTCACAGGCCTCAAGCTGAGTGCGTACAATCCATACGAATGGATTGTGACTCATAAAAAGAGAAGTCTTAACATCACCGAGCCCTCGCATTGCCCAAAACATTCCACATGCTTTGATCAAGCACTGTAGTTTCCCGCAGTTTAATCTGGGGCTGAGAGGAACGGATTGCCAAATGCTCTTTTCTGTATCCCATGCTGTAGATGATGAAAGGTGCCCATATCGAATTAGACTATGAACACTGTTGTGGAGCTCAAATTTTTTGTATGGATTATTGTATTGACCATAAGTGGGTGTAAAACATACTTAGCGAGATAAGCTCTTTTCTGTCTTAAGTCAAGATAGACTAACTAAAAGTATACATTTTTGAAAACATGCATGCTTCTATTGTGCATTGTTTAGTAAAACATATTCTACAAAGGCCCCAAAACGCTCAAGCTCATATGCATTTCAAATTGGATGAAACTGAGAAAACTGCCTGTAGCTGTTTGTTTTGTATTTTCAGTTTGATGCATGCAGTTAATTGTATCTCATATTTGTATTACTACATACATTAGGGTACAAAAGCCTAAGACCACATTGAAATTATGGCCCTTTTTCACATTAAATCCTGGAAATAAACAAGTTTTAGGATGTTGAGAAATAGGGAAATAAAAGGAAAACAAAATTGCGAAGGAATATTAACCATGTTAACTATTTTGCACAAAGAGCAGATTTCCTTGCCTCCACACAGGATGCTTTTTGGAACATTCTCATATAATGCTGTGATAACACAAATCATCAGGTTTGGCACAAATGTCTGCAGTTCATGTTAGCATTTTCACAACAGAAGCATTTTCTCTAATGGTTTCAGACTTTTGGACCCATTGTATTCAAATCACTTATGTGTGTCATTACTGTTAACCCACCATGACTGTTGCAGCGTGACGTCTCCACAAGGCAGTTATCCTGGTCATAGCACACCATGGCTTGATATCGGTAGCCCTGGCCACACTCCTTGATATCACCTTGCACTTTCATACCCAAAAGACCCTCTACACGGCCACCCTCGGGCAGGATGCAGTCGGACCAATTCCCCACCGGCTGGGCGTTGTACTTGTTGCAGGGGCAGTACTGGGTCTCACTCAGGGGGTACATCTGTGTGTTTTTACATTGCTCTCTCTTTTTGCTTTTACCTGAGCACACAATCACATAAATCAGTAGATTTGAGATCAACAAACTTTAGATGACATAATATAATGGATAGTTAAATCAAAAATGAAAAATATGTCACCCTTTACTTATAATTTTACTTCTCTGTGGAAAACACATGGAGATGCCTCAGTCAGTAATTACTTTCAATGCATTTTTTTCCAAACAAGGAAACGTCTTGGGTTACATATGTAACCCTTGTTCCCGGAAAAAAGTGGAACGAGATGCTGCGCTGAAGAGCGCTTTGGGAACACGTCTAAGTTGTGACCAGCTGTGAATATGTATGCAACATGTCAATGAACATTGACCGGAATTTATAGCCTCTGCCGGTGTAATCATTAGACGCACCTGGTGCAGTGGCTATAAAATAGATGCGTCACCGGTGCATCATCAGGTATTTTGTCTGAAGAGCAGTCCCGGGGCATCCCAGTGTGGCAGAAAAGCGCAGCATCTCGTTCGGCTTTTTTCAGGGAACAAGGGTTACATCCGTAACCTGAGACGTTCCCTTTACAAAAAGCTTCACTATGATACTGCGCTGAAGAGCGCTTTGGGAACGAGAATACCCACGCTGCCGCACTATGGCTGTCCGGATCCCCTAGGGTTGTGTAGTGTGCTCACAAGAGCATAAGAGAGCTCAGACATGGGCTTGAGATGTCGACTCAAGGACATAAGAGCCCGGAGTGGCATGAACATCCAAGCTGTAGAATCTAATGGATGTGTGCGGAGAGGACCAGCCTGCCACATCACAAACATGCAGCAGAGGGACCCCTCTGGCCAAGGCTTGAGAGGAGGCGACCCCTCTGGTAGAGTGAGCCCTGATGCCTACAGGCGAAGCTTGACCGCATGCTTCGTAGGCCAGGGTAATAGCATCCCTCACCCAATGCGACATAGTCTGTTGGTGGTGGCTGCCCCCTTGTTGCGGCCCCCATTGCAAATGAATAGTTGCCCTGACATAAGCCACTGGCTAGTGTGGTGGACAGGGTCTGAAGGGAACGGACTGGACAAAGTCCGTGAAGCCTTTCCTGCTCCGGTGTAGAGAACGGCGGGGAGCTGAAGGCTTTAAGAGAAAGGCACCTTAGGAAGGTAATCGGGATGAGGATGCAAAATTGCTTTGGTCATTCCTGGGGCAAACTCTAAACAGGCTGGCAAAACAGGCAGAGCCTGTAGGTCCCCAATTCTCTTTAGAGAGGTAATAGCAATAAGAAAAACCATCTTGAGTGTCAGAAGTCTGTCAGACGCTGACTCTAGAGGTTCAAAGGGGGTCTCAACCAGACGGGCGAGTAGAGGATGTCTCCCCAAAGGCACCCCGTCCTTCAGGGCATGGCAAGCCGAAATGGCGGCCACATAAACTCTGAGAGTGGTGGGGCATATGCCTGCTGACAGTTTTTCCTGCAGAAACTCCAGAACTGAAGCAATCTGGCAGTTAACTGGATCTGCGTTATGTGCACTGCACCATTTTTCAAAGACACCCCATTTATTGGCGTAGATCCATCTGGTAGAGGGAGCCCTAGCACTTAAAATGGTCTCGATAACCTCAGGTGAAAGCCCTGTGTCCCTCAGTTGGTACCCTTCAGGGGCCAAACGTGAAGGTTCCACAGATCGGGCCGAGGATTAAATATTGTCCCCTGTGCCTGAGACAGAAGGTCCCTCCTGTTCGGAATCGCCCAAGGCGAGCCGTTGAGGATAGACATTATCTCCGTGAACCATACCCTGTACAGCCAGCATGGCGATATCAGTAAGAGGCAAGACCCTTGCTGGCAAACTCTGGCCAAGACCCCCGGGAGCAGAGAAACCGGGGGAAACGCATACAGGCGCATTCTAGGCCATGTATGCGCCATGTGATGGGTAATAGGGCTAGGCCGAATGGAAGAATCCAATACTGGAAGGCTTCGCCCCCGAAAGCGAACCTCAGGAAATTCCTGTGCTGTGGCAGAATTTCTATAAGAAAATATGCGTCCATGAGATCGATCGTGACCAGCCAAAAAGTGATGTTGGGCTTGTGACACAACCTTCTTGATAGTTAGCATCATGAAGTTGAACACCCTGACTGAGCGGTTCAAGCCTCGAAGATCTAAGATTGGACGCAACCCCCCACCCTTCTTGGGGACCAGAAAGTATTTGCTGTAATAGCCTGACTCTTTCTCTGGAGGGGGAATACGTTCTATGGCCCCCTTTGACCAAGAGATTTTGTAGTTCTTTCCACAATAGACATGCCTGCTCCAGTTTCACGGAAGTGGAGACCACGCCGTTGAAACGCGGAGGACAGCAAGAAAATTGAATTCTGTAGCCTGCTGTTCTTAGGGCCCACATAGAAATACTGGGCAGAAGTTTCCATGCTGCCAGGTTTTCTGAAATGGGTACTAATTTCGACACTTCCTGTTGAGGGGATGTTCCAACTTTTTGTTGGAAGCCTCTGCCTCCCGAAACACCAAAGGCGGAAGGAAAGGAGAGGACTCGTGGAGTTACCGGAGGGGCAAAGTGAATGATACACGCGCTCCGTCCCGAGGGGAGCTACCCCCACAGGGCTAGGCACAAGACCGTCAGGGCTTTTTCCTTCTAGAAATTACTTCCCTGAGGTCTTGCTTTGGGGGCACAAGGGGCCGTCTTTACAAGGGGGGCACAATTCGCCACGCCTAGATTTTGAGCCTTCTGTCTAGGAGGACCGGGATGGGGCTGGATGGCCGACAGCCCCTCCCCCCTGAGTGTGGCGCGGAAGAACTTGCCCAAAGGCTTCCTCGTGATTTTTTGCCTCCTGGAACTTGGTGATAGCTACATTCATAGCGTCACCAAATAAGCCAGAAGGAAAAAACGGGGCATCGAGAAGGAATGTTTTGTCCTTGTCTCTGATGCCCGATAGGTTAAGCCACAAGTGTCTCTCCGCCTTCCCCACAAGCGTGCAGGTGGTCCTGCACAGCTTTGTGGGGAGAGTGGGTCTCTTTAGCGATGATGCCTAGCCAGGCGAGAGATAACCCGCAAGTGTCTCTTCTACCGGCTACATCACTGAATACTTCAACAGACTAGCCTAGTACACCTGTAACACTGCCATAGTGTGCAGGGCAGCACCAGCCTGACCTGCTGTCTGATAATCCTTCCCCACAAGCGTGGAGGTGGTCCTGCACAGCTTTGTGGGGAGAGTGGGTCATAGAAGAAAGGAAGGGACTTCCTAGCGTTCCCTTCCCCCTTTTTTTATTTATTTCGATTTTATTTATTTATTTTGGCCACCAGACTGAAATCTGTCTTCTAGTTTGAAGTGTTTGGGGGGGGGGGGGGGGGGTCTCTTAATTCCACAGCCACTTTATTATTATGCGCGGGATTTACAGAGGTTCAGTGTACTTGTGAACCGACGAGGTGCCGAGGCACGCTTCAGGCTTATGAGGATCAGCTGGATCTGGGGAGAGAGCGAGTGAAAGGGACGAACCCGTCTCTCGCTCCTCAGCCAGATCCATACGAGAGCCCCACGAATGAAGTGTGGGCGCTGACTCCCGGAAGTAAGCAAGGCGAGCGCGAAGCATTTTGCCCGAGTGCATATCGCAATGCCCGCATTTGTCTCTTAATTCCACAGCCACTTTATTATTATTCACGGGATTTACAGAGGTTCGGTGTCCTCGTGAACCGAAGAGGCGCCGAGGTGTGCTTCAGTCTTACGAGGATCAGCTGGATCTGTGGAGAGAGCGAGTGAAAGGGACGAACCCGTCTCTCGCTCCTCAGCCAGATCCATACGAGAGCCCCACGAATGAAGTGTGGGCGCTGACTCCCGGAAGTAAGCAAGGCGAGCGCGAAGCATTTTGCCCGAAAGCAGATCTCAATGCTCACACCCGCCCCAGCGCGAGAACAGCATGCTCTTCCCCCAAACAAATAAAACAAAACTGATGTGTGTCTCTCTCGGCCATAGAGCGGAGACAGGGGAACATGCATCGTTTGCCTTGATTTTCCTTTTTTTTTTTTTAGAGGAAAGAGAAAGGAGAAAAGGTTCACAGAATCTAACTCCTAACAGAGGAAAGAAAGTTTGACAGGCTCATGACAGCACACAGCACAGAATGGCTCTGAAGACACTGAAGGTGACGCATCTATTTTATAGCCACTGCGCCAGATGCGTCCAATGATTACACCGGCAGAGGCTATAAATTCCGGTCAATGTTCATTGATGTGTTGCATACATATTCACAGCTGGTCACAACTGAGACGTGTTCCCAAAGCGCTCTTCAGCACGCTAGCATTTCCTTTTGTGTTTAATGGAAGCAAGAAAGTCACATGGGTTTGAAACAACATGAAGGTGAGAAAACTATAACTGATTTTTTATCTTTTTATTTTTTGGGGGTGAACAATGATTTAATTAAAATGGTTCAATGTTCAGGGAATCTTTAAATATTTTTAAATAAAATCGTCAAAAATTAAGTTAAACATATCCTAATTTAGATTTATCCAAGTTAAAATAACTATGCGCTTATCTCATGTAATCTTTTTGGACAGTTGCCAGACTTAAAGCAGATCTTTTAAAGGGCAATTACACACACTGTATTTTTGTAACCTTCTAAATCAGTGACTAAGCGCCTCATGGCACTTTACGCTACAGATTAAAACCTATTTCTGGCTCAGTTGAGATTCAGGCACACTCATGTAATTGACAGCATTTAGCAAAACTACTTAAATCATGGAGTGTTTTCCAATCAAGTTAATTCATCACGCAAAAACCTGTCTTGTTCAGTCTAGTTTAACCAGGTATTATCTTTTATTATCAGGTATTATCCAGGTATTAACTGGTTATGTGCTGCTACATGTGTGTTAAAATAAAGACATTGCCATTCTTTTCAGTGTAAACATGCCTCCTTTCCATGTAAATTAGTTTTATTATAGACTTCACCGGCACCATTTTATTAAGACAAGTGGTACAGATGAAAAGTATGCCAGATAATGCTAGTCTGTTGAATCCTTGACAATCAAGCACTCAGAATTGGCCAGCACCATGCAAATTGCATTTAGCACTAATCCTTTGGCCCTGTCTGCACCATTACCTGATCTACATACATCTTTAGAAACTCGGGTACTAAATCAATGCTGACAATGGTGCTCATTCATGTAACTCTTGTAAATATATGAGTAAATCGGACCTTCCCGAAAACTGTCCTCCAGATTCACAAATGCCTGTACACCTGAGAATTGTTAGTTAAATGTGTGCATGTCAGTGAATTCAAAATATTAATAAATACAGGGCATGTGCATGTTCATTCACAATTATCATAATCCACACCCACAAAAATGCCTTTTAAGGACGTCCTCAGACATGCCAGTAATTGTGAATAGGAAAATGAGGAACAGTAATGAAAGGGTTTTAAAATGAAGTGCATTCAAATCACAAAATTTAGATTTAGCAAACACGCTGGTGTGGTCACAAAGAAAGTGAAAACCAACTGTCATTGCATGTTTTTGGTGTCATCTGAGGTTCTTTTGTGAATCAAACAATCCAAGAGGTCAAAAGAAATAGTTGACACAAAGTTTTAGTGTAATGTTCAGTTCAATTATGGAATAGAATGCCTGAAGAAAGTCTTTAACCGAAACGTTGTAAGCTAATAAATATTTGCAAGTAAAATGACAGAGTGAGGGTTTTTTCCATTTTCATATATTAAATAAAGAAACTGCCCAACCTGTCACCTTATAGGGCATACATTTTCTCAAGAAAATTAGACAAAAACGACATCTTTCCATTAACTATTTTTAAGCAATTAATTCTTAGAGTATTTCCCCATATACCATAACTAAGTTCAATTAAAAAAAAGTAGGTGAGAACAATCTGTTTGTACATTTGTTTAGTCACTTAGGCAAAGACACCTTTGCATAAGCAAGTTATCATTGCACCAGCTGATTCATATAGAAGCAGCACTTACCAACTAGCATCCTTTTCCTGGTTCTAACGCCCACACAATCAGCAGCACAGGATGAGAATTTGGACCAGTTAGTCAGCTGGCAGTCATTCTGGCATGGAAGCTGACAGTATTGAGTGAGTTGAGGCATAGGACCAGCAAACTTGAGACATGCTGAAACATCTACCGGTCCACCATCTAACTTCTTACAGGAGACAGCTGTGAGATAGAAGAGATATCACAAACTGATAGGCATGCATAATACAAGATAATTAACAAAAGAGGCAACTATGACACATTACATGATCGACAGCATATGAACACCCAAGTGTGAAGACAAATCTTAATGCTAGGGCATAGAATGAAATTATATATATATATATATATATAAGGCAAAGACAAAAGGCAAAACAAAACAAAAAAGCAAAGCACAACAAAACAAAACGTCTAGGTTACGGATGTAACCTCCGTTCCCTGATGGAGGGAATGAGACGTTGTGTCGAAGAAGCGACACTAGAGGACTCTCTTGAGCACCGAATATGCCTCTGGTCTATGAAGTCCAATGAGAAGTTGGCAGACAGTATGTGCATACCCCGCCCCGGACATACGGGTATAAAAGCGAGGAAATACGTCGAGTACATTCAGGAGCCGGAAATGGCCGGGAGGACACAACGTCTCGTTCCCTCCATCAGGGAATGGAGGTTACATTCAAGGAGTCCAATTCAAGGAGTCCAATTTAAATCACACTATGCGCTGAGCCGTGTACGTGTACTGCTGACACAGGAGCGGGCAGGTAATTTTACGTGCACAAACGACCAACTGTGTCAGACTGCACATACCCTTCCCCAATGCCCCCAAAAAGTCGTCGGAATCCTTCTGGTTACCCTAGGCAGGGGAACAAGGTGACGCTTGCCAACCTGGGAACGGGCCAAGCCTGACTGGGCCTCTTTTCTCTCTATGTTTCTCCGCATAGAGCAAGAAAAGCCGGGGCCCTTACACGCATCAAGGGAAGGCGGTCTTACCCAGTTTCCTATTCTTTCAGGGAGAAAAGACCCTGCGGAGGCCACACCTGTCCAAAAGGGGAGGAAAAGGTGGCGAATACATCACATGGGTTTTTTAGGCAACATGTGGAACGTGGCGCAGTGGTAGATCCAGCCTCAAGGAGGGGGGAGTTGCTACAGCATAGCGAACAGACGGCAGCTAAAACTGCCTAAGGGAGACGCGAGTCCACTTCGTAAGGGGACCGTACGGAGGAAAATACACACAGGGGGAGTCCATGTAGGAGTCCCGATCTGTGGAGCACCTATTCCAGTACAGGGTAGATTGAGTACCCGTAGTGGACTGGGTTGGCGAGTTCCTACGCTGAACTGCGGACCCATAAGCGCTAGGGAGGAATCAACCAGGGATCCGGGTGAGTGGGTTCTCCTGGGAGATAAAGCGCACAGTTTTACCTCGTCTGAGGGAAAGGGCGCCAGGTGCAAGTGATTCACCCGGCCAGATCGTCAGCGTGTTACCGAGTTCTACTTGCTCGGACCTGAGAAAACACGGGACGATACTGACTCACAAAGGTATTAGGTGTTGCCAAACCCGCTGCTCTACATATGTGTGGCACGTGGAGGGTGGGGCCGGTTCGTGACTCAACACGCCCGGTCCCGTATTAGGCTAATCAAGCCTCCTAGAGGGTTAAAGGCCAACCGTGGAAGACGGGCGTGAAAGAGAGATCGTTCATTTGTTTTCATGTGTCTTATGTGTTTGTATTTTGAGTTTTACATTAAACCTATCATTTATATGTCAAGCCAGTTTCTCGCCTCTTCCTTGCCCGTGAGCGTGAACTTTTTTACATTGGTGCCGAAACCCGGGAAGGAAGAGGGAAGAGGTCTTGGGAAGACCACCGTCCGCGAGCGGGGAGGGGATCGCGACCGACCGGATAACCGCTGCGAGGGGTGGGGGAGTCCCCTTCGGCTCCCCGAGAAAGCGGCGGGGCGTTCTGTCCGCCAGGGGCTGGAGGACTGCCTCGGATCCGCCTGGAGGGGCGCGGCTGCCGTTCGGTAGAGGGTGGAGGAGTGGCTGAGGAACAAGCTACGGCGTATCGGAGAACCGGCCCCGCCCTCCACCGAGCCACAGTCTTCTAGGGAGGTGCCTCTAGCCAGTGCCCACGAGGATGCAATACTCCTTGTTGAGTGCACTCAGACAACATATATGACTGCCGGACCGAACTCCAGGCAGGTGTCGCTAACAGAGAACGGTTGCAGGTCCCCGACCCTCTTGACGGAAGCGAGCGCGATCAGCAGGGCCGTCTTTAGAGAGAGGGCCCTGAGTCCAACTGATTCTAGCAGCTTTCTGTAGGCCCGCGAAGGCCACTGAGAGATCCCAGGAGGGGAACAGGCTTGGCCGGGAGGGGTTCAACCTCCGGGCGCCTCTTAGGAACCTGATGATTAAGTCGTGCTTACCCAAGTACTTGCCGTCTACTGCATCGTGGTGGGCCGCAATAGCAAATTTGCCAGCAAGGGGCTGTCGTGAGGAGTACGAGATCTGAGAACCAGGCCCGGGTGGGCCAATAAGGAGCCACAAGGGTGACTTGTTCCTCGTCCTCCCTGACCTTGCACAGCACCTGTGCAAGAAGGCTCACTGGGGGAAATGTCTACTTGTGCAGCCCCGCAGGCCAGCTGTGTGCCAGTGCGTCTGCCCCGAGGGGAGCCTCCGATCAGGCATACCAGAGCGGGCAGTGGGAGGTCTAAAGGGAGGCAAACAACTCTACCTGGGCCTTGCCGAATCATTCCCAAATCAGCTGGACAGACTGGGGGTGAAGCCTCCACTCTCTACTGGGCAAGCGTTGTCGTGACTGGATGTGGCGGGAGCGTACGCCACCTTGGCGATGTATGTAAGCTACCGCAGTGGTGCTGTCTGACCTGATCAGGACATGTTTGTCATGAACTTGCGGGAGAAACTTCCGCAGGGCAAAGAAGATAGTCAGCAACTCCAGGCAGTTGATGTGCCAGCGCAGTGGGGCCCCTTTCCAATGGTCTGCTACTGCGCACCCATTGCACACAGCACCCCAACCCAATCTGTAGGCATCGATCGTGACCAAGATGTGTCGGGACACCTGCTGCAAGGGTACTCCTGCCCGTAGAAAACAGAGGTCTGTCCAGGAATGTTTGAATGTTTGGCGGCAGGCGGGGGTGATCGTCACACGGTGCGTGCCGCGGCGCCATGCTCATCTCAGGACTCAAGTCTGAAGCCAGTGCTGAAGCGATAGCCGCTGAAGTGCGCCGTAGATCCAACAGCAAGCAGAGTGGCAGAGGAACAGGGCAGGAACTGGTGTGTGACTTGTAGCTGGCTGCATACACGACCATCGGCTCCGAAGAAAATTTCTGAATGAACTCAACGTATTTCCCCGCATTTATACCCGTATGAAAATACTGTCTGCCAACTTCTCATTAGCCTTTTTTTCATAGACCAGAGGCATATTCGGTGCTCAAGAGAGACCCCTAGTGTCGCTTCTTCGACACAACATTGAAGTGAGCGACAAACAGGGAACTATGTTGAAAGTAAACCAACAGTAAAGAAAACTCTGCTTGTCTCTGGGCAACACTGATAAAGATAAACCCACTTTCATCTGCAAAGCCACAAATATTGAATGAAGATAAGCATCTTGTAATGGATTACACTACTAGACGTTTTAATGCCTATTGACTCGGGAACCAGAGCAGATCCAAACATATATGATGAAAGCCATTGTATTGGATTTCTTCTTCTACCATGTCTGTGTATTGCAGGATATTATGGGTAATGGTTACTAATGTAGGCTGTGCTGAGAAGTGTTGTGTATCTTGATATCTAATTAAGCTCTTTACATTATGGTTCTAATGTGAATCTGGGAATCATCTGCAGACACCTCTTACTTTGACCAAAGACCAAGCTCTTCATGGGATACATGTCCTACAGTCTTACAAGTAAGACATATTATTTTTCTTTTAATATTGTTTTATATTTTCAGACAATATTTTAAAGTCTCCATATAAATGCATGTCAGTTATGAATTATGTGGAACTTTGTGTCTAATTTAATGGTAAATGCAATGGTAAATAAGAGATATTTCGTGATTGTATAGCACCAACATCAGCTGTCTTGAGGCATAAAAACCAACACTCTTATCTTTCATTTTCAAAGATGTTTTTCAATCACACCATAGTAAAGGGCTTGCGTTTGAACCCAGAAAGTCTTTACAGGTGAGAGTCAGAGCAAAGGGTTTAGCTTTTGACTGCTTCAGAGGGGGTCCTATATAACTTGAACAACATTTATTTTTTATAATATTTTATATTTTATTAGCATTAACTCACTTCAGTCCGGGTGGTGGAAGACAAGTCTCAGTTGCCTCCACTTCTGAGACAGTCAATCTGTGCATCTTATCACGTGGCTCACTGTGCATGACACTGCGGAGACTCACAGCATGTGGAATATCATGCTACTCTCCACGCACAACTTACCATGCACCCCGTTGTGTGCAAGAACCACTAATCGTGACCACGAGGAGGTTTCACTATGTGACTCTACCCCCTCTAGGAACCGGGCCAATTTGGTTGCTTAGCAGACCTGGCTGGAGTCACTCAGCATGCCATGGATAACACCATTGGTGTTAGTCAGCGTCAATCCTCACTGAGCTACCCAGACCCCCACATTTAGACAGATATTAATGTTGTTAATAAAGAGCCAAATATAGTGCTATGATGCTAACTCTCAGTCACAGATCAAATGACAACAAATCATATGCATTTGCAACCTGTTTCAAAATCTCCCCAGCTTCAATGTGAACCATAGCTACAAGAATAAACAAAGTCATTTCAACATATATGGCCTACTATTGTAAGATGTTGCATCTTTCTTATAGATAGTTTGATGATGAGGGGTCTTCTGTACCTCTAGTCTGTATTCCTGGTCCACAGGTCTCCTGAGCTCCAGGAGTGTCCTGCCGAATGGTCCAAGGCACCAACTGACATCTACGCCACTTGTGAGTTTTCCACCTATGGCACAGAGAGATAGGTTTTATACAGTGGGGACCCCCAGAAACCCCCAGACCCCCTAGAACCCCCCCCCCCCCCCCCCGTTCCCTGATCATATGGCGAAATAACATTACTTATTGCCCACCCCCACAAAGATCTCATACTAGTACCAGCCTTGTATACCTGTAGCCTGGACAAAAAGATGAGGCATCACATTCCTTTTCCTGGAAGAGCACTTCTGGGCAGTCCTGGCCCCCATTGGCTGGAAGCTGAACAATGATACGTTTCCTGGATTGCTTCTTTTTGATGGCACCTCCTTAATTTACACAGGAAGAGATATCAAGTATAAATGCAGAAAAGCTCATAAAGAAAATGTTAACACTCATAAATATAATCAGTACATAAGCTCTGCCTGATTATGTTGCAATTATCAAGGTTAGCCTTAAATTGTGCAAAAATGGCAGAACATTCAAGCTACCATATGCTTTGTGATTTAACGACTTTAATATTAAGTGCTATTCAGAAATGAAAGGATGATAATGAGGGCACAATGGTCAGCTTTTTAAAACTTGATTAAGCGATTTATCCTCTCATTGAACTTCTCCACTAGGAAAAGGCATTTATAAATATGTGTCTCGTTGATGATTATTCATTCTCTTTTTATAGCATTACAAGGTAGAGGTACAAATTGAGAGGGTAGTTCCCTTTGTAAAAAATAACAGATAGACAATTTTTTTGAAATTGATCAAATATGCAAACATATTGTACATTATTTAAATGTAATCGATGCCAACAACAAAGAAGAAAAAAATGGATATGTAGTGCAGGATGAAAAAAAAAAAAACATTGGCACATTAAACAACCTCTCCTACATGTTTCCTACAAAACACACTCACAGAAAAAAAATTATATTAACAAGAAATAGCAATGCACCACAAGTATGTCTTATATAACAAATTGCTCAGATATTGTCTACTTATTATAATATTTGCTCTGGTTCCGACAGGCGGGGTTGCCAGGCAACAATACATTTCATAGTGTTGATAGAGAGCCACTGTGGAAACAAAGACTGTTTTTAACACTCCTGATGGAATGTTGAGAAAGCAACAAATAATAATTTATTTTATGCACATTAACCAAAAATCGTTTATTGATGTTGATTTAAGATAAATTCAGCACACAGATATAAATGTTATAAATGTTCCTGTAAAATATAATCTTTCCCATTTATTCTTCAGTTCAAGCAGAAACGTCTAGGTTACTGTTGTAACCTCCATTACCTGATGGAGGGAACGAGACGTTGTGTCGAAGAAGCAACACTAGGGGTCTCTCTTGAGAGCCTTATGCATCTCTGAACTTTGAGAAAAGGCCAATGAGAAATTGGCAGACAGAATTTGCATGTCCCGCCCCCGGACATATGGGTATATAAGGAGGGAAATGCGTCTGTTCATTCAGGATTTGTCTGAGGAGCCGACAATGAGGTTCGGCCGCAACAGTGGCTCGGTTCAGCAACGTGGCCGGGAGGACACAACGTCTTGTTCCCTCCATCGGGGAACAGAGGTTACAACGGTAACCTAGACGTTGCCCATCTGTCGCTCACTTTGACGTTGTGTCAAAGAAGCGACACTAGGGGTCCAATTTTAATCACGCCATGCGCTGAACTGTGTATGTGCGCTGCTGACACAGGTGCGGGCAGGTAGTTTGCGTGCTAAAACAACAGGCTGTGCCAGACTGCACGTACCCTTCCCTAACGCCCCAAAAAAGCTTCAAGATGGCGCCGAGTATGGCTGCTGCGTCGCGAGCTCCGTCAAAACACTGCAGTTTATTGTTTGTTTTGTTTACAGTTCTGTGTTTTTTTGTCTTGGATGTTGTCTGCCTTATTGTGTACGACAGACAAACGCTTTTGGACATTGGTTCGGCAATCACACACCGAAAACCGGACTTCACATTCCTCAATGCCGACCCGCGGTCTACAAACACGCCAGCGAATCCCTTTGTTTGGGCTGCCTGGCCGCGGAAACGCAGACGGAAAAGGGGAAAAAGAGCCGGCGTTCTCATCAGATTAAGACGTCGCGCAAATCTCCCCCCGCTACCCAGTATACTACTGGCAAATGTTCAGTCTCTGGACAACAAGCTCTGCGAGCTGAGAGTGCGGATCTCTTTCCAACGAGAGACGAGAGAATGCTGCGTTATCTGTCTTACGGAAACCTGGATGTCCGCGGAGATTCCAGACTCGGCCATCGAACCCACGGGTTTCTCCGTGCACCGAGCGGACAGAGCGAAAGACCTCTCAGGTAAAAGCAGAGGTGGAGGTGTATGTTTTATGATCAACAAATCATGGTCTGATCAGAGGAATGTACATTTTATCAGGTCTTTCTGCTCTCCTGATCTGGAATTTCTCATGCTTCTGTGTCGACCATTCTGGCTACCGAGGGAATTCACAGCGGTCATTATCACTGCTGTGTACATCCCCCCACAAGCCGACACAGACCGGGCACTTAGGGAACTGTATGAGTGTATAAGTCAGCAGGAAACCGCGCACCCTGAGGCCGCGTTCATTGTTGCCGGGGACTTCAACAAAGCCTACTTTAAAACAATAGCACCAAAATACCACCAACACATCAGCTTTAACACACGAGGGGACCGGGTTTTGGATCATTGCTATTCTCCTTTCCGGGATGGCTACAAATCCCTCCCCCGCCCACCATTTGGCAAATCCGACCACTCTTCCGTTCTGCTTCTGCCCGCTTACAGGCAGAAACTGAAACGGGAAGCACCCGCCCTCAGAATGATCCAGTGCTGGTCGGACCAATCAGACTCTGCGCTACAGGACTGTTTTGATCACGCGGACTGGGAGATGTTCCGGTCTGCCTCCGATGACGACATCGAGGTTTACGCTGATAGCGTAACGTGTTTCATCAGGAAGTGCGTAGAGGACGTTGTTCTGACAAAAAATATACGGATCTACCCCAACCAGAAACCATGGGTTAACGGCGATGTTCGCGCGGCACTTACTGCGCGGACCACCGCTTTTAATTCCGGGAACGCGGAGGAGCGTGAACAAGCCAGTTATGCCCTCTGTAACTCCATCCGTGCAGCCAAACGCCAGTACAGGCACAAAATTGAAGAACAGTTCAACACCACTGACTCCAGAAGTATGTGGCAGGGAATTAACACCATCACGGACTATAAACGGAATAAAAACTCCGCCATGAACACCGCTGCCTCTCTCCCGGACGAGCTTAATACATTTTATGCTCGTTTCGAGGACAACAACACCGCCCTCACAGAGAGAGCACTCGCGGCCGATACTACAGAGGCTGGTTCACTCTCCATCTCTGTTGCGGATGTAACCCGATCCTTCCGACGGGTGAACATCCGTAAAGCCGCGGGTCCAGACGGCATTCCGGGCCGCGTCATCAGAGCATGCGCGAACCAACTGGCTGGTGTTTTTACGGACATTTTCAACTTGTCCCTATCCCTGTCTGTAGTCCCCACATGCTTCAAAACATCAACCATTGTGCCTGTACCGAAGCAATCAAAAATCACTTGCTTAAATGACTGGCGTCCTGTTGCCCTCACCCCCATCATCAGCAAATGCTTTGAGAGGTTGATCAGAGATCACATCTGCTCTGTTCTGCCCACCTCTTTGGACCCATTGCAGTTTGCCTACCGCAACAACCGCTCCACTGATGATGCCATTGCATCTACAATACACACTGCTCTTTCCCACCTGGAAAAAAGGAACACATATGTGAGAATGCTGTTTGTAGACTACAGCTCAGCATTCAACACCATAGTGCCCTCCAAGCTTGATGAGAAACTCCGGGCTCTGGGCTTAAACAGCTCGCTGTGCAGCTGGATCCTGGATTTCCTGTCAGGCAGACGTCAGGTGGTTAGAATGGGCAGCAACATCTCCTCATCACTGACCCTCAACACTGGAGCACCACAGGGCTGTGTTCTCAGCCCACTCCTGTATTCCCTTTACACACATGACTGTGTGGCGACACATAGCTCCAATGCCATCATTAAGTTTGCTGACGATACGACGGTTGTAGGTCTGATCACTGACAATGATGAAACAGCCTACAGAGAGGAGGTGCACACTCTGACACGCTGGTGTCAGGAGCACAACCTCTCCCTCAACGTCAGTAAAACCAAGGAGCTTGTGGTGGACTTCAGGAAGAAAGACAGAGAACACAGCCCCATCACCATTAATGGAGCACCGGTGGAGAGAGTCAGCAGCTTCAAGTTCCTCGGTGTCCACATTACTGAGGAACTCACATGGTCCGTCCACACTGAGGCCGTTGTGAAGAAGGCTCACCAGCGCCTCTTCTTCCTGAGACGGCTGAGGAAGTTTGGAATGAACCACCACATCCTCACACGGTTCTACACCAGCACCGTAGAGAGCATCCTGACTGGCTGCATCACCGCCTGGTACGGCAATAGCACCGCCCACAACCGCAAAGACCTGCAAAGGGTGGTGCGAACGGCCAGAAACATCATCGGAGGTGAGCTTCCCTCCCTCCAGGATATATATAACAGACGGTGTGTGAATAAAGCTCGGAGGATCATCAGAGACTCCAGCCACCCGAGTCATGGGCTGCTTTCACTGCTTCCATCAGGCAGGCGGTAACGCAGCATCAGGACCCGCACCACCCGACTACATGACAGCTTCTTCCCACAAGCAATAAGACTTTTGAACACATGATATCTCACGATCATCAATCAGCACTGCACTTTATTAATCATCACTCTGTCAATATATTCTCCCAATTCAATTAGTGTTTATATATATTTATACCTGTATCTAGTGTATGTGTATTCTACATTGTGTGTATTGTGTACATTTGTTATGTAAATTGTTTTGTGTAAATATGTTGTTTATTGTAAAGTGGTTTATGTCTCGTCACTGTCATGACTGCTATGTTACTCGGAACTGCACACAAGAATTTCACCTACTGTTGCACTCGTGTACACAGTAGTGTGACAATAAAGTGATTTGATTTGATTTGATTTGATTTGAAAAAATCATCAAAACCTTCTCGTTCCTTACACGCCGACATGAGGGGAACAAGGTGACATGCCAAGCATGGGAGCAAGCTGCACCAGCTGCGCCTTTTCTCTCTCTATGTTTCTCACATAGAGTTAAAGTGGCTGAGGCCATCTTAACGCTATCACACGCATCTGGGAAGGCGATCTTTCCCAGTTCCTATTCTTTCAGGGGGGAAGACCCTGTGGAGACCACACCTGCCCAGACTGGGGGAGGTAAAGAGTGGTGAAATACATCACATGGGCTTTTAGGTCACATGTGGAGAATTGCGTGGTGGTAGATCCTACCTCATTGGGAGGAAGGAGTTGCTACAAATGGCGACCGGGGGTCAGTGAGGACTGCCCAAGGGAGATGCGGGTCCACTCGCAAGGGGACTGTACCGCGGAAAATACACACAGGGGGATAAGCCCACATGGGGGCCCAATCTGTGGAGCACCTATTCCAGTACAGGGTAAATTGAGAACCCACATTGGGTTTGGTCGGCGAATTCCTCCACTGAATTCGCGGACCAGAGGGCTAGGGAGGAGTCATCCAGGGAGCCGAGTTAGTGGGATCTCCTGGGATAAGAGAGCACAGTATTGCCTCAGCAGAGGGAAAGGGCGCTAGGTGCAAGCGGTACACTGGGTCAGTTGTTACCGCGTTACCGAGTTCTACCGGCTCGGACCTGAGAAAACACGGGATGAAACCGACTCAACCCTGAGATTGTAAAATATCGTAAAGGTATTGGGTGTTGCCTAACCCGCTGCTCTACATATGTCTGCTAGGGAGGTGCCTTTGGCCAGTGCCCACAAGGATGCCACACTTCTCGTCAAGTGTGCTTGAACCCACAAGAGGGCGGGCACGGCCTGGGAGTGATAGGCCAACGCTATGGAGTCAACCACCCAGTGGGAAATCCTCTGTTTGGAGACAGCATTCCCTTTCCGCTATCCACCAAATCAGACAAAGAGCTGCTCAGAATGTCTAAAGCTCTGCGTGTGGCCCAAATAGATACACAAAGCATGTACCACACACAGCAATGAATGGGCTTGGTCTGCTTCCTCCAGGGGCAGCCCTTGCAGGTTCACTACATGGTCTCTGAAGGGAGTCGTAGGAACCTTGGGCACGTAGCCCGGTCATGGTCTTAGGATCACATGAGTGCCTTGCCGAACCGTTCCCAAATCAGCTGGACTGACTGGGGGTGAAGCCTCCACTCTCCGCTGACCGAACGCTGTCGTGGTAGTGCATCCACTCACATTGCCCGGGATGTGAGTGGACTTGAGTCGCTGCTGGCTCCAAAGGAGGAGACGACGGGCAAGTTGTGACATGTAACGGGAGTGTATGCCGCCTTGGCGATTTATGTATGCTACCGTAGTGGTGCTGTCTGATCGGATCAACACATGCTTTCCCCGAACTAGTAGGAGAAATCTCTGCAGGGCAAGAAGTACAGCCAACAAGTCAATTCAATTGATGTGCCAGCGCAGCGGGGGCCCTTCAGAATGGCCCGCGGCGCCCTAGTGTTGTCGAAGCGCCCAGGGGCAAAGCTGCACTACCGTGCAGAGAAGGTGAAAGTCGCTGATATGTGCCGTAGATCCAACAGCATATGCTGATACCAGAGATGAGAGAAAACCAATTGGGACTCGCAGCTCGCTGCTCACACAACCGTTCGGCTCCAAAGAAAATTTCTGAATGAACAGACGCATTTCCCTCCTTATATACACGTATGTCCGGGGGCGGGACATGCAAATTCTGTCTGCCAATTTCTCATTGACATTTTCTCAAGTTCAGAAATGCATAAGGCTCTCAAGAGAGATCCCTAGTGTCGCTTCTTCGACACAACGTCCAAGTGAGCGACAGACGGGGAACCTAAAGAAAGTACCTTTAATATATATTGGTGTATATATAGGTGTATATATTTTTATTTTTATTTTTTTTTAAAGCAGAACAGCACCTGTCTGGCATGAGGGGGGGCAAGGTGTCCAATCACTGTATGGAGTGACGATGCAGTCTCTCTTACAGGGCAGAAGACATGGTCTCACTGTCTCTGGACGCAGGCTCTCTGGACACCTACATAAACACATTAAAACAGGATGGAGATGTTCACACTAACCAGGACCATATTTTCCAAAAGCATCGTAAACCTAAGTAGATCATAGAAACCATTAGCGCCAAAAGTTTCAACGATCAACTTAAGCTTGCAATGCTTTTGGGAAACACAGCCCAGGACAATGAAATCAGTGAACATAGCATGCCATCACTGTGAATATATGTACCGGTAAATGAGTAATTGGCTTGAAATACTTTTGGGAAGTAGACATTGTTCTTCAATGTAAACATGTGCTAGATGGATGTCTTTGATCATTATGCCGCATTCAACTGTCTTTTTTGGATGCCGCACAGGTAAAAAAGCATGTCAAATTTTAAAAGCACATATTGAGACACCTATATTTTGTTATAGGCATAGCTTTTTTTAGGGCAAGAATGAATTTGATCTAGACGGTCCCTTAGTATAGCGCAAAATCATCCAAGTAACAATTTCATTGTTCTTGATACACTGTATTCTGAACAAATGATAATAAAGAGTTAACTTGACTTCTTTTAAGACAAATACTATAAGTGTAAACTGCATAATGTAAATAAATGAGTTCAGTCTCAACAATTGTGTTTTTGTTATAGTTGTGCTTTTGACACTTATACTGTCAATATACTGTATGACACTTTCTTCTCCTTTCTGTTCCTATCACTGTGTCATTCCAATTTCCCTGTTCCTTTCACACACAGTCCCAGCCCCATAATGATCAGCATGCAGCTTGCGTGTGCAAATCTGCATCTGTATGTGAATGTGCAGATATGTGGGTAAAGCCCAGCACATGAATAACCCTGGGAAGAAAGCAGTTGCTCATTTCCATTGCCAGCATGGTGTCCCTGAGCACTCTGTTTCCACAGCCACTGACAGAATAATGCAGCTATTAAACTGAATAAATAAACAGATAATTTATTTTCCCAGTAGACACCTTGAGGGGGAGACCAGACCTAGATGCTTAAAACTACCAGCTGAGAGCTCATCTACTTACAGTTGCAATCTGTCAATAAAGATCATGCGCTGGACTGATGATGGAGATTTATCAAACATAATAGATAATATGCTTCAATATCTATTGCAACAAAGGGTAATAAAAGTTCCTGGACTGTCTGTGACCTGCTTGAGGACAATGAAAGGACACATAGAGGCATTGTTATGGGTAGACAATGAACAGAAGTAATTATTTAAATATGTATGAGGATCTAATTATACCTTAAAACCATGATTAATGGTTAGGAAACATTTTACCAATTAGTAAGCTCTTTGTAACATCTTGTGAAGATGAGTGCTATATTATATCTAAATATAAAATACAGTTAGACAGAATAAAACCTCTTCTTTCAGCAAGCAGCTCAATATACTACATTATCTTGATTTTTATTTTTTTATTTTTACAAAAATGCACACACACATACATGCATGCACACACAAATAATTAACTGCAATGAAATAACATTTTTCATTAACTTTTTGTATTTTGTTTAGTGAATTCCAAAGAAAGAAACACATTAATAGAAACATACTTTTTTGGTGGCACCTGGCCTACATTGACCCGGACACAGATGACTTTCCGTGTCTGCATCCCTACCGAGCAGAACGCCTCATTAGTGCCGACTCCTGCTCCACTGTGTCTGAGCGAGCTGTTGGCAGGAGGAACGGAGGTATTCTCTATGCACTGACCCCAGGGTCCCGTTTGCCAGTGGTACACAGTGCATGGATGATCATTACAGTTACGCACCTCCTGCAAGGCGCTGCTGTTTGGGCACTGACCCCCACCTAGGAGATAAAAGGGTTATGGAAGTGTTAGAATTAAGGGTAATTTATAAACCCAAACCATTGTGAAATAAAAGCTGTTGACCTGGTATTTGACCATCCTCTTCATCATTAAAGACTAACCAACCCAAACAAATGTACTTGAGGATTTGTGTCAAACGTCCACCTTATTCTTAAACATACGCTTAGTGAACATTTTATGCAGAGACATGTGGCGTGTGGGAATAGCGGTGATTTCAGCCCCATTATATCAAATATAACACTTATTCTGCTGTCTCATAGATGCATTTATTAAAATTAGATACTTGTTCCAATCTTGCAAATAAAACTCTCCACGAATCAGGGAGGTCGTTCAGCTGCTCCATCAAGATGAGTCGGCTCCCTCATGATAATGCGCATTGCGTATTGGACGGAAACATGCACCAATTTTTATTTTCTTAAGTTGAATTTTTAGAAATGCACTTCAAAAATGCTAATCATTTAGATGGAAAACCAGCTACTGAGATCAAATTTTTTCCACATTTTGATAGTTAATGTGAACATTTACTGAAGCTCTTGACCCGTATCTGCTGCCACACGATTGGCTGATTAGATAATCACATAAATAAGTAGGTGTACAGGTGAACCTAATAAAGTGGTCTCTGAGTGTATATTGTCTTGGTAATGTAGGGAGTCAATCTATAATTAACTAAACTAAACTGTACTCAAATATTTGAGCCAAACGTCAATCTAAATCTAATTGTACAATTTTACAAAAACATATAGAGTATAAATTTTAGAATAAAATTATAATTTCAAACAACACACAGAACACAGTAAATGGTTAAAATTGGGCCTATTCATCATGGCAGTGATCTCTCTCTCACACACACACACACAATCATTTGAGATTTACATTTTATAACTTGTGATTTATTCTACAGAAACAGCATATGATCTAATGTCAGACTGCAGTATGGAGGTATGATATTGGACCAACTTTGCTCAGAACATTTTGGATTACAATATCTATACCACAACAGGGTGATAATCTGGAACATCCCTCCACAAAATATCCTTCTTTCCTAATTACTATTATTGTTAACTTTTGCTTTTGTGGTTTGTTAATCTGTTATTTTCTTATATACTGAAGATATATACACATACAGTACATGCTCTCAATAAGAATAAAAACATGTACTAAAGTGGTATTGTGGCTATTTTTTTATTTAAAAAGTTGACCCTGTGAGCAGCTCTCATGGACTTGATGAAATATGAGCAGTGTTAAATATATGAGGTTACTGTGACTGTAACCATAAAGATGAGAGCTGTGACACTACAGGAACTCAAATTTATTGCTTGGTTTTCATTAGAAACCACAGTGAGGCAAAGCAACAGAATCCCTGTGGACTAGGCAGCCATTATCTAAACAGTGTGCACAAACAACAACACACCAACCAATGACAAAATGTTAAACCAGTGAATGAGAAAAATGTATGTTTTTCAGCAGCGTTCCTCAAGAGCACCTGAAATAATGAATAATTGGCGTTTCCTTTGTAGCAACGCAGAACAAAGGAGTTCAGTACCTCATTTATTAAAAAAAGGTTATCGACTACTACCACACACTTCATTAGGCATGTGAGAATCATTAGAAAACACTTGCTGCGAGTTGTTAGGCAGAGACACCATAAAAGAGAATAAAAAATACTTCAAAGTTACAAAGGGGAAGTTGTTTAACCCAAACTTCTCATACTATTGCAGGGCATGCCAGAGAAGTGCATTAGCGCAGCTACAAAAAGCTGCACCAGAAACACATTGGGTTATTTTTTGACCTGTGGCTCAGATGAAGACTAATCCTAGTACAATTACAAAAGTGAGTCAGTGCATAGCTCTTTGAGTAATTTCATGCTCTTCACCCAACTCTGCTCCATTAAGGGCTGCAGGTCATTTTGCACCTCAACACATCCACAGTCAGATTTGAATTAATCTTCTCTTGGTGTTGGACACAATGCCATACTCAAGAAATTGTTGGTTCTGAAATTGTCAAGCTCTCCACTGAAAAAGTGAAAATATTCCAAGTGTTAAAATAAAAGTATATATATAAAACATAAATAAATAAATATATAAATAAATAATATTAACATTTTTATTTAAATTGTATCCTAATGGTACACACTCTGGTTGGAATAAGTGAGATCTTAGGCCTTCTTTGGAGAGAAGGGAGGGCGATCCACAATTCAAGCAATGAGTCTGTGGATACACTGTGTTGATATTTAAAGACCTCATGGTATCAGGGAGGAGGGTCATTTTCATTCTAGAGAGCATTTTATTGGACAAAACTCTGAAGTGCAAGATGAGTCATCAATATTTTGTTATTTGTTTTCCCAAAAGGAAATGTTTTCTTTATTTTTGGGGGAGAATGGTCATGTTTTAGAAATGTATGATTTTTGTGTAAAAGAACCTATGAAATGTGCATCAAAATCTTATGCGCATGCTTGAGGTGGATACATTTTTTTCAGTAATAAGAAATGCACATAAACTGTGATGGAAACACATTTGCCGAAAAATTCCTGAAGAACAAATTGCGTAGAAACACGGCTTTATCCGCTCATTTTTTTTTTGCAATATTTTTTTTTTTTTTTTGGCTGCATAAAATACATTAGCAGCTTGGACGAAAACTATTGTCACCAAAGGTTTGCTGCATATTAACCACAGTGAAGAGCTGAAAACCTCTGGCAGTGAATTGCAAGCTCATTTGCTTGTGAAAATAATGAGTGGGAAAGTTAATCAGACCACTAGATTTTTTGTAAGGGTAGACAGATTTAAAATCACAAAACTTTCATTTTGATTTCATAAGGTCACATCTCCACTTAATTTAACACCTAGTTCAGGTCTTAGAGCCTATACAACGAGTTGAATTTCCCTACTGCTCCATGCTAATGGACCTCTCTTCATCACCTCACGGATTGCAAGCAGAGCTGTATCTACTGAACTTCATGCTACCATCAGCACACACCTGCTTTCTCAGACGCTTTTCATCAATTTGATGCACCGTCTCCTGAATCGTTTGATGGTTAATGATCTGAGCACCACAGCACGAAGCACAATCCACCATAGGGCAAAACTCATCATTGCGCATATGTGACAACACATTCATGATAAATCCATAGAGGTATCAAACAAACTACTTACTGGGGAGACTGGGATTAGTTGTCATATTTTTGAATGTCAACATCTGTGCACATACCTTAACAGGGTCATTAATTAATTTTTCCTTGATCTTTCAACATACAACATACTATAAATAAAACACACTGTAAGTTTCAGAACTTGTAACTTATTCCTCACTGCAAAATGAGCATTTACTGAAACCAGGCTGCCACAACAACTCCACTACTTCCTCCACATTGTGATGTCACAGTGGTATTCATTCGCATCTGACCACCACCACAACAACATCTCAACAGCTACTTTACCTTATCACTTCTGTAGCCTGCTCAGTAGCTGTCAATGTGATGGCACAGAGAGAGCAAGTCAGTCAATTGCAGAAAGCCAATCATAACATTGTTTACTGTGGCATTTACTGTCAGATCTTAAAGGAGAAGCAGCACAAAAACAATTTCTGACAGGGTCAATAATGATGGAAAATGGTTTTACAAATGTATGACTGTTTTTTGGTGTAAAAAACCCTATATTGACAGTACTATTGAACCTCAAGAAACATATTAAAATAATTTAAAAAGCATGCCATGACCCCTTTAAAGTGTTATCAACAGTAAAAATAAGGTCTCGGTTACTGTCGTAACCTCTGTTCCCTGATGGAGGGAACGAGATGTGTATCGATGTAGTGACACCAGGGGTCTCTCTTGAGAGCCTCGGTTACCTCTTATCTTTCAGAAAAGGCCAATGACAGAATTTGCATGCCCCTCCCCCGGACAAACAGGTATAAAAGGAGGGAAGCATGCATCTGTTGGAAAATACATCACAGGAGATTATTGGAATAATCAAAACATGTGGAGCACCTGTTCCAGTACAGGCAAATTGTGCCGGGGGGGGGGTCTGGTTGCAAACTTCCTCTGCTGAATTTGGAGCCAGAGGGCTAGGGAGGAAGGACACACAGTGTCCGTGACTTGTGGACTTGACTGGGGGAGTAGAGCACTCGTCTTCACCTCAGGGGAGGGGAAAGGAGATATGCACAAGTGATACACCTGCCAAGCTGTTCTGTATTACCGAATTCGGAAGTATTCGGAAATTTCAAAACACAAGACGAGACCGGCTCAACCCGGAGATTGTAAAATCTTAAGAAGGTATTGGGCTGAGATAGTAGCTGATAGTAGCTGCTCAGAGTGTCTAAAGCTCTGCGTGCGATCTAAATATGTGCGCAAAGCACGCACTAGACACAGCAATGCTAAGGCTGGGTCTGCCTCCTCCCTTTAGTTTGACTGACTCTAGCACCTCAAACAGCTCTCTCCGAAGGCCGAAGAGGACCATGGAGAGATCACATGAGGGGAACAGGCATGGCTTAGGAGGGTTCAGCCTCTGGGCACCTCTAAGGAACCTGATGGTCAGGTCGTGCTTCCCTAGCAACTTACCGTACACTGCGCCGTGGTGAGCTGCTATGGCGGCTACATAAACCTTCAAGGTGGAGGGGGAAAGCCACCTTCAGATCGGGAAGAACTCCAATTTGCAAATAAGCACCACTTTAAGGCATAAAGCAGCCTGGTAGAGGGAGCTCTGGCTTGAATGTTTGTGTCTACGATGGCTGGTTGTAGACCATTTAGACCTTCAATATCCCATCCAAGGGCCAGACGTGGAGGTTCCAGAGGTCTGGGCGTGGATGCAAGAGGGTGCCCCATCCCTGAGAAAGAAGGTTCCCTATCAAAAAGATACACTTTGATGCTGCGCTGATTTAGCGCTTTGGGGATGTCTTTTGTAGTGACCGGCTGTGAATATGTGTGCAACACGTAAATGAAATTGACTAAAATTTATAGCCTCTGCTGATGACATCATTGGATGCACCTGTAACAGGGCTATGAATAGATGCACCACAGGTGCATCGTCAGATCTTTTGTCTCAGATCATTATGTGTGTGTTGTGCTTCTTGAATATCAGAACTTTCTACTTTCCTCTGTACTCTGTTAGGAGTTAGAATTGTTAGGCAGTGCGCAGAAACCTCTCTCTATTCTTAAAAAAAAAGAAGAAAAAGAATGACCGATAAACAAAGCAAGCGGTGTGTGTTCCCATGTTTACGCTCTATGGATGAAAAGGACACACACCAGTTTTGTTTTGTGTGTTTGGGGGAAGAGCATGCTGCTCTTGCATTGGGGCGGGGCAGGTGTGAGCTTGTCAAAATGCTTTGCACTCGTCTCGCGTCACGGGGCTCTCGAATAGATCTGGCTGAGGAGTGAGAGACAGGTCCGTCCCTATCACTCGCGCTCTCACAAGATCCAGCTGATCATTCTCGTAAGCCTGAAGCGTTCTTCGGCACCTCTATGGTTCACGAGGGGGGTGCTGAACCTCTGAACATTCCACACACAATAATAAAACGGAATTACTACACCTAGACTGGCCACGCGAATAAGAGACCCCCAAATGTTCCAAACTAGAAGACAGATTTCTGTCTGGTGGCCAAAAAAAAAAAAAGGAAGGGAAGGGAAGGGAAGAGAACGCTATATCAGTCCCTTCCTTTCTTTGATGACCTCCATGACGAGTTCTCACGCACACCCACAGTGCGGCGGCGTGGGTATTCTCATTCCCAAAGCGCTAAATCTGCGCAACATCAAAGTGTAGCTTTTTAATAGGGAACTTCTCGGGTTACTTAAATGTAACCCCTGTTCCCTGATAAAAGCGGAACGAGATGCTACACTTCATTGCCGCACTGAGGATGCCCCAGGACTGCTCTTCAGACAAAATACCTGACGATGCGCCTGTGGCACATCTATTTATAGCCCTGCTACGGGTGAATCCAATGACGTCACCAGCAGAAATTCTAGTCATTTTCATTGACGTGTTGCACACATATTCACAGCTGGTCACTCCTAAAGATGTTCCCAAAGCGCTAAATCAGCACAGCATCTTGTTCCGCTTTTATCAGGGAACAGGGGTTACATTTAAGTAACCCAAGAAATCCTTCCTCAGGGGAATTTACTATGAAGGTGCTGTCGCGAGGAGCGTGAGATCCAAGAACCAAGTCCGAGTTGGCCAGTAGGGGGCCACGAGAGTGACTTGTTCCTTGTCCTCCCTGAACTTGCACAGGACTTGTGCAAGTAGGCTCACTGGGGGAAATGCGTACTTGTGCAGCCCCCATGGCCAGCTGTGTGCCAGCATGTCTGTGTCGAGGGGGGCTTCCGTTTGAGACTACCAGAGCGGGCAGTGGATGGATTCTCAGGAGGCAAACAGATCTACCTGTGCTCTGCCGAACTGACCCCAAATCAGCTGGACTGCTTGAGGGTGGAGTCTCCACTCTCCGCTGAGCATTACTTGCCATGACAGTGCATCCGCTGTGGTATTTAGGTAGCCCGGGACATGAGTGGCATGCAGTGACTTTAGCCACTGCTGACTCCCAAAGGAGTAGATGACGGGCGAGTTGCGACATGTGACGAGAGCGAACGGCACTTGGAGATTTATATACGCTACTGTCGCTGTGTTTTCTGAGTGGATCAACACATGCTTGCCGTGGATCAGTGGCAGAAATCTGTGCAGGGCAAGAAATATAGCCAGCAACTCTAGGCAGTTGATGTGTCAACCCAGCCGTGGCCCTATCAAGGAGCCAGCGACTGTGTGCCTGTTGCACACAGCCCGACTGGGAGGCATCTGTAGTAACTAGGACGCATCTGAAAACCTGCTGTAAGGGGACTCCATAAAGACAGAAGGGCATCTTGAAAAAGATGCATCTTTAAAAAGACATTTAACGTCAATGTGTCTTACACTTTCAGAGAAATATATACTCTTTTTTTAGAGGGCTGTCAAATCGCCAATTGGGGCTTAGTCTGCACTGGTGTGCAGAAGAAGAGAAAAGCCACTGAAATGTGCCGTATCTCCAACAGTGTATGCTCTTTTAGTGGCGAGTGGAACAGCAGTGTGTTTTACTCAGTTCGCTGAAACACAACCGCTCGGCTCCTAAGAAAAAAGTCTGAATAGATGCACACTTCCTTCCTTTTATACCCATATTTCCGGGGGAGGGGCATGCAAAGTCTGTTCGCCAATTCTCATTGGCCTTTTCTCAAAGATAAACGGTAACCGAGGCTCTTAAGAGAGACCCCTAGTGTCACTACATTGACAAAAAGTCAAGTGAGTGACAGAAGGGGAACTGACTAAATAAAATATGCTGATTGTTTAACACTAAAGCCCAAAGTGTAGTCATACTTGCCTGTCAAATAATACTCCATTTGACGGTGCACGCATACACAGACAGTTGCCGCATGCTTCAACTGCTATAAGACACTGGACTATTTCTCTTCAGTAGTTTAGACTCATAAAGATGTCTTTATATTCCTTCAGTTTTTACCTACATCTCCTGTTATTTTTTAAGTCTTCTTCTAGCATTATTCATGACAGGAATGGCTCAAATGTGAGTAGTGCCTCATTGTGGATCCACTAATTCATGCAAATAATCCCAGGAGCATGCACATTTTGCATGTTCAAAAATGTGCAGTTAGAAAATTCTGGCTCAGAGCTCGATAAGAGAATGATAAGGAAATAAACTAATCAATATATTGACATCTAAAGCCACATTTTATATTGCGATTAACCACAAGAATGATTTATGAAACAGCTAACTAAAACTGTAATGAATAAGTTGAACAAAATGATAACATTAAAACACGTGACAACTTTCCCCAGTGAAAAAATATATAAACTTGCACTGACCTGATATTTATGAAAAGGATCATTTTTGTTATTTCAGTTAAACTTTTGTTATTCATCTTAATTATATTCACTCACCGGCCACTTTATTAGGTACCTGAACATCTACATATTCATGTGATTATCTAATAAGCCAATCGCGTGGCAGCAGTGTAATGTATAAAATCATGCAGATATGGGTCAGGAGCTTCAGTTAATGTTCACATCAACAATCAGAATGTGGAAAAAAAAATGTCTTTCAGTGATTTAGACCATGGCATGATTGTTGGTGCCAGACGGGCTGGTTTGAGTAATTCTGTAACTGCTGATCTCCTGGGATTTTCATGCACAACAGTCTCTAGAGTGTAAAGAAAATGGTCCGAAAAAACAAAAAACATCCAGCGAGCAGCAGTTCTGTGGGCAAAAAACGGCTTGTTAATGACAGAGGTCAGAGGAGAATGGCCAGACTGGTCCAAGCTGACAGGATGGTGACCGTAACCCAAATAAACACACATTACAACAGTGCTATGCAGAAAAGCATTTCTGAAAGTACAACACGTCGAAAATTGAGGCGGATGGGCTATAGCAGCAGAAGACCCCTCCAGGAACCACTGCTGTCAGTTTAGAACAGGAAACTGAGGCTGCGGTGGGCACAGGCTCACCAAAACTGGACAGTAGATGATTGGAAAAACATCAACTGGTCTGACAAATCTGGATTCCTGCTCAGGTACACAAATGGTGGGTCCACTGCAGCCTCCGTTTTCTGTTCTTGGCTGACAGAAGTGGAACCCAATGTGGTCTTCTGCTGTTGTAGCCCATCCGCCTCAAGGTTTGACATGTTGTCCATTCTGAGATGGAATTCTGCTCACTAAAATTGTACAGAGGCCTTATCGGAGTTACTAGTGGTGCACTGATTTGGAACTTTGAAGCCGATACGATCTCTGAATTTTCAACACTAAGATCGGCCGATAAGTTATATGTTTATGCCCCACACAGTAAAATTACAGTAACACTTTTAAAAAGGTTTAATTTGTTAACATTATTTAACAACATTACTGTAGATAACATGAACTAATTAACTTAATGTGAGTTGCAACATAGATTAATACATTTTGAAAATCATAAGTTGTATCAGTTAACTAATAATATATAATTATAATTATAACTAATAATTAATTAATAAGTTAATGCACTATGAACTAACATGAACTAACAATGAACAACTGTAATTTTATTAACTAACATTATGATTAATAAATGCTGTAAAAAATATATTGTTCATTGTTTGTTCATGATACCTAATGCTTTAACTAATGATAACGAATGAAACCTTTTTATAAAGTTACCAAAATTACATTAAAATTATATTAATTGTGAATTGCTAACATTTACTCTATTTGTTTTGAAACAGTTATGAATAGTTCTGCTGTCAATATCAAAAGTTCATTGTAACATACAAGCAGTAAAAACCAGGATAGCATCACACACAGCAGAGATCCGTTCAAAAATAAGAAAAATATATCCATCACAAGCTCTAAAACTGCTCCAGTGAGAAATCATTAATATCTATGATTTGCTTACTGTCTTTGGAGTTTTGCTGTAACACAAACCATTAATTTTTAAGCAAATGCATGAAGACGTGGTGCTGTTATGGTTAAAATGTTATTTCTGTGATTAGTGGTAATGTGACCAATATTAATCTGATTTAAATTGGGATCCTCTCAGAATAGTGCTGAGATGAGTGACTGATGATATATTGAGAGCAGCTGGAGAATTGTACATGTTTGATTGACACCACGAGTGAGCATAATGAAGGCAGTGAAGCTGAAAGTGCTCATGATCGTTCAAACAGTCTCTATCACTCAACACAACGTCTGATTGTCACTACTCACGTTACACACATATACTCCGATTTGTATCTGCATGTTTATTTGTTGTTTAATTCGTTTTTATACCCTTTAGCAGCCTCTTTATCATCTTCCTGCTCACAGTGCAGGGAGTCAGAATTACTACCGTAATGACTCTAGAAAATGGTCAACTTAATATTCATTGACATGTAATTCTTACACAATTAAAAAAAAAAAAATACCTGCAGATTCATCGAAATAACAGTATGTCTGAAAGTTTACATTTGTGAATACTTAGAATTGCCAGAAATTCACCCTCCAGAGGCCACACTGTTATGCTGTTTAAATGGTCATTCATTAGAGTAGCAGTGCATGTGTGATTCCCTGCATGCTGCAAAAAAGATCAGCCCTAGGCATGATCGGCTGATCACAGATTTAAGACTAAGATCGGCTGATTAAGATTCGTGGCCAATAGATCGGTGCACCCCTATGAGTTACCGTAGCCTTTCTGTCAGCTACATTGACCTGAACTGCTGCTCGCTGGATGTTTTTCGCACCAATCTCTTTACACTCTAGAGATGGTTGCATGTGAAAATCCCAAGAGATCAGCAGTTACAGAAATACTCAAACCATCCCTTCTGGCACCAACAATCATGACATGCTTCAAATCACTGAGATCACATTCTTCCCCTATTCTGTTGGTTGATGTGAAAATTAACTGAAGCTCCTGACCCATATCCGCTTGATTTTATACATTACACTGCTGCCACACATTTGGCTGATTAGATAATCGCAGTGTAGTTTACTCTTGCCTAAATGTATGCCAGTGTGGTTTTATTAACTTGTTTACCCGCCAGATACATCAACAATATAATTTTGGAAAATTAGAGGATAAAATTTGAAAACTGCACTAAACAAAATAAATACAAAAATAAAAGGAATTTTAACTACAGTAGATGCTTGAAACCAAAATACACCACCACTGATTGAGAACATTTGCATTTGTGTACACTTCCCCAAGTGAAAACTAGCCCCACTCTACACTATACTAATGCAATCATGACTGTAAACAAGCTGATTTGCTCCCATCTGCAGTCTGTTCCCTCAAGCCGCAAGTACAGGATGTGGAAATGAATATCTGGCTGGTGAGTGGCAGAGGGAAGAAGAAGGTTTCAGCCCAGAAGCAATCACTTAACCATCAGTCTATTTTACATCAGACACACACTCTTACATCTTCAGCTCACCTGAGGTTTGAATCACTTAACACTCAGAGATCCTCATAACTTTCTGATGGGTGGCTTTTTTTGCAAGTCTGCCCACATGGAAGATTGCTAAACTAGCACTAAGGAGGTTAGTGCATCTAGCTATTCACAACCTGCTAATGTCTACTTAAACATCTGTGTGGCTACAAAGCTATATCAGCAACAAATTAACTACATTATCTTTAGAAATAAAGGTAGTGATTATACCAAAGAGGGCAGGAACCTTTGGAACCATAGAGAAAACTTCAAAAAGACAAAACAAGCTTTTATAGTCTAGCTTTGCATTCAATACAGCTTTCAAAGGTTAATCACAGATAGCACTACCATATACAGCCATGGCCAAAAGTATTGGCAGTGACCTAAATTTTGTGTTTTCTGCTTCAGTTGTTGTGGTGTTGATTCTAGATTAGTGTGCAGAGTGATCTGATGCATTTTAAATAATTGCATAAAGCTCCATTGGCCAAAAACATTTACTTTATCACAAAAACCCAAATTTCGCTGTTTTTTGGCCCTGGCACAAAATGACCAGCTAACATAATTTCACTAATCATATACTAATCCCAGCTGCACCTGGGAAAGTGTGAATAAGTATTAGTCAGTTGAAAGCACTCTATCATTCTGATTGAATTATAAGAGCAGACTGATTGCTATAAAAGGAGGGAAGAAGTGCTTCCAATCATTGTGTTCTTGTTCGCAATGGTTACCTCTAAAGAAAGACATGCAGCCATCATCGCTTTGCATCAAAATGGCCTCACATGCAAAGAAATTGCTGTAAAGAATAGTGCACCTGAAATAACCATTTACCGGAGCATCATGAACTTCAAGGAAAGAGGTTCAACTGCAGTGAAGAAGGCTTCAGGACATCCCAGAGTGTCCAGCAAGTGCCAGGACCGTATCCTCCTGAGGAGTCGGCTATTGAATCGTATCACCGCCAGTGCAGAGCTTGCACAATACTGGCAGCAGGTTGGTGTGAGTTTATAGACTCACACCAACAACAATGGCCTGTTGTCAAGAAGGGCAGCAAAGAAGGCACTTCTCTCCAAGAAAAACATCAAGGACAGACTGAAATTTTGTAGGAAGTACAAGGATTAGACAGCAGAAGACTGGTGCAAAGTTATTTTCTCTGATGAAGCCCCCTTCCGACTCTTTGGGACATCTGGAAAATCGATAGTCTGGAGAAGAAAAGTTGAACGTTACCATGAGTCCTGTGTCGTGCCAACAGTGAAGCATCCTGAGACCATCCATGTGTTGGGTTGTTTTTCATCAAGGGAGTGGGCTCTCTCACAATTCTGCCCAAAAACACTGCCATGAATAAAGAATGGTATCAAAGTGTCCTGCAAGAGCAACTTCTCCCAACGATCCAGGAGCAATTTGCTGGTGATTCGTACATTTTCCAGCATGATGGAGCAACATGTCCCAAGGCAAGAGTGATAATGAAGTGGCTTTGAGATCATTACACTGAAATTTTGGATCCGTGGCCAGACAACTCCCCGGATCTTAATCCAATAGAGAACCTGTGGTCAATCCTCAAAAGACGAGTGGACAAACAGAAGCCCACAAATTATGATCAACTCAGAGCACTAATAAGGCTAGAATGGGTTGCCATTAGTCAGGATTTGGCCCAAAAGATGATATCCAGCATGCCAGAGTGAATTGCAGAGGTTATGAAGAAAAAGGGTCAACACTGTAAATACTGACTATCAGTATATATTGAATGTTTTTGCCAATAAAAGCCTTTAAAACTTATGAAATACTTATCATTGTTTTCCAGTATACCATAGAAACATGTGAAAAAATTATCTACAAATTCTGAAGCAGAATGAAACTTTACAAAACACAAAATTTATGTCACTGCCAATACTTTTGGCCATGGCTGTAATGTTAACCAGAGTAGTTTTAGCTGTAGACTGCATCTAAAGCATGGCATTGTTCTCAGAGTGTAACATATTTCCACTAGTCCTTATCATGCATTATTGTCACCCAAGCAACAAATATTGCAGTAGCTGTAAAATGCAGAGGACAGAAACAAAAAATCAAAACAAACAAAAAAAATAGCGAGTAGTCATCATGGTGGAGGAGAAATTGGAAGAACACAGGGATTGTGATTAAAATATTTGTACCTTCCTCAGCATTGTAGGCCATAATGGAGCGTGCTCTGGTCTGCTTGCCCTCTGTGTTTTTTCCTGAGCAGCTGTTGGAGCACAGAGACCAGGTAGTCCAGGGACTGAGCACACAGTCCTTTGGGCATGGCACCTCACACAGCAGAGGCATGGGGAGGATGGCATCACGACACCGCTGTCTATCCACATATTTACCTAAAAACAGCAAAAGATAGGGCAAGTTACACATCAAAACCGTGGACCCCATGAAGACTAGCAACGATGGATGAATCAATCTTGAACTAGTGATCATTTTGAAACTGATGTTTGACATAAAATGGTTATCCTAACTTTTTAAAAAGTGGTTTTAATATTTATTTAGAATGAAAATTTATGTGTATCATAAGCTTTGAAGTTATCCAATAGTTGTTTAATATTTGTCACAGACAGCACTTGTGCCTCAGTCATGTTGCTCATTCAAACAGATAGAGCAGTGCTTACCAAAGTTAATAACAGAGAAACATTTTCTGGCATTATTCGAGAGGAAAAACATTTATTTTATTTTAAAGTTGTTGAAAGACTGACTATATACTGGAATTAAAACATACTATATATGTTTAATTAAACAGTCTGATCATTTGCAGTTAGGGCTTATTAAATGTTTTAAAATGATGGCTTTCATATACAATGATAAATGGCTAAAATGACCAGCAAAATATAGAAATATAATAATAATGATAATAATAATTTTTACCCCAAACTTGAGTGTTATAGTGATAAAGTGTAGATATATGAGGAACAGTTTTAGAGTAACATAGTCTGCAAACACCTTTGAGAAAGAAAAATGTTTTTCTCAGTAACAAAATGCTTATATAAAATAAACACTTCAGAAAAGAGTGCACCATGTCCTGTTCTTTTCAATTAAATGTTGCATTTGTAACCATGTACAAACAAATGAGTCTCTTTTGTCCTAGCAAAAATACATCTTTTTACCTTAAATTCTGTTACAAAATATTGTTTTTGCTTACCGAACAGTTATAAAACAGTTAGAAATACCAGAAATACAATAACTTGCATTTATATATATATTTATTTATATATAAATGCAAGTGTGTATGTATGTATATATATATATATATATATATATATATATATATATATATATATATATATATATAATTTAGATAATTGATATATAATTATATAGGACATGTATTTAGCTATATAAATTGGCAACATTTCAAAATTGATTATCTTAGTTCAAATTATCTCAAAATCAGCCTTTAAACATTTAGCAGTGCATGGTGATAGAAAGTAGTAGTTTAAATTTGTCTTGCTATTTATCTGGGAGAACTTAAATTCAAAAATGCCTTTGATTTATAGGGGCCTTTAGCCCCATTGCATTTGAAAGAAAATGCTGATATGATCAGTCCTTATAGGCTAGCAACCACTTTGTGGAACTTATCAGAATTCAAATAAACTAATTATTCATAAAACCGTGAGTATGATTGTGAAAATGCTAACACATAAAAAACTAAATCCATTCCTGTGCTGCAGCACAAGAAATACACCTACAGATTTAAAAACAGGAAAACGGGACAAGAAAAGCAAAGTCAAACATCACTCATTGATAAAAAAAAATACATTGTGTGAGCATTAATAGACTAGTCACTGTGTGCATAAATAAATTTACCCAGACAGAGAATTCACACATGCATACAATCCACAGCCAAGTGCTGTCATTATGTCCAACTGTGCACAGCAACAGCACAAACATTCAGTGCCAAACTCCCACATTCACTCATATGTAATCTTAAGGATTTCCCTTCAGTAAATTAATTTCCACACTATTGCACTCCATATACGCTTACACATACGTATATAGCCCTTCATGAAAATCGTCATATTTATGAAATATTAAGCAATATGCAAAAGGGTACAGACTGCACAGATAGAACTCCTTTGCACAGTTATGGCTTGTATTTTCCTCAACAGTTTAACAGCGTGACGCAGAGGTTCTGTAGACATTAATGTGCTTCTAGTGCACATAAATTCTAGATTACCTTATACATCAGCTCTTTAAATTCAAATAGAATGTGACAGCTGTGCTCTCAGAAGAGAGAAGACCCAGAGATTTTGCAAACACATGAAAGGCAATCTGCTCTTAAAAGTGTACACTTTGTACAGAGTCAAGGCCCTCTGTTAGACCTTTCAAGATCAACATTACAAATTCATTCTTTTTTAGTTTCGAGGTAAACCATAAGAAAACATAATGACCTACTATTATTCTTTTAAATTCATTACATGAAAAAAAAAAAAAAAAAAAAAAAAAAAAAAAAAAGCAGCTCACAAAAATAATTACACTGTAAGTACACCCAGTTCATTAGTATATTTAATTACTGGTGTAATTACACTGTAAAATTAATATTGTAATTTTAATTGTGACCTTTTTTTGTGAGATTGTGATAAAAATGACAATACTATATTAAATGAAATAAAAATGTATTTAAAATTAAAAATCTATTGTTAATTCATTAAAACTTATAAGAATGTGAAATAAGTAATGTAAACATGCAAAGATGCTGTAAAATGTATTTTGTGCAATTTTCTTTTTTTGTAAATTAATATGTGCTGTATATATAGGTTATCATTACATAGACTATAGGGGGTACATCGAGTAAATAATTTTGGTCATAGGGGTTCCACAGAGAAAACAATTTCAGCATTTCTTGGTTTAAATAGTATCGGCCACAAAGTGCAGCTATTTGTACCCCTAAATAATCTAGTCAACAGGTGACGCTGCAGTAGTGTGGTAATAACAAGGTTATTTATTCTAAGGTAAGGTTAGAGATAGATCTTCAAGGAAGAAGAGTCTAGGAAGCTCTCAAAATTCCACACCATCTCACTGATGAATGTAGAGGGAAATATTTACCTGGATATTATTGCCCACAGAATTACAAAGTATATGTTGGGAAACCACTACATTGACACAGGAGTACAAAAAGGTGGAATAACCAAGGTATCAGGATGCCTGAAACACATCGACACTCTCACCCAGATCATTAGGGAGGCAAAGGAGCAAAAAGGATATCTAGCAGTTCTCTGACTGGATCTGGCAAATGCATTTAGCTCGATCTCACATCAGCTGGTTACAACTACCCTGAAGAAGTTCCATGTGCCAGGCAGAATCTGAGATCTGCTCAAAGATTACTTTGGCAACTTCAAGATGAGGTTCACAGTTCACAGTTTTTTTACACAAAAGAGTGGCAGAGCCTAGAGGCTGAGATTGTAACAGGTTGCATAATTTACATCATCTTGTTTGCTGCAGCGATGCACCTGCTTGTGAAATCTGCAGAGAGGCCAAGCCATGGACCAATGTTGAGGTCTAAAGTAAGACAACCACCTACACGAGCATCCGTGTATGAAATGACCATAACATCATGGTCAGATATTGAGGGAAAGTGGATGCAAAAAGACCTCAAGAGGCTTATGACATGGGCTAGAATTACCTTCAAACCCAGCAAGTCCACGAGTCTAGTCCTGTGGAAAGTGAAGGTAGATAACAACATCAGATTCAAGCTTGGGGTAGATGAGATTCTAACATTGTCAGAGAAATCAGTCAAAAGTCTGGGGAAATGGTTTTACAACACCCTCAAAGACAGCAAGAATGAATAAGGTGGTGGATAAGGCTAGGTGTTCCCAAAAGCTTTAGTATCATCCACCTGTATACCTCATGTACCAAATTACAGCTCCCATTTAGAGGCCTAGTCAAAGAGTTCCAGGTGACCTTAGAGATTGAAAAGACATCAAGATGAGGACAGTGGGAATTGAGGTTTGCACTGGGTGGAAACGGTCATCCCCATCAACGGACCTGGAGCCAGAGACCAGATTACATTACTAAGACATTGACAGTCTCATGGGAAGAGCGCATGGAGGAGGCATACAAGAGGAAGTTGCAGAAATACCAACTGATGGTGGAAGAAAGTGTCCAAAAACGATGAAGAGCAAGGTGCCTGCCAGTGGAGGTTGATGCCAGAGGCTTTCTGGGTAGTCACTTTGGAGAGCGTTTAAAACACTGGGCATCAAAGGGCAACAGCGCAGGAAACTCATCAGTAAAGTCGGCCAAGAGGCAGAAAAGAGCATTGCTCTGGCTGTGGTTAAGAGAGAATAGCAGTGGGTCAAACAAATTATGCAACAAACACTATATTGACATTTAAAAAGGGAAATTGCTAAATATTTTCTCAGGGTAACCTATGGTAAGATGATATCAGAATAGCTTACAATGTAAAATAATTAAATCTTTATAATGACAGATCAGGCTGCATGTATGAAAATACACAGAATGTTTAGTTCACTTTAAAAATACTTTATATAAAGTATATGTCAGAAATTTCAAATCTCCGTTTTTTTTTTATAGTGGGGATGCATGGAATATAATGAGGATTGAGAGATATACCTTATTAGCCTGTTGTATCATATTTTATCAAATACAATTTTTTAAATATCAGTAACAATATAATTGTAACAGAATCACAGACTCGAAGATGATGTTTGAACCCGGAGGTGTAGTTTATTGATAGATGGAGTAGATGGAGTGAACCTGATGTAGATGGCGGAGGAATGGCGAGGAGATGAATGGAGTTAGGCGAAGATGCTATGGAGAGTGGAGATGAGCACACAGGAGTACAGGAGTTTCTGGAAGATCGTCGAAGGAAACCGGAACGAGGAGATTGGCTGGGTAACGATAAGTCTTCGTAAGAAGAGAGCAGGTAAGGGAGTCTGTGATCGACGTAGTAGTGAGATCAGACAAGGAGTGACAAGAGGGAAGGGTTTATATGATGTGATGTTGATTGGTGAGGTAACGAGTTTCAGGTGAAGGTGATTAGAACTCAGGGGAGAGTGATCGTGGAGTGAAAGTGCTGGGAGTGTCAGGATGAACTGTGACAATAATCATTACTGTCACTTTTACTATACACTCACCTAAAGGATTATTAGGAACACCATACTAATACTGTGTTTGACCCCCTTTCGCCTTCAGAACTGCCTTAATTCTACGTGGCATTGATTCAACAAGGTGCTGAAAGCATTCTTTAGAAATGTTGGCCCATATTGATAGGATAGCATCTTGCAGTTGATGGAGATTTGTGGGATGCACATCCAGGGCACGAAGCTCCCGTTCCACCACATCCCAAAGATACTCTATTGGGTTGAGATCTGGTGACTGTGGGGGCCATTTTAGTACAGTGAACTCATTGTCATGTTCAAGAAACCAATTTGAAATGATTCGAGCTTTGTGACATGGTGCATTATCCTGCTGGAAGTAGCCATCAGAGGATGGGTACATGGTGGCCATAAAGGGATGGACATGGTCAGAAACAATGCTCAGGTAGGCCGTGGCATATAAACGATGCCCAATTGGCACTAAGTGGCCTAAAGTGTGCCAAGAAAACATCCCCCACACCATTACACCACGACCACCAGCCTGCACAGTGGTAACAAGGCATGATGGATCCATGTTCTCATTCTGTTTACGCCAAATTCTGACTCTACCATCTGAATGTCTCAACAGAAATCGAGACTCATCAGACCAGGCAACATTTTTCCAGTCTTCAACTGTCCAATTTTGGTGAGCTCTTGCAAATTGTAGCCTCTTTTTCCTATTTGTAGTTGAGATGAGTGGTACCCGGTGGGGTCTTCTGCTGTTTTAGCCCATCCGCCTCAAGGTTGTGCGTGTTGTGGCTTCACAAATGCTTTGCTGCATACCTCGGTTGTAACGAGTGGTTATTTCAGTCAAAGTTGCTCTTCTGTCAGCTTGAATCAGTCAGCCCATTCTCCTCTGACCTCTAGCATCAACAAGGCATTTTCGCCCACAGGACTGCCGCATACTGGATGTTTTTCCCTTTTCACACCATTCTTTGTAAACCCTAGAAATGGTTGTGCGTGAAAATCCCAGTAACTGAGCAGATTGTGAAATACTCAGACCGGCCCGTCTGGCACCAACAACCATGCCACGCTCAAAATTGCTTAAATCACCTTTCTTTCCCATTCTGACATTCAGTTTGGAGTTCAGGAGATTGTCTTGACCAGGACCACACCCCTAAATGCATTGAAGCAACTGCCATGCTATTGGTTGATTAGATAATTGCATTAATGAGAAATTGAACAGGTGTTCCTAATAATCCTTTAGGTGAGTGTATTAATATATGCTGAAATCCACCGCCAATTTAAATAGATCGATATAAAAAAAAATCACAAATAACCATTAGGTGGTACCATAAACATATGAAAATTACATACCTTAAAAGTTTTAGCTTTTTTGCTTGAACAGAAAGTGAAACAGGAGCCGACAAACATTGTGTATCACATTTGATACATACAGCATTATAGGTTTAAATATAGGTGCAAATAGTATCTGACACTATGTGCACCAGGGTTGAGGTGAAAATAAAATCTGCCACTATTTGCACTGTGGTGTAAATAGCATAATTTGGTGTGGTGTCAATAGCATATTTTATATCTCATTAAAAGATAGAGAATGTTTCGGTTTTAATACATGACATCAGAAAACCAGAGCAAAAAAGCAGTGTTTTGATCATAGAGGTAATCTTAAAGACCTACTTTTGGACACCAACCCCTAAGTGGACTGTGCTCCAGCCCTTGTATCGAATAGTGAACCCCACCCCTGAAAAAAGCCCAAAGTGACTGAAAACCCACTGAGACAGATGTCACCGCAGGACCCCATGGGACACAACAGATCCATTCTCATCAGCACCAGACAACAGAGATCACAAATTGAAAGAAGAGGAGAGGCACTAGGGAACAATGAGGAGTGGTTGAGAATGGGGGTCGGACTTCCACACACCACTATTGTGGATACACATTCAAGAGGAGGCATTCCATGTCAGGAAAAAAATCATTATATTCTTTTACAGACATTCAAGTGCCTTGTTACAGGTTTGATTGGAAAACAAGATGAATTAGAGCTTACAAAATAGATCAATTTACCACAAATCCTATTCAACATTTTCACAACAACATATTTATATGGCATCAATTGCTATGTTATAAACATCAAAAAAAAAAAAATATTATTAGGGCTGTCAATCGATTAAATGTTTTAATAAAATTATTTACAGTACATGACATGCCGATTAATTAATCTAATTAATCATACATATTTACTAAGACACTCAAATAAAATAATTCATAATTAAAAATTGCATAATTACAATGATATTTTATAAATCTAATTATTAAGATAATTAAAATGCAGTGCATTGTTGTGGCTGATTATTTGTTTCCACATTATTGAACATATGTCTTTCATTAGCCTACATTTCACAGCAATCCAATTTGCTACTAAATTAGTCAAACTTTCCAAGATAGATCTATTATAAGGGCTTGTCTAAGGACATGTTAATGCATCAGACAGACACTTTTGGAGCATCTCACTTTGGATGTGTTACATCATAAACAGTGTTTTTAGGTCTTTGTGTCAAGTTAATCATAGTTTGAAACTTATAAAAACATATCTGCGTTTGAAAATTGTGCTCCATCCAACAGTGTTTGAACTCAAGAATGTTGTGTGCTGTTGCTACTGTCAAGCAAGCCTGAGTTTATTTTGTTCTATGTACTGCTGCGTATTGTGTATAAAGCTTATGAGTTTTACTTACTGCCTCCTGCTGAAAACAGGTGATAGGAATATTCCTTCTTACGGTCAAGGGTCATGATTATTTGCGTACATTTTTCTCATGCTTTTTTAATATATATAATTGATCACTGAATTAACGTGTTAAATTTACAGCCCTAATTATAACGCAATATATACTAATTTGCCAAATGTTTTATAAATAATGCATATCGAAATTTATTGAGAAAATTCCCTAAATGAAGATCATTTAAGGACATTATTAAAGCAGATTAGTAAAGCATTGAATAGATGTTACAAAAAATTATTTAGGAATCAATACATTGATTGTTTTATTTTCATTTAATTCAAATCTATCACCGGGCTACAGTCCACCATCTGTAGGGCAAATTCAATTTTGCATCAAGTTTTTCAAACTTGCATCATATGTGCCACATTTTAAGAATTTTAGCAAGTTAAAAGTAGTTTCACTTTATATATAAAAAAAATTCAAATAATAAAAAAAAAACCTTTGGAGTGTTTCCTGTAGCAGCTGATAAAGCTGTGCTGACTGAGAAACCTACAGAAACATGCTTGAATTGTTCCAATGGTATAAAATTCCATGTTATTGGGCAATGGGCATGACTGAATGTGTTAATCATGATTTGTACTGTGTATATCTATCTATCTATACTGTATATGTATAAATACTACAAATGCTACAAAATCCTTAAACCTTTGCTGAGGAAAATGAACATTAAATTCCAAATGAATTTTAAAATCACTCAGCGAGTAAATCCTGGGAGAAATTTAATATCAGCTGTATGTCTGCCCTTTATGCATCTCAGATGTGTTAAATCTCACCTGTGTCTGACTGTCCCCTGATGGAAAAGAAACAGACAGCTCCTGACATTTCCTCTATCGAGTGCTGTCACATCCTGATGAGGTTGCACACTACACTTATCAAAGTTAATGAGGGAGAGAGGTAGTTCAGCTAAATGCAGGCTGACACCGAAGAACACTCAGAGTTAATTTTATTTATAGAGGTAGCTCTACAACAGTGCCAGAACAACATTTCATCATCTCAACTGTGAGGCAGGACAAAAAATTCATAAAAATATGACCTTGAACAAATCATATTATTCCTCTGTGGACTGATACATATAGACCATATACAGTACACTGATCAGCCACAAAATAAAAATCACTGACAGGTGAAGTGAATAACATGTATTATCTCATTACAATGGCATTTGTCAAAGGATGGGATATATTAGGCAGCAAGAGAACAGTCAGTTCTTGAATTTCATGTGTTTGAAGCAGGAAAAATGGGCAAGCGTAAGATCTGAGTGACTCTGACATGTGCCAAATTCTGATAGCTAGAAGTCTAGGTCAGATCATCTCCAAAACAGGAGGTCTTTTGGGGTGTTCTCAGTATGCTGTGGTTAGTACCACCAAAGGTTGTCCAAGGAAGGACAACTGATGAGCATGCGACTGAGTCATGGGCGCCCAAGGCTCATTCACGCATATGTGTGGCGAAGGCTAGCCCGTCAAGTCCGATACCACAGAAGTGCTACTGTAGCACAAATTGCTGAAAAACATAATGTTGGCCATGATAGAAAGGTGTCAGAACACACAGTGCATTGCAGCTTGCTGCGTATGGGGCTGCATAGCAGCAAACCGGTCAGAGTTCCCACGCTGATCCCTATACACCGTCGAAAGCACCTACAATGGGTAGGTGAGGATCAGAACTGGACCATGGAGCAATGGAAGAAGGTGGCCTGATCTGATGAATCACATTTTCTTTTTATCATTTGGACGGCCGGGTGCGTGTGCTTCGTTTACCTGGGCAAGAGATGGCAGCAGGATGCACCTTGGGGAGAAGGCAGGCCGGCAGAGGCAGTGTGATGCGCTGCTGGGAAACCTTAGGTCCTGGCATTCATGTGGATGTTACTTTGACACGTACCACCTACCTAAAGTTTGTTGCAGATCATGTACACCCCTTCGTGTCAATGGTATTCCCTCATAGCAGTGACCTTTTTCAGTAGGATAATGTGCCCTGCCACACTGAAAAAAATGTTCAGGAATGGTTTAAGGAACATGACAAAGAGTTCAAGGTGTTGACTTCCGATTGAGCATCTATGGGATGTGCTGTACCAACAAGTTTGATCCATGGAGGCACCACCTCGCAACTTACAGGACTTAAAGGATCTGCTGCTAACGTCTTGGTAACAGATACAACATGTTTGATTGGTGTAGAAATTTCTTTTAAAAACTAAAAACAAAAATATGTAGTTAGGCTTTACAATAAAGTTGTATTTTAAACATTAGCTGCATTGTTGTTCATTGTTTGTTCATGTTAGTACATAATATATTAACTAATAATAACGTATGCAACTTTAAATGTAAAAATTTTGAAATTAACATTAATCAAGATATATATATATCTATATATATATCTATATATCTATATACATATATATAGATATATATGTTTCTACGTGTTCTACACATGCCATAGTTCTTAATATGGCCAATTAGTTTTATAGCTTGTATCTATTATCAAAATAAATGTCTTATATGATCTTTGGTTGACTCAGTTTCTTCTATGGAGAGTATTATTTTTAAATGTTATTAATAAATGTTAATTTACAGTGTTACTGAGAAACACTTTCTATTAAGGGGTCTGTTGGTTGGCCGAAAGTCTGTGTGGGACGGTTCCTGGGTCACAAATGGTTTGCAACCCCTGTTATTGTGTTTCAAAATATATTTTTGCATTTACATAAAGCTTGAAAGAATAGTTAGTACAAGATGATCCATTTATTAGTTTAGCTGTGTGTATCAGTGTGAAAATGTTTATTATATATTCTACAGGCCATTACAGGCTTTACAGAATTTCACATACAGTTTAGTTACTGTATGTGGCATGTTAGGGAAGGTGTCTCTGGGTAACTGTCTAGGAAATGAGCTTCATTCGAAGGGGGGGTAGGGAGGTGGTAGTCATCTCCATGGTGACAGCTGAGGCACCGGCAGTATGACACCTTCAGCTGGTGTGAATGGGATGCTTTATTATAAGCCTTGCAAATCTGATTGAGATGCACACACACTAGTGTCTTTCTCTGCCTTTCTCTCTCCCCTGAGTCTTCATTAGCCATGTGAATGCTGAGGTTCTGGAATGTCACAGTAATTGCCATGTCCATACACTGAAATTTACATTTACAAGGAGTGAAATGTGAGGATGTAAAATACAATTACGGTGTGCGCTCATAATCGATTCATTATTGCAAGCCGAGTCGTTGCCGGACCTCAAGACAAGACATTAACAATAAAGAAAGCAAAGATAAAGAAGTCGCAGAGCTGGTGGTCCTATTTTAAACATTGAAAATTCTACTTGTCCCTCACATCCACAATGATTTAAGGTTAAATATTTTTGATGAGCTGCACTGAATAAATTAATTTCATTTCCAGATGTTGGCAGCATACTTTCAATCTCTCTCATTAAGAATTAATTTTATCCGTTGTTAAAATATTTGGTCAACTTTGCTCTAGTCTCTATTACATTCAGTTTAGTACATTAAATTCATTAGGCTGGAAGAATTCGAATTACAGTTTTGCCGCACTGAATTTTGCTCCCTCATCAACCTCACCACAATATCCACAAAATCTCATTCAAATGTTTTTCACTAAAACAAAGCTGGGCTATTCGACTCCTAAAAGATCTGTGCTTACAGTAGCTGTACAACGAATATACATAAAAATTAAAGCATGCCAGAGATTTTTTTAGCCCCACACCACCAGATAGAAGCTGCTGTTGACAAAAGCTTTTTTTTATATACAGCAAGAGCAAACAATCTAATAGTTCCCACCAAGAGCTTATGCAATATTAAGTAATTGAAGCTTTGTGTTATTTAATATCCAGAATGCATTTGTTTGTGTGAGTCCATAAATATTTGTAGTCCAGTGGATCTCAACTGGTGGGTCGCAACCCAAAAAATGTGTGGAGCGCTTGCTTCTGTTTCACACATCACAATTAAAAACTGAGCATAAGCTGTCCTGAATAAATCATTTACTATACAATAATGACAATTGTGCTTGTGCATTGTGAGATTTAAATGTTTCCAAGTGACTCGAATGTTTTTACTACATTCACCAAAATGTATTCAGATTTATTTAATGATTCAGTGACCATTTCTGGTGATTCCAGAAGGTGATGGCAAATGAGTGTCTTGTGTGAAATTAGTTAGTAACTGAATCAACGATCTAAAGAACATTTTAATCCTTTAAAATGTGTATGTCTACAGACCTACAAAGAGACTTTAGTAGAGGTTTTAAGCAGAATAAGAACAAAGCAAATCTATCATTTCCCTACAGTGAGCTGCTGAGCATGACTTTTATCAAAAGAGAACAATAATAGTCTTATAATAATTACAATGGGTTTCAATAATGTCTGTGCGTTTTCATGTATAAAAAAGAATGTCTACATATCTATTCACATCAATAAAATGCATGTATTCTAAGAACACAGCAGATCTATCTTTTTTCCTACATTTTGTCGACTACTCACCAACACTGAGGTAAAAAACAGGAGCTGATATTAAAAATAGCTTTACATATTTAACACAGATCTAGAAATCTGCTTAAATTGGCAAATATAATCTCACAAACTATAACCTCACAAACATAATGTAAAAAGCATAACTTAATGAAGACTCATGCGCTTATATAAACTATAAATAAAAAATGTTCTGCAGTGCATTTCACGTAATGCTGCCAATGAATATGCAGATAAATAACTCTCATATTGTGTGTTCCTCATCTCTAGATTGTTAATTTAGATCAACATCAATGTCGATAAAAAACATGGATATATGTGCATTGTTGAAAGCAACTTTGTAGAAATGAACTGAGCCGTGTTGATTAGTCGTCTGGCTCATGAAACTCACCTGTGATTGGCTGGATGGTTGCTCAATCAGCCCAAAGAAACAAAACACAAATAATACTGTATACAAATCCACCATTTGGACTAGGTATGGGTTTAGCTTGGAAAAGTGCGGGGGACAAAAATCACCACGGGGGATATGTCCACCATGTCCCCTGTGGCTGCAATGCCCTTGATTGTACACATTCAGGATTAATAAGCTTATGAACGTTTTAATAAAAAAAAGGTGAAAACATTTCCCACAAAACTTGTTGCTGACTTCAAAGGCAGTGTCATTTACAAAAATCGAGTTCTGGCATACTTGCTGCAAATTTATTGCAAACTTGCTTCAAATTTGCCACAATTCCCCACTCATTATTTTCACATACAAATGAGCTTTGCAGCAAACATTTCAATGTTTCCAAAGGTTTGCTACAGGTTCACCACTGCAAACATCTGGCAAAAAATTTCAACGAATCGCAAGCTAATTGGCATGTGAAAATAATGAGTGGGATATTTGCAGCAAGTTTGCGGTAAGTTTGTCAGAACTTTGTCAAATCAAACTGCACAATCTGTTGGTGCAATTGATCTTTCATTCTGTAAAAGCTAAATCATATTAGGCAGATGCCAAAAATGACAGGTTGAGTGACCTGTTCACTTGTATTTATCACAAAAATTTCAAGGGTATATCTGTCAGCACTGACAATGTCCCCTACTGGACAATTACAGTGCATGCTTGATTATATAGAGCAGGTACTGCAGAATTGCTGTAAAAACTTTATAATGGGGTTCAAGCACGTTAAGCATTTATGCTTAAATCCTGTGTTATTGACGAATGTGTGTGGTCGCATATCTACAGCAATAAATGCTGTAAATCCTATGGCGTTTGTTATCGCTTTAGCTCTGTCTGAGCTTGCAACGTGAGGCTGCTTGAACGCCGTGGTGAGACTAACTTGCAAAGGCTGTTTTTGCTTTTTGATGTCGCCGCAAATGAGTCATCATTTTAGATGTGCTTCCTGACACATACCCAACTTTGGTGAAACAGAGCAGACACACAGCCTTCATCCTGTACACTACTTGTTGCCTTGTATTACAGTAGTTTACTGTGAAATTATAATGCTCCCAAAAACAGATATTTAAAGACAGTGCGATCTGGCTTATTTTAATCCGACATTTATATTTTGTTTACTTCCATCACAGTTGGTAAATATAGCGAGCTAGCTAGTATAAACTTCCCATGCATTTATCTGATCCGCAGTTTCAAGTGTAAAACCAGAATCTTTTCAATTTGGACATTAGTGTAAGCTATTGGTCGCCGTTCCAGGCATGTGCTTGTCAAAAGGTAAACTGTATTTTTCTCTGATCTCACAGATGGTGCTGGTGTTAGCATAGTTAGTCAACCCAATAACATTCAAATTCTATTGGATAGTTGCAGGACTTTGCGATAGTAAGACGGTAGACCACCTTAACACATGTGGTTTAGTGTTTAGAAGACTACGTATAAGGCAGCAGTGGCACTTCTTATTGCTCTGAATTCCCCCTCTGGCTACTCTAACAATAGAGAACTACTACCAGCCGCCCATGCAAAAACAGCAATTACCACATTTGGCATGAGTCCAGAACATAAGCCCTTTGGACAGCTTTCAAGAGTGGACCCAGCTGTGCAAGAACAAAACGATCTGGGATGTTCCTGCATTTGACACACAACACGCCTGGACATGACCCTGAAACAAAATGTCTTTTCAAGCAAAGATTTTTAATTAGCTTAAATAACTAAAAAAGAAAGAATTGGTGGGTTATCTCAGATAATACAAATGGTTGGTGTATGTACTACTGTAGTATATCACTTACCATCACTGTCGACACATTGTACTTGTGGATTTTGGGTTCCTGGTCCACATACTTTGTCATTGTCAGGCACACACTCTTCCAGCTTCACCAGCAGCCAATCATAGCAATTGGGCTCCTCACAGGGAATTGCTTCAGTCAGGTGGGGGCAATTTCCTGTCCCACCAGTGGGCTCATTCATTATTTTCCTTTTCCTAAGTTTGAAACCTGTAGATGAGCACAAATCATAGTATTAAGTATCACGATTAATTATACTTCTTTCTGCGCTGAAAATAATAATATAATAATAAACTTATTCAAGATAAAAAAGAAAAACAAGTCTTGTTATCTTATGCAATTTTGCTTCTCATGTAAATGTATTTTGTTTAAAGGTTGTTTAAATATGTTTCAGAAAATAAGCCAAAGACACTTGTTAAGAAAATTATCATTATTATTACTTAATGTTTTGCAGTGTGGATGACACATTCAGCAGTCTTTGATGTTTCTACAAAGTCAACATTGTGTTAACTGTGCATGTAGGAAACGTAAGTGTGCATATCGCCATTGCCAGATTAATGTAATTTGCCATAAACTGTGCAAAAAAAAAAAGAAAGAAAGAAAGATTTGTTTCAGAGTGGTTCGTAAGAATTTTGGATTTGTACTGTAAGTGAACACTCCATATTAACTCCAGCACTTTAACTGCAGAACACCAGGTTCACTTTATTTTCACTTCCATGTAATTCCAAATACATTTGGCCATAACATTTGGTTATTATAAAAAGATAATGCATGTGGCTAATGCATGTAACTACACTGAAACACAGTTTGTGGGCTCCTGAGGTCATATCATGCACAAGTAATCTACTAGTCAACTAGTGGTTGTAGCCGCTAGTGTTAAGCCCTATCAAATGTCACAGTGTGTCATTGCGCAATAATCATAATATTATATTTAACATATCAGTCCATTAAGCGTGGGAGATGACAGAAATTAATGGAGCAGCTCATCATAATGAATATTATTATTTCTTCCCTCATTACAATTGCTTTGCACTGAAGGGACTAATGCAATCAGCAATTCATTAATACAGAAGAGGCTTTGGCTCCAGGGGTATTCCCATTCAAGTGCAGAAAAAAGCTCCAGTGAAAAAAAATTAATAAAAACTGGACTCAGTAGTGGCAAAAGGTCACCTACATGTCTCCTGCCATCACCCTCCCCTTTCTGTTGCTAGTCTCTGGCCATCACCCTCCCCTTTCTGTTGCTAGTCTCTGGCCTCTGCTTTAATCCACATTGCTGTTTGGGGCCGATAAGGTAATATGGAATGGGGGGCCTTTAGGAGTTAGTTGGAGATGGTAGCATTGTCTCGTTCTCTGATTACTTCTGTCCCTCTGTCTCTTTCTGGCTTTATTTAATCAGAAGGTCAGTATAAAGCACATTGTGGTTGGGCGAGGTGGGGAAGGGGGTGTAAGGGGATTGTATCACATACTGTCAGTCAGCCCTAAGGTGTCTGATGGTGTGTGTGTGTGTGTGTGTCCTTATCAGACAAAGCAGGATACTGGATTTCTTATGATCCCCTGTTAATAAAAAAAGACAAAGCCACAGAGCCTTGGAGAAATCTAATCCAAATCTTGTGGTTTATCAAATCCAAGGTGCACGCAGACATATTTTTTTGTTGCTATATGTTGAGATGTCACTTGTAATTTGTATCGTATCACACATTCAAGTTTATCTAAGCACCTTGAATGGGCTATGCAGATTACTGATATATTACAGTAGAACAGCCTTGCTGTCATAGTAATATATTTTAGGGGGCGTTCACACAGGACGTGCTTTCACCTTTGAGTGCTGCATCGCTGTTTTCAGTTTTTTTTCAGCATCTAACACAAGAGCCTCATGTTTTTAAAAATAACGGCAACTTTTAAAAACGTATTACTGATATAATACAGAAGAACAGCCTCGCTGATATTGTAACATAGTTTAGAGGCCATTCATACATATGCATTTTTGCATATGCGTTGCTTTCCTATGTAAGCATGTACTAGATGGAAATTTTTTGATAGCTGCCAAAAATAGTGTCTTGCTTGTTTTCAGTGTCTCTCATTGGAGTGCTGCATTTTTTAGATGTCTTGTCAAGTTTAAAAGAAGGGCAACTTTTAAAAACACGTCTTGCTATTTTTTCAGTGTCTCTCATTGGAGTGCTAAATTTTTGTTTTAGATGTCTTAAGTTTAAAGGAACGACAACTTTTATAAATGGGTCATTGAGCCACCTGTGTTCTTTTATATGTTTGCATTGTATAGGCTATAATAAAGATTTCTGATATAATACAGAAAAACAGCCTTGCTGATATTGTAATATAGTTTAGGGGCTGTTCACACAAATGTGTTTTTGCGTATGCATTGCTTTAAACATGTAAACATGTGTTAAATGGCATTCTTGAATGCTGTTTCATGTCTTGCTATTTTTTCCAGCGTCTCGCATTTGACCGCTGCATTTTTCAGATGCCACCTCAGGTTTAATAGAATGACAAATTATAAAAAGACATCTTTGAGACACCTGCGTTCGTTTTGATTCATTGCGCTCTGTCTAGCTGTTTTTAGGTCAGTAGCACTGAATAGCATGAACGGCCCCTTAACAATGCCATTCCAAAATATGGACACACCTACTCATTCTTTATTATTACTATTTTCCACTTTTAGAATAATTGTAAAGTCATCTAATCTATGAATCTAAGAAAATTAGTTTTTTATGTGATCAAAAATATAAAAAAAAAATCAACTGACAATTTTTTTTTTCATTTTTCATAAACTTGCTATCAACTAAATCCAAACATTTCAGCACAAGGCTTAAGAATGAAAGCTTTTTAAGATCATGAGAAACAAATTTGGTCTAGTGTATCGTAACTTTCGACTGGAATCATACATCTAACATTTATCACTAGTAAAGGGTAAGAAATCATTGAGTTGGTTTCCATGGACGAGTCGTGCGTCATCACACAGATTTTGCATTCCCTGATCCATAAGCGAACAATCACTTATATGTTTTGTTAACAAGCACAGTAGTGTCATGTTGTTTCCACTCCCTAAAACTTCTCTCTTTTAGCCCACTTCACCCTGAATAATGAGCAACACACATTATAAAACAGTATACATACACACATGTGCTAGAGCCTGCCATTGAGCTGTGTTACACAAAGTATGAAGCATGGGCATTGGAAAAGAAAGAGCATGGAAGACTTGTTCAGAGAATATCCATCATTAAGATGCATGGTAGAGAATTTCCTCCATCCCATCCTTTTGAGTCGCTTCATTAGGGATGAGTCAATATGCATTAATCATGGCATGGGTTGCTGTCCAAGGCATAATTAACGAGAAAAGCAGCCAGCATGCCACCACCTTTGATACACAGGTAGCACCTTTCAACATAGAATAAAAATCGGTAAACTTGTGCTATTTGACGTTTGTGTATTGAAATTTACATTAATGCATTTGGGAGATGCTTTTCTCCAAAGCGACTTTCTCCAAAATTCATGTTAAACATTTTATCAATATACTGTACTTTTCTTGGGAATTGGCATTGCTGCCACATGCTCTATCAATTAAGCTACAGTTCTCAGACCATCTAATAGGCCATTTACGTGGAATGTTTTTTGCACATGCACTTGACGGACATCTTTTACAGCTGTTGTCTTTTTGGACATTGTGTCAAGTGAAAAATAATTTATACTTAAAAAAAACGTGTCTGGAGACACCTGTGTTCTATTATATGCACTGCGTAAAATATTTCTGGTGCAAGAACGTGGTCTTTCTGAATGGTCCCTAACTCATAATCTCTCTATTTCTATGTAACATTTTTTTTCCCTTGTTTTGGGGTTAAGTCTGGTTGTTTTTCCTCCCTCTACAAAGCCACCTAACCCAAAACTTATGAGAAAATGAATCTTCTGCTCCAGTAGGCAGTGATAACTTTATGGAACAGATGGTTATGGCGCAGATAGTGGTGAGAAGTGAGGCGGTGTGAGTTATGTGTTGAAAAGGATTCTGTACACAATTCATTAGATTCACAATGAAAGAAGGCAGTTTATTGATCCGCTCTGTTTCAAACGAGCAAGATGAGTGAAAATGCATCTCTCTGATCAAAACTGTTAAAGATGAAGAAGATCTATAATTCAAACTAAGATTGCTCTCACCTTTCTTGGTGGACTGATCTTGGCAGTTTTCAAAGGTACAGAGCCCCCATGCGCTCCAAGAAGACACCTCACATTCCATAGGGCAGGGAATATGGCACATCTGAGTGGTGTTAGGAGGAACACCCAAACATAAGTCATTGTCCACTGGACGAGAGGCTGAAGAAACATATGCAATCACAATGTAACAGAGTTTCTAGACAAACAGAACATCTGTAATGTGCAATAACAATATACAATGCAATACATACAGGGGAAACCAGGGCTAGTTATCACAATGTTTTCACAGAGGTCTTAATGGTTTTATGCACAGATATATATATATATATATAACCAGCTTTTGGGGAAAGTTGTCACAGAAGCTCAGCCTGTGCTTAAGGAGCTGTATCTTTTTTCCTATGCAAGAGCAGTGAAAAAGTTAAATACTTCAAGGGAGGTGACTATGTAGAAAATAACTTACCCTGAGAAATATTCACTGTGACAACTAGCCTTGGTCTCCCCCACATCATGCAGAATAATGTACTTGGCAATATACAGTATATAAACGTGAACATGACTCATTAAAATATGAAAACAATAATAATGCTTGATCATTTTGATAGCATTTTTGAGTTCCGCAAAATTAATAATTTTTCATTATTTTATTTAAATTATTACATTTACGTCTAATTAAAACATTTTATTTCACTTTGTTTGATAAGAACAGTATAGGGAAGACAGGAAATATGGAACAACACGCAAGGATGCAAGCCAGACTCGATCTTGTCTGCTAGCATGAACACCACTGGTCAAGTGAGAGCACATGCACTAACCCATAAGCCGTAGCTTAGACTTAAAAGGCATTTCTAAATAATTATTCTGTGAACAAATTTTGTTTTTCTAAAGTATTTATGCATCGGTGAAATTCAGAGCATGAAAATCAAACCAACATTGCAATTTGAAAACATCATATGGACAAATGTTCACACATGTTTTCCAAGACATCTTCCAAGATCCTCTTTTGTCTTTGTTTTCCTTATATCTATAATTAGCACTCAATGTGTATTTGTGTATAGAGCTCCAAGCCATATAGGTGACTTTTGGCAAGGTCAGTGCATGAATGGATCTGCCACTGACATCCTGTGATGGATCTTCACTTAATTCACATGCAAATTGCTAAAGGTGTACTTTGATTGAACCATCTCTACAACTTATTTGTGTGATAACTGTGTTGATTTAAAGAGTGATTGATTTCATGGTTTTATGCTGGAACAGTTAAGTCGAGTTCAAGCTTGTTTAAAATAGAAATGAAAAAGGTATTTGTGAAGTGCTCTGCTGGGAACTGCTGCATCTACCACAACACTCAATTTAGTGAGCTAAAATTACTCTCCATTCTAAAACTGACACATAAAAAAAAAGGAAAAATTGCTGTCAAATGGTCAAACTGATGAAATTGACTTGCAAAAGCAGATCCCTTATTCCCAAGAATAGACCTTTCTCCATTCACTCCATACATGTTATTAAAGGGAATTAAAAATGTAATTCTCTCATGTACTCACCTTAATGTTGATCCAAACTTTGGCCCTTTTTTATTTTTCCAAAACTAACTTTGCTTCTTCCATGAAACAAAAATGTTATGCAGAGTCCCCATTCACTTACATTGTATGGAAAAACATACAATAAATTGAATGGTGACTGAGGACAACATTCTCCCCTACATCTCTTTTTGTGTTCCAAGGAAGAAAGAAAGATTGTTTGGTACCACATGAGGGTAAATGACAGAATTTTTATTTTTGGGTGAACTATCCATTTAAGACATGATTGTGGTTTTGAGGCATTGAGGTGGACAAAAGCCTGTCTGACTTCCTGTTTCAGTGGTTCCCCTATTCACCGTCCTGTTAACCCACTCTGATTAATGACCCTCTCCTTGCAGGTTGACCTTGTTTAGGTGGCACAATGTTCGTTTGGAGGTCTGATACAGTTTGCCCACTCAGGCTTTCCCCGACCTATTTATAGCACCAGATTCCCATCAGTCCCTCTGTCTGAGAGCTGCCAACACATTCACCTGTTTGCAACACATTCTTCATCATCCTCATCCTCCTCATCATCATCAGTAACTTTCTCTACCTGCAGCGTGGTGCTGCATGGATGCTCTGCAACAAAGCCATGCCTTTAAACATCTCATAAACATCCACAACAGGGTGCTACATTGATTATATTCTGTAGAGCGACATGGCCGAGCTGAACTGAATGAACATTGGCCACACTGTTGTTATGTTCTGTCTTCTTGTGACTGAGATGTGTTAATGGATAAAGACTGAGACAGCAGCTGCTTTCCCCCTGTTGTCTAAATGTCAGAAGCCCCCCACAGGGAGAGGAAATCAAGCACAGCTTCCCCAGGCCTATACAGCAGAGCAGGAAGCCAGAAGGGTTGTGGTACTGGCAGAGAGGAAGACAACAAGCTGCCTTTGATATGTAAAATGCATGCTTTGTGTTCACTGCCACTCTGGAATTCATAATACAGATTTAGGAGGCCATAATCTCAGAATAATTTAAACACATTCAAATTCCTATAGAAATAAAAAAATTATATGGGCATATACTGTAATTTATCCTGTTGCATGTAGTAGAAAATACCAAAGCAATATATCTTGATAAAGTCAATTGACAGATATTTTCTATTAAAGGAATATTCTGGGTTCAATACAAGTTAAGCTCAATCAATAGCATTTATGGCACAATGTTAATTAACCCCCAAAAAATGACAACGAAGTTGTGAAATTGGATATAGCTTTACACAGAAAAGTTCAGTAAGCGATTTTAATCACACTAAAATCATGTGATCACATATTGTTTGTTTTGTTGCTATAATTTTGAAACAGTGAGGTTTTTGTTTACATTTACGGACTGGACCCATTCAAATTCCTTTAAATGTGCCTCACTGTAACCCAAATTTTTGCTTTTTTTGTGGCTAGATCCGACCAGTAGATGGCGATATGCACGAAAAAAGTGAATCGCCAGAAACAAAAGAAGAATGTGGAAGTGAAAGTGGAGATTAATAGTAAAAAAAAGGACTAAAACATTGATCTTTTTCTCAACAACTATTCTGTTGCTTCTAAACACATGGATTTAGCCATTGCAGTTGTTTGGATTACGTTTATGTTTCCTTTATGTGATTTTTGCATATTCAGATTTCTGGCCACCATTCACTTCCATTGTATGGACCTACAGAACTGAGATATATTAAAAATATTTGTTTGAGCTCTGCAAAAGAAAGAAAGTCATGTACTAATGGCAATATCCTGAAGGTAAGTAAATAATGATTATTGATATTCCTTCAAGCATTAGAGTTTGTCCCATTCATTTTTGTCTGGCATTGCACAGAATAGCCAGGGTGCAGGAAAACATGATTGTCCAACAAACAATTTCTACACTGGATTTATCTATGATCCCTGGAACTGAATCACCAGATTGAATATACAATACAATATATAATATATAATATACAATATCTGTCTTTGAGTACCTGTGAATAATTCCAAAGAGCTAGTGGCAAATCACTTGGAAATGTCCAATCATGTGGATCTTGAAATTAAATCCTCTCAAATCTATATGAAATTCCCTTTGGGGAAAAGTGCCTGCTTTTTTTTAATTATTATTATTGATTAAAATTAACCAGCCAAGTGAGAAAGAAGTTTAAAGCTGCAGTTTGTCATTTCTGCACTACTAGCATTACCAAACAGAACTGCAAAAACAAGTATTGTTTTTAAAAAGGTTTCCAGATAACTCCCCCATCCTCCATTGTCTGGACAAACATATAGTACTGGTTGAGCCAATATTGCTCTGTAGGGTTGGTTGTGTGTCAGCATATGAAGTTGGGATAGGTGAAAGTATTTTAACGTCAAACCAATTACACTTCAGTTTTACTCAGAGAAGGACAATAGAGTAGAAAAGAACTAAACAAGTTTTGAATAAAGATGATAAAGAAATAAACTGAGTGAGATAAACAATATCTAAAAAGAGCATAATGACTGTATTTGTCACACAAGGCAGAGCTAGACAAGGTGTGGAAAAGCTTGAGGTGTATGTATGTGTGTTCATGAGTGTAAAAGAGAAACTCATCTGCTGGGCAGATGTTCTAGCAGTGTTCTTTTTCTTTATCTTACACAGTTCTTCCATCTGTCACTGTGTCTCTTCAGCGCACCAGGCCTGTCACCTCACCAGCAGGAGGCTGCTGTCAGTACCATGTGCCTCCCTTAAGGCCACATTAAGGATGGGATTCTGGCATTGGCTGGCAAAACATCCTCACAGGCAGGAGGGATGGACACTTAGGCCCTTGCTCACTAAGATCCAACATGAAGGGTACAAATTTGTGTGAAACTGTGTATGTAATTTATGGGTATATTGCAACTAATTTACTAAGAATAATGGAGCAAATAGCCACTCATGCAAATAGGATGGACACATCCATATTTATGGGAGGCTTTTGCATTTGGCAAAATGTATACCCTAAATATTAAGGATACCAATAGATATTTTAAGGTGAAAATGTAAGTGATTTATAAAATGTGCAGTATATGTGAAATAACTAATCAGAAACAATGTTGAAAAGACTTAAATACAGTAGGAGGACATTTTTTTTAAGAGTTAGGGGCCATTCATATGCATTCTTATGCTTTAAATGCAGTGCAAAGAATAGAACAGAACGCAGGTATTTCAAGGCATGTTTTTTAAAAGCTGATGTTCTTTTAAACAGATAAGCCATCTAAAGAAAGTGATGCCCCAGCACAATGCACTGAAAACACAGTGACACGTGGTGCATAGTCAAACACGTCCATAAAGCATAGGTTTACATACTAAGACATTTGAAAAACATTGCAGAAAGATACAAAAACATTCAGTGTTTGGTGTGAATGGACCCTTATGCTGTTTATTTTAAAGGGATAGTTCACCCAAAAATGTAAAGTCTCTCATCATTTACTCACCCTCATGCCATCTCCAATGTGTATGACTTTTTTTTTCTTCTGCTGAATACAAATTAAGATTTTTTTAGAAGAATACCTTTGAAGCTCCAAAAAGCACATACAGGCAGCATAAAAGTAATTCATATGACTACAGTGGTTAAATCCATGTCTTCAGAAGCGATATGATAGGTGTGGGTGAAAAACAGATCAATATGTAAGTCCTATTTTTTATTTATTTTTTTAATTTATTTTTTAGGTGTGTACTTTCAAAAAGACTGTCGTTTTTTTGCTGATTTGCATTCTTCGTTCATATCGCCACCTACTGGGCTGTTGTTCAAATGTGATTTATTTATTATTTTCCTTTCTTTAGCCCACCCTTTCTTTGCATTCTCCTTCCAGTCCAGAAGGTGGCAATATGCACGAAGAATGCAAATCAGCAAATAATAGAAGAAGAACTCTGTCCTCTCGTGCACATGCATAGGCGGGCTGATGAAAGTGCAGATTTATAGGAAAAAGGGACTTAAATATTGATCTGTTGCTCACCCACACCTATCATATGGCTTCTGAAGACATTGATTAAACAACTGGAGTCTTTAAAAAATGCTTTTGTGCTGCCTTTATGTGCTTTTTGGAGCTTTTTCACTTGCATTGTATGGACCGATAGAGCTTAGATATTTTTCTAAAAATCTGGGATGGCATGAGGGTGAGCAAATGAAGAGAGAATTTAAATTTTTCCTTTAAGTTTGAATATGACAACAAAGTATCTTTGTCTTCTTTTTTATGGTGTGACCAAGCCAGACCAGCCAATGACTGCCTGAGGACATTTGAAATTGAATAAGTTCCCTGAGAGGCTGGCGGTTCATCACTCCGAACAGATGGCAGGGAAGTTTCTGTGTCAGTCTGAGAGTGAGAGCGGCACCAGCCTCGGTGCACGGCATGAGACATTGGCACATCCCTGTTTCTGTCATATTGCTTTAGAGAAAATATGTGTTTGGGTGTCTCTGCACCAGTGTGTATGTCAGTGACGGCATTAGCACTTAAACTGCCAAGTAGCTGCCTAGCTAATTAGTACTGTACTGCCTTCTTTATTCAAAATTCCCATCTAGTGGTCTCATTTTAGCCCTTAATATGTAATCCAATTATAGTATATGTTGGCTTGAGTTGTGCCACAGTGCAGACATAAAACGTCTAGGTTACGGATGTAACCTCCGTTCCCTGATAGAGGGAACGAGACGTTGTGTCGAAGAAGAGATACTAGGGGTCTCTCTTGAGTGCCTTTTACATCTCTGATCTATGAGAAAAGGCCAATGAGAAATTGTCAGACAGAATTTGCATGTCCCGCCCCCAGACATACGGGTATAATGGAGGGGAAATGCATCTGTTTCATTCAGGATTTTTCTGAGGAGCCAACAATGGTTCAGCCGCAACAGTGGCTGGGTTCAGCGACGTGACCGGGAGGACACAAAGTCTCATTCCCTCCATCAGGGAACGGAGGTTACATCCGTAACTTAGCCGTTCCCCATCTGTCGCCACTTTGACGTTGCGTCAAAGAAGCGACACTAGGTCCAATTTAAATCACGCCATGCACTGAGCAGTGTACGTGTACTGCTGACGCAGGAGCGGGCAGGTATTTTACGTGCCAAATCTACCGGCTGTGTCAGACTGCACGTACCCTTCCCCAATGCCCCATAAAATCGTCAGAGCCTTCTGGATCTTTAACCCCAACAGGGGAGAACAAGGCGACGCTGCCAGGCATGGGAGCAGGCCGTGCCACCCGCGCCTTTTCTCTCTCTATGTTTCTCGCATAGAGCTAAAAGCGGCTGAGCATCGGGGAAGGTGATCTTTCCCAGTTTCCTGTTCATTCAGGGGGAAAAGACCCTGCGGAGACCACACCTGCCCAAGCTGGGGGAGGTAAGAGTGGTGAAATACATCACATGGGACAAAGTGGTGTGGTGGTAGATCCTGCCTCATTGGGAGGGAGGAGTTGCTACAAACACGGCGACTGGGGGTCTGTGAGGACTGCCCAAGGGAGACGCAGGTCTGCTCGCAAGGGGACCGTACCGCGGAAAACACACACACAGATGGGAAGTCCACATAGGAGCCCGTCCGAGTTAGTGGGATCACATGGGAAAAGAGTGCATGATTTTACCTCAGCAGAGGGAAAGGGCGCTAGGTGCAAGCGATCCACCAGGTCAGTTTGTCAGCGTGTTACCGAGATCTAACGGCTCGGACCTGAGAAAACACGAGACGAAACCGACTCAACCCTGAGATTGTAAAATCTTGCAAAGGTATTGGGTGTTGCCCAACCTGCTGCTCTGCATATGTCTGCTAAGGAGGTACCCCTGGCCAGTGCCCACGAGGATGCAACAATTGTTGTTGAGTGTGCTCAGACCCGCGAGTGCGGGGGCACAGCCTGGGTGTGATAGGCCAATGTAATGGGGTCCAGTACCCAGTGGGAAAGCCTCTGTTTGGATACAGCGTCTTCTTTCCGCTGTCCATCAAAGCAGACAAAGAGCTGCTCAGAACGTCTAAAGCTCTGCGTGCGGTCCAAGTAGATACGCAAAGCACGTACCGGACACAGCAACGAAGGGGCTGGGCCTGCCTCCTCCCGGGGCAGCGCTTGCAGGTTCACTACCTGGTCTCTGAAGGGGGTGGTAGGACCCTTAGCCCGGTCATGGTCTTAGGATCACATGAGTGTCTGCCGGACCGAACTCAAGTGTTGCTGACAGAGAATGCTTGCAGGTCCCCGACCCTCTTGATTGAGGTGAGCGCAATCAGGAGGGCTGTCTTCAGGGAGAGGGCCATGAGTCCGACTGATTCTAGTGGCCTGAAGCGGGGCAAGGGCTACCTCTGCAACCTTCATAAATACACGAGGGGATGTGTGATATGGCCTCCGTCTGCTTCTCAAGTCCTTGACGGTGTCACCGAAAAGTCAGAACTGGGAGACAGGCACGCTGAGGAAATGTGTCTTGTCCACTTCGCGCATCTCGACCAGGTTCAGCCATAGATGTCGTTCCTGAACCATGAGAGTGGCCATCGCCTGCCCGAGTGACCGCGCTGTGACTTTCGTGACCCTGAGGGCGAGGTCATTCGATGAGCACAGTTCCTGCAGCACGTCGTGATCAGGATACCCATGTGCAGATCTTTAAGTGCCTTGGCCTGGTGGACTTGCAGGAGGGCCATGGCATGCAGGGCAGAAGAGGCCTGTCCGGTGGCGGTGTAGGCTTTGGAGGTCAGTGAAGATGTCATCCTACAGGCCTTGGAGGGGGCACAGGTGGATCGCAACCGCTCTGTCCACCTGGGGGACCGCCATGGACCCGTGGGCCGTTCCACCATCGAAGGTAGTGAGAGCAGATGAACGGATGGAGAAGGGTGCGTTCCACAAACTCATCATGGGGGGTGGGGCGCGGCTGTGAGTGGCGCGTAGGCCCGAGGAACCTATCATCCGGCCGTGAAGGCTGTGGGGAGGACAGAGGTTTCCCACACTGACGGCGGCCCGGGCAAGCATGTCGGACATCTGGGCGTCAGCCTCTGACTGGGCATGCTGGCCCGAAGGTGGCAGCCCAGTCGAGTCATCCACGTCACAAGCAGGACCGCTCTCCGATGCAGCGGCGTGCTCATCCAGCTCGGGGGGCTCAAGAGGATAGGCAGGCTGGCTGTGAGGTGAGCCACTGTTGCCTCAAGCCCGGGTGGAAGTCAACGAAGGTGCCAGGGGGTGGGTGATTCGTGGGGGCATACAAGGCAGAACTGAGCCTGCTGCCATCCCCAGATTGCCTCCATCGCCAGCCGCGTCGTTCTTAATCCCATGGGAAGAAGGAGCGATGGATGCGGGGGGCGGCTGGAGTGGCGTTCCTTCTGTTGAAGGAAAGCCATGACCGCAACGTTTCCATGGTCATGATCTTGCAATGAGAACATGAATCATACACAAACGCTGCCTCGGTGTGATCGCAGCCCAGACACACGAGACGCCTGTGGCTGTCAGAAGCAGAGAGCACTCTACTGCATCTAGGAACTACACAGGGGCGGAAGGGCATCTTTGTAAAGACGCGTCCTGATAAGGACATTCAACGCCAGCTGTGTATTGCTCTTTTAGAGAAAATAACTCTTTTAGAGAAAATAATAACTCTTTTAATTGCACTGTCGAAGCACTGCCGTACAGAGAAGGGAGAAAGTCACTGATATGCGCCATCGATCCAACAGCAATCGTTCAGAGCTGGGAGGAATAGACTGTGACTCGCAGCTCGCTGCATACATAACCATCGGCTCCAAAGAAAATTTCTGAATGATACAGATGCATTTCCCCTTCTTTATACCCATATGTCCGGGGGCGGGACATGCAAATTCTGTCTGCCAATTTCTCATTGGCCTTTTCTCATAGATCAGAGATGCAAAAGGCGCTCAAGAGAGACCCATAGTGTCGCTTCTTCAACACAACGTCGAAGTGAGCGATAGACGGGGAACTGAGCTTTGACTAAAGCTTAGCTAATAGTGAGCTTTTAATTCTGTGCGTGGACAGAGGTTACCTGATCAAAAGAAAGGTGGTGAGAAGGGTGATTTTACCACCTTTAGCTTGGCATTAATAATGTTAGTAATCTTAATTCACTTATGTAATGACATTAGTAAGAAATGCCAATCGGGCATCATCTAGGTTTACAGTGATTATGTTTTTGGAGACAGATGTCAGCTGCACATTTGTACTTTCAACCTGATGGATTTTAAGTTTATTTTATTATTATTATTATTAATTTTACTTTCTCTATTCTTTATTCAGCCGTTTAAGAAAAGAGTGACAAGAACTTATTTGTAAGGGAGAGGTGAATGGGTCCAGGATATGTCACTGACCAGACTCAAACCAATATCCCCCATGTGAGCACCAAGGCTCTGTGTCTGAAGCATGTGTTAACCACTATACCACAGTACCAAAACAAGAGGAAGGTTAAGCCAATGATACCAATGATTTGAAAATGCTAAATCAATACATTCCACAGTCAAGTTTTTTTACCGTCTTTGTTCTTGAGGGAGCTAAGGTTTGATGAGGTTTCTGTGGGGGCTTGAACGCAGTAAACCTCCCTGGTTTGAACACCTCCTCCACAGAGCCCAGTCTGGTTGCTCCGGCGACGGTCCTGTTGGCTGAGGAGCACGTCTACTCTGCAATCGCTCCACTCTGTGGTTCTCCAATTATACCTGCAGTGAGAGAGATGGTGGAAAATAGAAGGAGGGGGAAAGGAAAATTCAGTACAAAGAAAACTGATGATGAGCATTCAAAGTCCTCTTAACCCACTACTATTCTCTTAATTTATCATCTGTAGCCCTAACACCACTAGACAGTGCTTTTTTTTCTCACAAAAATAAACTAAACTGATCTCTATTTTGGAATTATAAATATAGTATATTTTCAAATAGACCAATCAGAAGCAATTCAAGTGTAATTATTTGCACTAAGGACACATTAAGCATTGCTGAGTTTGATGGCTGGACTGCTGTGTTTTGATTTATTGTGTAAGGATAGGGCACTAGCAAAACAGCATCAAAAGGAGACATATGGATGGAAATGTTGAAGCATTGCAGAACAACCATTAAAAATAAGACTGCCACACTTAATTCTAAATTTCACACTCTGATTTTTTTTTTTTTTATACCTTTGTCTTTTTAAAAGGCATACTTTTTTAGAAATATAATCATTTGTCATTCTTTATCATTATTATAGTGCTTATATACTGACAGTAGATTATCAGAGAGCAAATTAGAATTATACATTACATCTACGAAATGTGTTATTGAATGTACCTTCTACAGTAAATTATTTTGAAAGAATAATACTTTGAATTAATGAATAGGATTTATTGAATTACAGGACTTCATTATGACTTTCCTAATGTCTCAAACAAGATTTTTAATGAACAGCTTACATTTTGTTAAAATTTAGTTATGAACAAAATGTTGTCTGTTAAGACTACGATCTGTGACAGACAAGTTTGGCTCAGCTTTGCTCAATTCATGTACATACCAGTGTATTACACGTGTGTATTTACACCACATTTGGCTGTTCAGTCAAAAAGCTTTGGAGCCATATTCTTTTTCAGTTTCAGTGTTAGTGTAGTTACTGTGTTTGGACTTTGTAGGGCAGAGCTGGAGACAAACCAAATGTTATGTATTGTTTTGTATTATCAATGAGCACTAGCTAAATATGAAATAACTTCCTCTCTATGGTTTGCCTTTGATCACCTTTTCTTTTCCAGATATGCCTCACTGATCAAAGCCTGAGGGCACGCTCCAGGGGATGTGTGTGTGTATGCGTGTGTGCCTTAGTGTTGAAATGTCCAGTGACCTTCAAGTATAACAAATCTTGCTTCCAGAATTAAGAAGACTTCAAAACAGCAAAGGAAGAGAGCATTGTTAACACATTTCTTGACCACGAACTTGCACTCTATTGTCTAACATCTAACATGAACTAACAAGAAAACCGCTCCTTGCTTTTCTTCTGTAGTAATGTTAGTGGAAGAAAGATTTTTTCCCACTTTTTCCACAATAATTTTGGATAATTTTGAAAACCAGGTTAGAATTCCTGCTTGCTTTTCACTGTAATGGATCTCAATCTCAACCAGCCTGTTGATGATTCTCAAATGAAGTCCATTTGACCTCATAAATGTAGAGCTTCTATATTCATGAGCTCTGAGTTAGTGTGTGTATATGTGAGCATATCCATGTGTGTGAGTGAGCTTAAAAGCTTTGATCTGGGCAATTGTAGTTTATTCATAACAGCATGTGTGTGTGTGTGTGTGTGTGTGTGTGTGTGTGTGTGTGTGTGTGAGAGCGTGTGTAAGTGTGGGGAAGACGAGGGAGCGTGATTATACTTTTTAACTGAAACTGAAATAAATTTTGGATATTTTAGACATTGTTTTGACTTTCTTAACTGGTTTACTTTAACCAATGCCTTTGTTTTAATTAGTTATTTTGTTATGGTAGCCTGTAGGGGCCCTTTGAAATAACTGAAATAATTCTAAATATGTGACAACATCATCACTCGGACGCTTCACTGTGTGTGTATCACTCTGCTTGTGTTGCTGCCATTCTAACCTAAATTGTAAGAGCAGTACAGTTGTGTTAAGAGCTACTGTATATGTGTCTCTTCACATGGCATTTTTTTTAATTACATATTAGCCAGCAGGTGGTGGCAAAAGATAATTTTTGTGTGTATATGAGCCAGTTGGTGACAGTCAGTTTTTACATACAACAGCACTATGTGATCGCTTGTATTACTACTACACTACTAAAGCCAAGAAATAGCTTTAAAATGCTTTTAAAACAACTTCAGCATTACGGCGCATCACAGCTGAGAGACAAAACAGACTGATTAATTACACAATCTCAAGGCGCATACCTCTTACCGGACTTTCCACATTGGAGAGGACATACTGTTTAAAATGGCGGAGAAGATTGCGGTTTATATAGTGAATGACTCTTGTGCACCGGCTACCGTTAAACAGGGAGAAATACCCCACTTGGACGGTAGTTTTTCCACTGAGAAAGCTGATCTTCAGAAAGCTGACAGCATCTCTGCTTGGGAGTGGCAACAGGTGATGGCACATGCTCCATCTCTCTCTCTCTCTCTCTCTCTCTCTCTCTCTCTCTCTCTCTCTCTCTCTCTCACACACACACACACACACATACACACACACACACACACACACACACACACACACACACACACACACATCCATCCTTTTTTTATCCAATAACGTGGGAGAAACAGCAGATATAGCAACAAACCGTTTTTTTATGACCGTACTCAGTTTTTCCTAATTTCTTCAAATTTACTTGTTACTTAAATTTACTTTACTTGAACTGTTGTATATAAAGAACATCACACTTACAACCATGCTAGATGGCCCTAAATCAGCACTGCTGTGATTCGGCCACAGGCATGAGTCCACAGACAGCTATGATTGCAAGTGTGATATTGCTTAAATATACCATGGACTGTTTGAATACTCGACTGTAATGTGTGCGGTTCAAACCGTTGAATGCACAGGTAGTTCTGGTCAGTTTTAATCACCATTTGATATTAATGCACTGTTTGTAACCATAGCAACATAACATTACAGAGCAAGCAGAGTGAGCAATAGCAATTGAAAACATTTCTTAATCACTTTAATCAGCATATAATGAAATATAATGGAATTCATCTTGGTTTTGCATGGGTGAGATAAGGAAATAAGGACCTATTAAATTCAGCTTTTGCTTTCTGGCAAGGCGATGCAAGACGATTTAAACTGTAATGTGTTCTGTATATTATGTTTCTGTTCTGATGTGCCACCTATAGCCCCTTATCATACAGTAAGTGCTACTTTTACTATCACTGCCATGTTTGAAACGTTAAATAATAAATTTCCTCCGGAGTGTCAACCCCTCTACGTTCTGTGGATATTATTAATTATTGATTGTGCATTTAAATTCACAGTTTTGATCAAGTGTGTGTTCGCAATCACTTTTCTCTGTGTCTAGATTAGAACAGGTGGAGCTGCAGATCTAAAGGCCCTTAGGTAAAATTAACCGTTATTTTTTTTATTCTTCCAATTATAAGTTACTCAGCAAAAAAATCTATGACAGCTGTAACTAATCAATTCTCCGCTTTGCATTAGGTGGTTCTTTGCCTCAACATCATGCATTGAAAATCGTTTAACTCACACCAAGCCTTGGATTATCCCTTACATATCTACTGTATATATATATATATATATATATATATATATATATATAGTGAATAATTACTTAAATGTCAGCCTGTACCTCACTTGAAGCAATTGTATGGCTTTACAGAAGTTGTGTGGAACATTTTTATGATATTTCCATTGTGCTTTTCTGTCAGTTTTGGAGCTTGGCAGTCCCTGTCCCCTTTCACTTTCATGATATGGAAAAGTTCAGACAGAATATTATAAAGCAAATCCTTTTGTGTTCTAAAGAAGACCAAAAAACAAATAAAAAGTTTTGGAGAGTGAGTAAACTTTGACAGAATTTAAATTTTTGGGTGAACTATCCATTTAAGTGATTTAACAGTAGGTGAGTATTAAACTTTAATGGTTCCAAGCCATTGCTGACCACTTACAGCATATCTCTCACTGGAGGGACACAAACCCCTGCTGTAAAGGATTCTTAGTGACAGCAGTGAAAGCACACGTGAGGTTTGATGAGGGAGCACGGCCTGGCACACACTGGGTTAGCTCCACAAGAGTGGCATTCACCTCCATCTAATACAAGGGGACACACACTCTGCTCTTGTGTGTGTAGCAAGGTGATGAATGATGGGGCCCGGACTGGCCCATCTGTGAGGGAGATCAGATTAGACAGCGTGTCGTCTGTTCTCGCAGACATTCCCTATTCATCAGCTCAAGCCCTCCAGAGTGGCGCTGTGCCAAACTACCAACCCGCTGCCATCTCTCCATCTTTCACATCAGGTCATTCACCCCCCACACCCGATCACTTCTCCATCTGGGTTTTAACACCTTCATGCTACACAAAAGCCAGCAACACATGACATCCATAAAGAGAGATTAACTATTATTCATACTTCTGTTAACATCCGGCCAATTCAACAGCTGCCAACCATGTGAATAATAATTTTTAGAAGCTTTGTACATTACAAATTACAGTATACTTTTTACTTGGAGCAAGCAATGGGTACAGGACTAGCTCACCCAAAAAAGTAAATGCCATATCTTCTGATGCTATAGAAAAGCTTTATGAGAAGAACAGACCAAATGTAAGTCGTTATTCAGTGATAATATTCCCCTCTGCCAGAACTCCCAAATTTCAGTTGCACTTGTTTTCAATTAAAAAACGGCACCTTTAGAAGATTCATGGTATGTTTGATGCCATTGATGGCAAATGTCATATGCGACCACAAATTACATTTGTGACCTACAGCAAAGGGGAAGATTATCAGTGACAAACGACTTAAAGGGTCATCATTTACTCACCCTCATGTTGTTACAAAAATGTATGTTGTGTTTTTCCTCAATGGAAAACGTCTCGGGTTACATGTGTAACCCTTGTTCCCTGAAAAAAGCGGAACGAGATGCTGCGCTGCTAAGTGCTATGGGGAACAATCTTATTGTGAGCTGCTCTGAACATGTGTGTAACACGTCAATGAAAATTGACCGGAATTTATAGCCTCGGTTGGTGAGATCATTGGATGCACCTGTGGCCAGGCTATAAATAGGAGGCGTCACCAGAGTGTCGTCAGATATTTTTCTGAAGAGCGGTCCTGGGACGTCCCAGTGCAGCAAAAGAAGCGCAGCATCTCGTTCCGCTTTTTTCAGGGAACAAGGGTTACACATGTAACCCGAGACGTTCCCTTTACAAAAAGCTTCACTATGATGCTGCGCTGCTAAGCGCTATGGGGAACGCAATGCCCACGCCGCCGCACTGGGGCTGTCCGGACCCCTGACCGTTGTGAAGTGTTCTCACAAAACGCGAGAGGTCCCAGACATGAGCTTGAGATGTTGACTCAAGGGCATAAAAGCCCGGAGTAGCAAAAACATCTAACACCATAAAATCTGAAGAATGTGTGCGGAAAGGACTAGCCTGCCGTATCACAAACCTGTTCAGACATGAGCTTGAGATGTCGACTCAAGGACATAAGAGTCCGGAGTAGTGAAGCATCTAGCCCACAAAGTGAGAAATGAGTTTGAGAAGCCGACCCAAGGACATAAGAGTCCGGGGTAAAGCATCTAACTCAAAAAGTTCGTACCATGAACTTGATTTGGCATGAGCCTGAGATGTCAACCCAAGGACATAAGAGTCCGGGGTAGCAGAGCATCCAGCCCATGAAGAAAATTGTAGAATGTGCGTGGAGAGGACCAGCCCGCCGCGTCACAAACTTGTTCCGGCATGAGTTTGAGATGTCGACTCAAGGACGTAAGAGCCCGGAGTAGCATGAACATCCAAACTATAGAATCTAATGAATGTGTGCGGAGAGGACCAGCCTGCCGCATCACAAACTTGCTGCAGAGGGACCCCTCTAGCCAAGGCTTTAGAGGAGGCGACCCCTCTGGTGGAGTGAGCCCTGACACCTACTGGCGAAGCTTGACCGCGCGCCTCATAGGCCAGGGCAATAGCATCCCTCACCCAATGTGACATAGTCTGCTTAGTAGCGGCCGCCCCCCTGTTGCGGCCCCCATAGCAAACAAACAATTGCCCTGATTTACGCCACTGGCTTGTGCGGTGGACATAAGTCTGAAGGGCACGGACTGGGCAGAGTCCGTGAAGTCTTTCCTGCTCCGGCGTTAGAAACGGCGGGGAGCAGAAGGCTTCCAAAGTGACAGGATGTATTGTCGAAAAAGGAACCTTAGGAAGGTAATCAGGGTGAGGATGCAAAATAGCTTTGGCCATACCTGGGGCAAATTCTAAACAGGTTGGCAAAATAGACAGAGCCTGTAGATCCCCAATCCTCTTAAGAGAGGTAATAGCCATAAGAAAGACCATCTTGAGAGTCAGAAGTCTGTCAGACGCTGACTCCAGAGGTTCAAAAGGGGTCTCAACCAGACCCTCCAGGACTATTGTTAAGTCCCATGAAGGAGTTCTGATCCTAACGGGAGGCCTCAGTCGCTTGGCTCCACGAATGAAGCGAGCGAGTAGAGGGTGCCTCCCTAAAGGCACCCCGTCAATCAAGGCGTGGCAAGCCGAAATGGCGGCCACATAAACCCTGAGAGTAGCGGGGCATATGCCTGCTGACAGTTTTTCCTGCAGAAAATCCAGAACTGAAACAATTTGGCAGTTAACTGGATCTGCACCATGTGAACTGCACCACCTTTTGAAGACACCCCATTTATTGGTGTAAATTCTTCTGGTGGAGGGAGCCCTAGCACTAAGAATGGTTTCAATAACCCCAAGCGACAGCCCTGTGTCCCTCAGCTGGTACCCTTCAGGGGCCAAACATGAAGTTTCCACAATTCGGGCCGGGGATGAAATATTGTCCCCTGTGCCTGAGACAGAAGATCCCTCCTGTCCGGAATCGCCCAAGGCGAGCCGTCTAGGAGAGACATCATCTCTGAGAACCAAATCCTGTTCGGCCAGCAAGGCGCTATCAGTAAGAGGCAAGACCCTTGCCGGCGAACTCTGGCCAGGACTCCCGGGAGCAGAGAAACCGGGGGAAACGCATACAGACACATTCTGGGCCATGTATGCGCCATCGCGTCCAGACCCAGGGGGGCTGGGTGACTCAGAGAGAAGTAGAGGGGACATTGCGCAGTCTCTAGAGAGGCGAAGAGGTCCACTTCCGCTCTGTAAAATCTCTCCCAAATCTGTTGTACTACCTCGGGGTGGAGTTTCCACTCGCCCGTCGGTAAGTTTCGTCTGGACAGAAAATCTGCTCCCACATTCAGGTGTCCAGGGATATAGACTGCCCTGAGTGACAGTAACTTGCCCTGGGCCCAAAGGAGAATCTGACGTGCCAGCAAATTGAGGTGGCGAGAACGTAGGCCTCCTTGATGATTTATGTAAGAGACTGCTGCTGTGTTGTCCACCCGCACAAGGACATGGCAGTCTCTCAAATGTTGGAGGAAGTATTTCAGGGCCAGAAATACTGCCATCAGCTCGAGGCGGTTTATGTGCCAATCGAGTTGATGACTCTCCCATTCCCCTTGGGCTGGACGACCACTTAAGACCGCACCCCAACCCGTCAGGGAGGCGTCTGTCGTTAGCATCCTGTGACGACACAACGCACCAAGAGTGGGACCCAAGGTGAGAAACCGGGGTCTGAACCACATAGAAAGGGAACGAAGCGCTGGGCGCGTAACCCTTATTTGCCTGAGGGGACTGGCCCTTGGATGAAACCCCCTGGCTTTTAGCCACAGCTGAAACGGTCTCATATGGAGAAGGCCCAAAGGAATCACCGTGGACGCAGACGCCATGAGACCTAACATTCGTTGATACTGAAGAACAGTGCAACCCTGACCTAGCCTGAGATTGCTCAGGGAGTTCTGAATGGAGATGACACGAGCGGGAGACAACTGTGCCTGCATCGTGATCGAATTCCATATGACCCCTAAATAGGAAATTTCCTGGGTCGGGGAAAGAACACTCTTTTTGGCTAGAATCAGCCAGTCGTCTAGATAATCCAGAATGCGGATGCCCTGGAGTCGCAAAGGAGCCAGTGCTGCATCCATGCATTTCGTGAATGTGCGGGGTGATAGGGCTAGGCCGAATGGAAGGACCCGATACTGGAAGGCTTAGTCCCCGAAAGCGAACCTCAGGAACTTCCTGTGCTGTGGCAGAATTCCAATATGAAAATATGCGTCCATGAGGTCGATCGTGACCAGCCAATCGTGACGTTGGAACTGAGACACGACAGACTTGACTGTTAGCATCTTGAACTTGAGCGTCTTGACCGAGCGATTCAAGCCACGAAGATCTAGGATCGGACGCAACCCACCCCCCTTCTTGGGGACCAGGAAGTATCTGCTGTAATAGCCTGACTCTTTCTCTGGAAGGGGAACATGTTCTATGGCCCCTTTTTCCAAGAGATTTTGCAGTTCTACCCGAAGTAGACACGCCTGTTCCGACCTTACGGTAGTGGAAACCACGCCGTTGAAGCTCGGAGGGCGGCAAGCGAACTGAATTCTGTAGCCTTTTTCTACTGTTTTTAGAACCCACATAGAAATACCTAGCAGAAGTTTCCACGCTGCCAGGTTCTCTGAGATGGGAACTAATTTCAACACTTCCTGTCGAGGGGGTGTCGAATGTTCCGTGTCCTGGATTATGGCAGGGAGCAACGGTACACTCAACATCTTGTTGGAAACCCCTGTCACCCGAAACACCAAGGGTGGCGGGAGTGGAGAGGTTTCGTGAGGGTATCGGGAGGGCCGAAGTGAATGATACACGCGCCCCGTCCCGAAGGGAACTACCCTCACAGGGCTGGATACAAGACCGTCAGGGCTTCTTTCTCTTAGAAATACCAGCCCTGAGGTCTTGTTTGGGAGGCTGCTGAGGGCGACGAGCCTGTCCCCAATCTTTGCGAGGGGGAGCACGACTTGCCACGCTTTGCTTTTGAGCCTCCCTCCTAACGGAATCAGGGCGAGACTGGGTGGCCGACGGCCTCGCCCCCTGAGTGCGGCGAGGAAGAAACTGCCCAAAGGCTTCCTCATGGCTTTTCGCCTCCTGGAATCTGGAGATAACCGTATTCATGGCGTCTCCAAAGAGACCAGAAGGCAAAATTGGGGCATCAAGGAGGAAAACTCTGTCCTTATCCTTGATGCCGGATAGGTTAAGCCATAAATGCCTCTCCGTGCTGACCAAAGCGGACATAGACCGGCCAATAGCACGGGCTGACTGCTTGGTGGCACGGAGAGACAAATCCGTAGCTCGACGAAGTTCCGAAAAAGCTTCGTCGTCGAGGTCTCTTCCTGCACTCAGGTCCTTTAGCAGGTCAGCCTGGTATGCCTGTAACACAGCCATGGTGTGCAGCGCAGCACCAGCCTGACCCGCCGCTTGATAAGCTCTCCTGACCAGCATGGAGGTAACCCTGCATGGCTTAGAGGGGAGAGCAGATTTTTTAAGCGACGATGCCGAACCCGGTGAGAGATAACCCGCAAGTGTCTCTTCGACTGGTGGCATCTTTGAATATCCTCGCACCTCAGCGCCCACGATAGTCGAATACACAGACGTCGAGGGCACGTGAACGCGTGAGGTATAAGGTTTCTTCCATGAACGAGAAAGCTCGTCGTGGAGATCATCAAAGAAGGGAAGGGACTGATGAGGCGTTCCCTTCCCTTGGTCACCAGACAGAAATCTGTCCTCTAACTTGGAGCGCTTGGGGGGATCTTGGTCGCGTGGCCAGTCTAATTGAAGTCTGGCCACCGCGCGAGTAACCACATCGAGTAACTCCTCCGAAGATTTTGAATCGCGATTGGAGTGCTCGGATGTGGTTAACTCAGAATCTGTACCAAGAGAATGGAGGTCCCCCTCGCAAACTGAAGAGGCGCCGAAGCACGCTTCAAGATCACGCGAAGGACCAGCAGGATCTGGGGAGAGAGCGAGCGAAAGGGACGGACCCGTCTCTCGCTCCTCAGCCAGATCCATGCGAGAGCCCCACGAATGAAATGTGGGTGCTGGCTCTCGGAAGTAAGCAAGGCGAGCGCGAAGCATCCCGACCGAAAGTAGGTCACAATGCGCGCACCCGCCCTGCCTCAACACGAGAGCAGCGTGCTCTTCCCCCAAGCAGACAAAGCAAAATTCATGCGTGTCCTTGTCAATCATAGAGCGTTGACAAGGAAACACGCATTGTTTGCCCTGATTCTCCGCCATTTTCTTTCCCTTTTTATATATATATATATATATATATATATATATATATATATATATATATACATATATAGAGAAAGAAAGGAAAGGAAAGTTCTCTTTTTTTTAAAAAAAGACTTAGATTTTAACAAATTTCTAACAAAGAGTTTTGTGAAAACACACAGAGAGAAAGCTCTGAAGAAAAATGTCTGACGACACTCTGGTGACGCCTCCTATTTATAGCCTGGCCACAGGTGCATCCAATGATCTCACCAACCGAGGCTATAAATTCCGGTCAATTTTCATTGACGTGTTACACACATGTTCAGAGCAGCTCACAATAAGATTGTTCCCCATAGCGCTTAGCAGCGCAGCATCATAGTGAAGCTTTTTGTAAAGGGAACACAAAGGGATGTTAGGAAGAATGACAGCCTCTCAGTTACCATTAACTTCCACTGTATAGAAAAATTATGCAATAACAGTGAATGGTGACTGAGATTAACATTCTGCCTAACATTTCCGTTTGTGTTCAACAGAAGCAAGAAAATCTTGCGGCTTTGGAACAACATGTGGGTGAGTAATAATGACAGATTTTCATTTTTGGGTGAACTATCACTTTAATGTAAGGTCTGCTACTCATACAAATGTGGCTTCAGAAGCATGCAAATCATGTTGAGTACATGATAATTTTATAGTGATTTCAATCTCGGCAGTATAAATCACTATCCACTTTTGGATGGAAAATGTATGGGAAAGAGCATCTCAGAAACTGTGCCTAACATCTAACTTGATTAAAAATTAAACAGGTTTGGATCGAGTAAATGATTATTTTTCTTTAAGAGGGAAATCATTTAGTGACTTTCTTAAGGGCAAAATAGTGGAAATGAATGGAACACACTCATACAGAACACACAGGATTTGAACCCTTAACCAACCCTTTTTGTTACCAGCCCAAATCTTAAGCCATAATTAATTTAGCCATAATACCACAATACTATAGTTGAAGTGTTTATCAGCAGTTGTACTGACACAACAGTATATCAATTAAATCATGTAACCTTTAAAATAAACATTTATAATGGTTGCTTAGTAAGTCATTTTGAAGGACATAATTAGACTGAATATTAATATTAGCTCCAGTATGAACTTCATAATCCAATAATGAATCAGAACTGATGTTGCACTTACACTACACATGGAGGGATTCCTTCTCCATGCGGTAAACATGGCTCACTCTCCTCCAGCTCAGGGCACACTGCTCCTCCACCCACAGGGAATTGCTGCACCTGACGTGTGCGTGTGTACTGTCCCTTGCGTCCATTCAGATCATAGCATTCCTTTGAACAGTCTGACCAGTTCGACCAATCCGACAACTCACAGTCCATGGGGATGACACAGGCTTGGTATGTCACCGGAAGAGTCTGCTGGTTACAAAGGCTGCAGAGAATAATAGAAAATCTGTTACTGATACATACATTTATTAATAATCCTCAAATTGTCATTGTGAAAAATACAAGTACAGAGCCAATGAAATGTAGTTCTTGTTAGATGCTAACCGCATTTCATTGGCTCTGTACTTGTATTTTGCACAATGACAATAAAGTTGAATCTAATCTAATCTAAAAAAAAAATAATAATAATTTAAGATGAAGTGTATACTTTCTGAGCCACTATCTTAACCAAATGGAACTACAAAAATAAACATTGTTTTTAAACATCTTTCAGAATGCACCCTCTGGCTTCCATTGGTTGAACTGATAGTCCCACCCTAAACTCACACCATTGGTTGAGCCAGTGTTGCAGTGTCAGGCTGGTTGTGCCACTCAAACTAACAGAGGAATGTTAAAAGTGCCATAGAACCGCAGTGTTTAAAATTTTGGGGGAAATCAACCTATGGCCAAACATGAAGGTTCCACAGCTCGGGCCGGGGATGAAATATTGTCCCCTATGCCTGAGACAGAAGGTCCCTCCTGTTCGGAATTGCCCAAGGCAAGCCGACGAGGAGAGACATTATCTCCGAAAACCATAACCTGTTCGGCCAGCACAGCGCTATCAGTAAGAGGCAAGACCCTTGCTGGCGAACTCTGGCCAAGACTCCCGGGAGCAGAGAAACCGGTGGAAACGCATACAGACACAATTTGGACCATGTATGCGCCATGGCGTCCAGACCCAGGGGGGCTGGGTGACTCAGAGAGAAGTAGAGGGGACATTGCGCTATCTGAGAAGATGCTAAGAGGTCCACTTCTGCCCTGTAAAATCTCACCCAGATTTGTTCCACTACCTCGGGGTGGAGTTGTAGATATATTAGCAAAAACATGAATTAGCTAATTATAGCACTGCGTGTGGCCGATTGCCATGAAATTTGTTATACCACTTCATGTAGACACCCTGCTTGTGTATAGTACGTTTCATATCCATCGGTCATTCCTAATATGAGTTATTAGGTGAAAAAATATATATTTTAGCCCTTGAACGAAAGAAGATGCATATTTAATTTGAACTTTTCAAATTATTTTTTTATTTTTTTGTAGTGCCCCCTAGTGACAGAACTGTACGAAAGTGCTGCAGCCGACGCATGCCGAGTTTGGTTTTATTTGGAGATTGCAATGAGTAGATGTTGATCAATTACTCAAATCATGTTAAACCAAAGGAATTGTATCGTTAATATCTTCAAAACAAAGAAATTCTTTGAAAAACAATAGGGTCTGTAGATGATGTATACCAAATGCCATGCCAATTGGACAAACGGTCTAGGAAGAGTTCTAAAAATATATCTTTCAAAAAATTCTAAATGGCAGAAACAAATTGTAGATGGAAATTAAATCGGAGATAGCCATTTTGTAGGGCCTGTCCCAAGGAATCAGAAGAAAAAGAATTTTGATTTTATCCCTTTTATCCCTAGTTTCTGAGATGTGAGCCTAAAGGTAAAAGAGCTTATTATAGTGCCACCTAGATTTGGTTGAGTGTGCATGTATGAGCCTAAGTAGCAGTTGGGATTTGGGCCCATCCTGACAAGTTTGATGTCTCTAGGACTTAAGGTCTTTGCAGGCATTCAATTTTAGGGCAGAAAAAAATAATAATAATAATAATATTAATAATAATAATAAGAAGAAGAAGAAGAAAATCCTAATGGATACAATAAGGTTCCAGCACCTTTGGTGCTTGGTCCCCTAATAATCAAATCCTAACGGATACAATAGGGTTCCAGCACCTTCGGTGCTTGGCCCCCTAATAATTATAATAATAAATCCTTAGAAAAACAATAGGGCCTATGCTCTTTAAGTGATTGGGCCCTAAATATCTCCCAATTAAACAGTATTAACAATAGTAGCACCAGTAGAGTTTATTAATCCAACTTAATGAAAGGCAGGGAAGGAATTAAAATATCTAAAAATTCTTTATGCAATATTAAGGGACCATAATATAATGCATTAAATATAATGCAAAAATAAAATAGAACTAAAATAAGGAATAATAATTAGTATATTAAATAATGACAATCAATCAATAACCAAAAATGTCACGTTAGTTTAATTGCACCTATGGGATATCAGTTTGTCTTCAGTTTGACACTAAGCTTAATTTTTTACAGGGCTATCTATCTTAATATATAGACAATATTTTGCTAGCCTATACTTGTTTTAAAGCCTTTTTTTAAAGCTTTTTTAATAAGCCTTTTTAAACCTTTTTTTTGTTTGTTTGTTTGTTTTTGTCTGTAAAAACTAGGCAAAGCAATATTACTGGGAAAAGAAAATTCAGTTAATAGTGACAGTGGCAGAAATCTTACATATAGCCAGTTATGACTATAAAGATCGTGATAAAAGGTGAAATGATTGGGATCGGGATTGCTATTGGCCGATCAGCTGACAGGAAGACCAGTGATTGGTATCGGCTGTAAAAATCCTGATCGGAGCTTTCCTAGGTAGAAGTATTTCGACATTGAACAAATTACACACAGCAGTTTTAGCAGACAAAATAACTATGTAAACATTAAATCTGGCAGACATATCACCCTGCAGCTTTCACCTGGTTACCCACTGAAGCTAAGCGGGGTTGAGCCTTGTCAGTACCTGGATAGGAAAATATTCTGGGGAATACTAAGGTTGCTGCCGGAAGAGGTGTCAGTGTGGGATTGCTCACCCTGTGGTCTGTGAGAGTCCTAAAGTCCCAGTAGAGTGATGGGGATGCTATACTGTAAAAAGGCACTGTCTTTCTGATGAGACATTAAACCGACATCCTGACTCTCTGTGATCTTTAAAATTCCCAGGACACTTTTCACAAAGAATAATAAATAATAATAATAATAATAATAAACCCTAATCAAAATTTTTGCGGACTGTGCGTTCCCGCGCCAGTAAAAATTAGAGAGTGATTACCTATTATGAAGAATAATTATGTAAATAGAACCTCTGGTAATATTAATCCAGTGCAAATTACTAAAAAGCCAGTAAATCTACACTTTCCAGCACTTGAGTCCTTAAAATATGAAATATGTACCCATGTAAAAGAGAAACGAGCAGTTTTTGATTATGATTTGGCACAGTGAGTGTGGGAAATTGTGTTGAGCCCAGCGTTTTGGAACATAAAATTACAAAATATGAAGGGATTGTCCATATTTTTAATTTAAGAATGTAATACAAGATTAAAGGGTTGTTAATGTCACCAGTGCTGTATTTAACCAGATAATCTAATAAATTAAATGTTTAATATGTCCTGCGTAATTAGTAAGCACATTATACAAGTCATGTCTTCAGTGAATGTAAAAGTCCCCATTCTAACTCAGAGAAGGAACACATGGCCTGTTTTATAGTTGCATTGTCAGAGTCAATGTGGATGTTGACAGGTATATCTCTTTGCTGAAAAGTCTAAAGATGTATGTGGTGAAATTTCCATAACACGACAATATATCTTTTACTAAAGTAGAGAAAAAGTTCCTGTAGTGGCTGTTCATCATGTGAGACATAATAAGGACAAACATGAATTGGAGGATGTGTTCGTAACATGCTTTAGCATGCTTTTCAGTTACTTCAATACAACTTTTACTCAACATCAGGCTGAGCAAACATGTAATTAAAAACCACTTGGCATAGCAGAGCCACTAATAATCCCAGGCCATATTCATAGACTGTGCAAAACTGGCTACTGTTACATCTGATAATTTTATGGGTGAAAATTCTGAAGGAAAATGACCATTGAATCTGTTTTGAATGGTTTTGGTTTTGAACAATGCAATTACATTAGGGGCAGGATGTGGCAGTTTCTAATAGGGCAATAGAATTATGGGTAGTACATAAGACTCTTGCATGATATTTCAAGTCTTTGAAGACAGGTAGGTTTTAGTTAGAAACACTCATAAACTTAAAGAAATATTCCAGTTTCAATAAGATAATGAGTTAATAATTTAATCTCAATCGACAAAATGTAAGGTCTTTTCTAAAATTATAAGCTTCATAATTTTGCAAATCAACCCTCCGAATAATTGTCTCCTTTCACTTCTGTTGAAAGTGCCTCACTGTAACACATTTTTGTTTCTTGTTTTTAAAGGAGGGACAAGTAAAAAAAAAATTCAGTAATCAACATTATGCCACAAATGCTGTAGATTGAGGAATGTTCCTTTAAGTATATTTTTCAGTGAAAGTCTTGACGTCACTTGCGCATTAATGAGTGCTTTGAAGGAAGCTTGTTCGGGGTCGCTTGCACCTTTATGCGATAAATTGTATTGTTTAGACCTAAAATCAAAGCAACCTCTTTATTTTCTCATGTAATGGAGTGGTGGTGGAGTAGTGGGTTAAAGCACTAAACTGTTAAGCAGAAGGTTGTCGGGTCGACAACAGCCACCACCATTCTGTCCTTGAGCAAGACACTTAACTCCAGGTTGTTCCGGGAGGATTGTCCCTGTAATAAGTGCACTGTAAGTCCCTTTGGATAAAAGTGTCTGCCAAATGCATAAATGTAATGTAAATGTAATCATGGATGCACAACGCAACTTTAATAAAACTAATAGGTTGTTTTTTTTAAGCTTTAAAGTGAGGCACTTTCCACCTGCCATTGCATTAAAAAGACAGATAAGTATTCTTTTTTTTTCCTTTTGTGTTCCAAATAAGAAAGAAAGTCAAATAGGTTATGAACGACAGAGGCTGAGTAAAAATATGACAGAATTTTCACTTGTGGGTGAACTATTTCTCTTAGTATGCATGTTATGTTCGACAAATCCCCAGCAGAGAACAAGAAAACATACGATCTAAATGAAATCATTATCACATTTCAGACTAGAGCGTTAGCATGGAGTGTCTGTACATTCTGAAATGTAGTCTGTGAAGTTAAGAACGAACATACATAAATATATAATAAATAGGAATACATTAGGAAACAAGGGACACTATTAATATTAATAGCCCACAGGAAAGCTACCACATGTCTATCTGTGAACCATCTTGTTAACTCTGCTAAAGCTGGAATGTGAAGAATAATACATCTTTGTGTTATTTTTTGAATAAGGTCTGTTTGTACTTGTGGCTTGTGTGTGTTTGTGTGGAATTTGTAAAAGAGCATGTTGCACTGTAGCAAAACAAACCTTGCTCTGTAAATCAACTCATGTCATGGAATGTGTGCTGTTGAGAGCAGGCTTGTTTTTACTCTCTCAAACACACACACTCACAGGGACAGAAGCCTGGCTGGCTATCACACTATGATGCAGAAAGGTAGGGAGAGGAATGGAAAACACTAGAGATGGGACATGGGCAAAGTTGAAGATGCTCAACTTTACTTAACAAGTCCAGAGTGTTATTATTGAGTTTGTAAAGTCAGCGAGTCAATACTTGTTTTCTCTTATTACCGTTAAAGTAATAGTTTACCCACTGTAATGGGTTAAAATGGTCAGAAATTACCACTCCATGTCGTTCCAAACCAGTGTGACTTTATTTAGTGCTAAAAGCAACACAAGTTTTTTGCGTGATGCAGCGGTGAATGATTTTCTCTCATGTATGCAAAACAGATGTCAAGAGTTTCTATTAAAAACTAATTTACACTTTCGGCTTTTTTGGCCCCTTTTTTAAGTTTTAAAGTGAGGCACCATCAACTGCCAATGTATAGATGGAGTGCTATCTTCATTAAAACATCTCCTTTTTGTACTTCTCTTAAGAAATAAAGTCATACAGGTTTAGAACATGATGGCATGTACATTTTTGAGATCATTTTCATTCTTAAACATCCCATGAAATTGTAAGACGAGCACAGTTCTCTTTCCTGTGCTGACAAGTTTGAGTGGGCATATCGAAGGTTTTGCCCCTATTTTTAACTGGCACTTAGGCTTTAGTTACATCATAGCCATGGACCATGACTTGCTGCTTGCTAGTTGATTGCAGATTATATTAAGGAGGACTTTCTCATTTTTGAAAGTTAGTGATCTGATTTGACAGAAATCTGTGTAGTGCAACATGAGTTATAATTTTTTTTGGTCTGTGTTCTAAGAAGAGAAAGATTTTTAATGTGTTAACAGCTAAAAGTGAATTTTGTCAAAGTGTAGGGGCACAATAGCATATATATGGCTTCAAAGATAGCATACATGAACTATAAGCCACAAATTTCTTATTTTGATAACTTCAATAACGAACTGCCTTTAAAGGACTAGTTCGCCCAAAAATGAAAATTCTCTCATCATTCACTCGCCCTTATGCTATCCCAGATGTGTGTAACTTTCTTTCTTCTGCAGAATACAAATTAAGATTTTTAGAAGATTTTCTCAGCTCTTTATGTCCACGCAATGCAATTGAACAGGTGCCAAAATTTGAAGCTCCAAAAATCACAGACGGAAGCATAAAAGTAATCCATATGACTCCAGTGGTTAAATCAATGTCTTCAGAAGCGATTTGATAGGTATGAGTGAGAAACAGATCAATATTTAAGTCAACGTTTACTTTAATCTCTCCTCCCTTCTCAGTCAGTCTGCACTTTAACTTTCACTTTCACATTCTTCTTGTGTTTTTGGTGATGCACATTCTCCATGCATACGCCCCCTGCTAGGCAGGAAGAATAATTTCAAGCAAAAATTGACTTAAATGGACCGGTAACACCTACAGATCTGAAATATTCTTCTAAAATTTTTAATTTGTGTTCTGTAGAAGAAAGAAAGTCATACACATCTGGGATGACATGAGGATGAGTAAATGATGAGAGAATTAAAGAATTTTGGTGAACTATCCCTTTAATATTTACTGCAAAAATACCTGATAAAATGTCTTTATCAATTGCAAAAGCTTCTACTATGTTGACATTTTATTTTACCAAGTTTATGTTGAAGCCTCTAAAATAACAAAAAAATTCATAACCAAGTCATGCATGAACACATGAGACGAAGAAGATGAGGCTGACCTGAGCGCTCCCGGGCTTCCACTTCGGTGCACACACGTCACCTCCCGGGTCTGGAAGCCCACCTGGAGGTCCCCAAACTTCAATCCTTGCCGGTTCTGGCGATTCCTTGTCCTCTTCTTTTTGATGAGCTCTCGTGTCTCTGGGTCCCTCACATTCCCTTTCTCCTTCACCCTTTCCCTCACAATTTCTCCTTTTTTTTCCTTCAACTCTTTTTTCTTTTTGTTCTTGCGACGTTTGCCCTGGCGGTCTTGCCTTGGCTGCCTGTCCCGTTTTGCTTTCCGTTCTGCTTTCGGCTCTCGGGCTTCTCGGATCTGCCGCGCAGGTGAAATGGCGCAGGGGCCCCAAGGGCCCACCCTCAGACTGTATAAGCTCTCCTGGCCCTCGCAAGGTCCGGGCTGGCAGGTGCGGAACTCTGTGAGGTTCAGACAAGCTGATCCACCAAAAAGGGGTGGAGCCAGAACAGATCGTATGCGGTTCTGCAGGCCCATCCCACAACTCTTGGAGCAGGACGTCCATGGAGAGAAATCTGAAACAACGCAGTCGCGTGGGCAGGGGATAAGACAGGCCTGCTCTAATCGTGGCTTGGGCTCAAAGTACTCGCAGATGACATCTTCTGCAGGCACACCATCCGCCTTGTGCACGCAGCCCACCTCTCGGGTCTGGATGCCCTCCTCGCCCCGCGAGCAAACCATTGGCCTTGGCATGCCCACGTTGCGCATGGAAACTGGCACACACTGGTTCCATGCCCCTAGCTGCCAGTCGTACAGCTCTTTGTGCCAATCACACACACGGAAGCAGCTCTGCTGGTTGCTGGGCCGTTCTGACTGAAGGCAGTTGGTGTGTAATGTAGTCCAGCCCTCGGAGTGGGCACACCATACTGCCCGGCTTTGACTTCCTCCTGGACCACACTCGCTGCCCATACACCTTCCCCATGGCCCTAAAAAAGAAATGTACATAAAAGAGGGAACTTTAGCAAGGAAACGAAATAACCATGGGAATCACCTTGTTTTAAAAGTGGTGGGGACAATTATTTGTTTATTTTCTGGTGTGTGTGTGGGGGGGGGGTGCGGGCGTCATGAAGTAGTGCAGCTCATGAATATTAATTTGTTTAGGTGTAGATAATGTCATATATTTGTTTTACTGTTTTAAAAGTATAATAACAAACTTCCGTGTTGGATCGCCACTTATTTTAACACGCAAATGAAATGGAAACTCCTGCTTAAAAACTGGAGATATTTTGTCTGCATTCAACTTTTTACTGATGAAAGCACTCAGAAGGCAAAAAGTGATGGGGACATGACCCACCCGTCCCACCCATAAATAATAAATTTTTTTAATAACAGGTTACTCTGAACAAGCTGTTCACTGGGAACTCATTCACTGACCGTACATCCGGACATATTTGTGCGTGAAACCCATTTGCAAAGTTTTCACTCAGAAACATGATTCAGTAATATGTTTGAACTTAAATTTATTCTAAATTTACTATGAAATTTAGAACCAGCTGAAATTGAAAACAGACAACGGAATGTGTTAAGTTTAAATAGTTTTTATTAGGGATGCACTGATATGGATTTTCTGGGCTGATATCAATAACCTATAATTCATAGCACATTGTGACTGAAACCGAAAACAGGTAGATTCACTTTTACCTTTCTACACGAAATACAATAGGTGTCCTTTAAAAGTTTGGAATCTGGACTTCACAATCAGTCCAACTCTTAAAAGGAATGTTCCGGGTTCTGTAAAAGCTAAGCTCAATTGACAGCATTTGTGGCATAATGTTGATTACCACAAAAATTTATTTTGATTCATTCCTCCTTTTCTGTCAAAAAAAATAAAAAAAATAAAAATCGAGGTTACAGTGAGGCACTTACAATGTAAGTGAATGGGGTCAATATTTGGTGGGCTTAAACACAGAAATGTGAAGCTTATAATTTTATAAAAGCATTTACATTCATTCTTCTGTTAAAACTTGTGTGTTATTTGAGCTATAAGGTTGTTTAAATTGCAGTTTTTACAGTCATCTTAGGATTTTAGGGTTTGTTGACATTGCATCATCATGGTAAAGAGGTTGTAAAATTGGCAATTTATTCACACTTAAATCTTGTTTACATGCATATTCTTTATGTCTTGTGAATATACTTTTGAAACAGCAAGCATTTTAAAGTCCAAAAACTGGCCCCCATTCACAAGTGCCTCACTGTAACATCGATTTTTGCTTCTTTTTTTAAAGGAACGGAGGAACGGGTCAAAATAAACTTTTGAGGTAATCAACATTATGCTACAAATGCTGTCGGTTGAGTTTAACTTGTATTGAACCCAGAACATTCCTTTAGCTGCTGCAGCCGATCTTAAATAAACTTGTCCTATATAAGACATGTTTAATGCTTTTCCACTGGTTTTGCGAATGACACTTGGCTTTACTCGAAGGTCTTGCCAATCTTTAAGGACAGGTTTGCAGTGAGTGATGAAACACTGTACAGGAGTGGCTCTGCCGAAAGCCTTAATATGGAGATTGTTTAAAAACAAGTAAATAACTGCAGGCATTCGCTCCATTTAGAATATTCCAGATTCATCAGCATTGCATATTAAATATATAACTTGTTATACTTATGTTTTTATTAATGAATGAGATCCATAGTGTGGACTTTAGCTTGACATAGATATAGAGTCAGCAATCTTAAATAGATGTCAATCGTGATTTGACTCATGTTCAATATCCTGATTGCACTTCTTTTAGCACTTCCTGTGCAGGCTATAATTAATATCCGTAGGCTACATGCACTTAAAGACATTAAAAGGAGTAAAAACAGGGCACACACAGGAAGAGTCAAATGCTCATTGCCTGAATCAATATTCCTGGATTCCCAGGGACTCTATAATTCAAAACACTCAAGGGAGATGCAGTGGTGAAGACAAGCTGATTTTACAGATGGATTTCACAGCTTGCCAGAGACATCATTGTGGGCTAGTGTTGTACTGGGAATATAAAGAAAAAGGCAGGGACAAGGAGAGGCTTGACTCAAGGGGATGGGTCATTTTTAGCTAAAACGCAGCTTTACACAATCCCCCTTCTTTCAATGTCTTTTTTCCATCTCCATATCTACAGTTCTTCAGTCTCTATAGAGCACTACTCTGAAGCTATAATTCAAAGCAACCTGAAAGACAACTAAAATTCAGTTCGACTGAACTTGGTGAGGCCACAGCTCAGGAGCTTAAGTATACCAAGTGATTTTTCATATGTTTAATTTTCATGGTAATCTGTAACTGAGGTAATATCATTTGATTGTGAATCACGGCTGAGCTCTTCTTGCAAAGCATTTTCTTTAAAAGCACTCTCTCTGACGATGACGGTTCATACTGGGCTCGGGTACCTGGCTCATAAAGTGCCCGGCCAAAGGGTGATTTGTCTCAGAAGACCATTTGAAGGCCTGATTTATGACTTCACTCGATAAAGACAAGACAGGGCAAAGTAAATGTCAACGGAAGTAGCAGCAGGCTGAAATTAGCCTACAGCTGCAACCGCAAGGACCAGGTCAATATAGATCAATACCGACCACGAAAAACTGCTTCAGATAAAACTGACTAGGCAACCACAAACTGAATATCCTCAAACAGCAGAAAAAATTAAAATGTTGCATGCCCATGCTGAAACAATAGCTTCTAGATCTAAGGTGGATTAAGCTGGTCTAACTAGTCTTCCAGCCTAGCCAAGCTGGTTTAAGGTGATCTAGCTGTTCTTACTGTCTTGCCTAGCTGGAAAAGTCCCCAAAACCCATATAAAACCAGACCATTTAAGCCCAGCAAACCATCTTAGGCTGGTTTAAGCTGCTTGGAGTGGCTAGTAATTTCCGACTTATACTACAAGCAGTTTTCCACAAAGTTGGACAGTGTAAACTCCAATTTTCTATAGAAATAAAGAGCAATTTGATTTTGCTTGGGATAAAAATCCCTCTCCTCTTCCACACTAGTAAACACTTCTGTGTTTACCACTCACATGTAACAACAATAACCAGAGCCCTATAACAGGAAAAACCTCATGTGTTTATAGTCGTAGCATAATGGACCTCCCCAAAGAGAGTGGGCAAGAGCTTCCTCATTCACTTCGCCTGCAGCTGCAGGTGCTCTGAATAATTTACGAGCATGTCACTAGGTGATGTGGTCATCTAAATGCCAGGGGACACCAGGGAGGCACACAGTAGATCAGCATGCAGGAATGGGTAGCACAGCAAAGACACCCATCCTTTTAGAAAAGATGGAAGATGGCATATTCATTTTCACCTGTACAAGTTACCCTGGAACTGTGTTTCCCTATCTGTCACTCACTTGATGTTGTGGCGATGTAGTGACACTAGGGGTCACTCTTGGAAGCCCCAAACACCTCTGATCTTTGAGAAAAGGCCAATGGGAATTGACGAGTGGAATTTGCATGCCACTCCCGTGGACATATAGGTATAAAAGGTACATGGATAAAGTGCACAGAACAACCCTGGGCGTTTCGACAGCTAAAAAGAGAGAGTATATTCTAAAAGAGTATTTTCATCTAATAGAGTGGTACTGACGGAGAGCATCTTTTTAAAGATGTCTTTTTGTCTGTGTACAGTTCCTGGTTGCAGAACTATAAAAAACTGTGAGAGCATGACCATGGCAACGTTGCAGTCACAGCTTTCCTTCTTCAGAGGGAAGAAGTGTCCGGTGTGTGCTTTGCACATCTACTTGGACTGCACAAAGAGTTTTAGACAATCTGAGCAGCACTTTGTCAGCTTTGGAGGACAGCGGAATGGGAGGGCTGTCTCCAAACAGAGGATCACCCACTGGGTCGTGGATGCCATCTCTTTGGCATACCCGGCCCAGGACGTGCTGTCTTTTTGGGACTATGAGCACACTCCACTAGAAGTGTGGTGGCTTCCTGGGCCTTGACCAGTGGAGCCTCTCTAGCAGACATCTGTAGAACAGCAGGCTGGCAACACACAATACCTTTGCAAGATTTTATTATCTCCTGGTTGAGCCAGTTTTGTTTACTGTGTGTTGTCAGGTACGAACAGGTAAGTATATGGGGCAGATGGCCGGGTGTACCGACTGCGTACAGCACCTTTCCCCTCCCAGAGGCGAAGACGTGCACTTTTTTCCCGACATACGTGGTCACGAGAATGTGAACCCTGGATGTCTTTCCTCCTCAGCCCTGTGGCAGGCGAATTAGGCAGATAAATTCGATGCCCAGTACGTGTTCCAGTATGCCCTGTATTGGGGTAGGTGCTCCACATGTGCTGGTTGCCTGTATGTAACTCCGTGTGATGTATCTTCCACGGTACGGTTTCCCTAATGGTAAATCCATTTCTTCCTTGAGCAGATCTCCCTCTGCCTCCGGTCGCCGTGTTGGTAGAGCACCTCCCCTCTGAGTAGGACCTACCACGGGGACTTGTTCCACATGCGATACTGCCAGTCAGTATGTCCTTGCAACGTATTCTCCACACGTTACCTCCACTTCAGGTAGGGAGCTGTCTCCACAGTTTCTTTCCCCTAGGAAAAGGACCCCCCCCAACGGACGCATATGGCCCCCGCTGAGTGATTTTCCATTTTTGTGGGAGAAAAAAGAAGAGAAGAGGCCACGGCTGGCGCGGCCTGTCCCCACTACAAGTTTGTCTTGTCCCTGGGGTGTGAGGGTCTATATGACACTCATGGGGCATTGGGGAAGGTTAGGTGGGGGCCGGGTGCACTTGCTACGAGGCCTGCACCTGCACCGTCAGTCCACGTAACACAGTTCAGCTGCTTGTAGAATTTCATATAGGGACCTCTAGTGTCACTACATCGACACAACGCAGAGTGAGTGACAGATAGGAAAGATGGAGGGAACAAGATGTTGTGTCCCTCTTGCCACAACAATGAGCTACCCACTGAAATGGCCGGGACCCTGTCTCGACTCTTCAGAGCAAAACCTGAATGAGTGGTTGCGAGCCAGTTCATTTTATAACTGTATGTCCGGGGGAGTGGCATGCAATTTCCACTCACCAATTCCCATTGGCATTTTCTCAAAGATCAGAAGTGTTTGGGGCTCCCAAGAGTGATGCCTAGTGTCACTGCATCTACACAACATCTCATTCTCTCCATCAGGGAACGGAGGTTACGACAGTAACCAAAACATTCTTACACTGCTGTTCAGTGGCACCATTGCACAGCTGCAGAATATGTTGAGACATAATATTATTTGCACACATCAACATGCAGTTTATGAATAAGACAAATGTACTAGTGAATGGGATTCATTATGTATTAGTTGAGTTGTGAGTTTGGCTGCGTGCAACAATAAACGTCCAGTGTGACCAGTGTGGTCCAATTCATGAACACATGACTCCAATGATCCAACAAATTAATCTTATGAACTAGTTATTTTAATAAATCTGTCAAAAAGGCTCAAAAGTTATTGGTTTGATTCAGCTGATTACTTGCTGAATATGTCAGAGCTGTAACTTAATTACCACGCGTGTCCATACAATAATGTGTTTAAGATACACTGACAAAAATGGGTTACCCGTTGCAAAAACAGAATTCTGAAATAGTGTTTTGGGAAGATTTATTAAATAAAGAGAGATAGAAAAAGGAAGGGATGTCCAAATGTGCTAATGACTAATGGAAAGGATGGATAGGCAAAAAGGAGTATAAAACAGAGGGAGGATAAGGAGAGAGGTTTATGGTAGAAAAGACTCCTTTGTTTTGTAGGCTGCTGCTCCAGGTGTTAGATCTACAGCTTCAGGGCATCAGTAAAAGGGCTCATCAATTTTACCATTCATTCATCCACCTACCACTCATTGCCATTTATTATTTGCAAATACACACATGCAGTCAAAAATATATATGGCACAATTACTTTCTATGATATAAAGATACTATTTTCAGTTACTGTAGGTGCAGTTCAAGTTCGGAATAAATCAATTCAATTCAAGGACAGTTCAGTGGCAGAAACAAGCTATTAAGAATTAAAAGTTTTTTGATTATGACAATTTATGACAAGTCTTTCTGGAATACTTGATTCTGATGTAAAATTACTGATTAACTGTTGATCATTGTACCAGGCAACCAATTCCAAATTTAATTTCTCTCGAATCACTCTGTAGTCTCTTCTCACACAATAAAATAATTTAAACTCAAATGAATATTTTATGTCCCTTTTTATGTATTTGATAAATGGACATTAAATAAGCTGAATAATGCACAGTTAGCCAGTCTTTATCGCAAGAGGAAACCCTCTACGTTGTGCCAAGGTCCTGATAAACCTATCAGGGTTTATTTTGTGATAATGACCAGATGACTGTACATTATCTCTTACTTATATTTCAAATACTCCAATTGTAAGAAAACAATGGACATCTTATAGATTTAACAAATTAAATGAATTATATTTAGCACAAATATTGTCCCCTACGAGTAAGAAATCCATTACATAGTTAATTTAGGTTTTCATTTTTAACCGAACACAAATTCTCAAAGGTCTGCCTTTGTTCACTGGAGACAAGCAAGCGATTGTTGAAGGTTATGAGACATTGTATTTACAGACTAGATTATGTGGTCAATCTTAACTGTCAGGAGATGGAAGATAACAAAAAAGTCAAAGAAAGAGACTGCGGTGGGAGGAGGAGAGGGGAATAATGGTGTATAAAATAAGTTCCCATTTAATAATAAGAAGTCTCCTGTGTGATCTCTTCTATCTGCCCATCCCCAATTTTGCAATTCCCGTGGTGCCAGGTGTGCCAGCTTAAGCTGGAATTTACCAGGGAAAATGTAAAGTGGAATGATACTCCTTACCAGCTTGGATGAATACAGGGGCTTTGGAAAATGGGAGCATGCAGGGCAGACCTTCGGCTTTATGAACACCCAGGAATAGGTCACACGATTATATAGCCACAATGTTATTCCATTATATTCCATCATATTTGCTGTCAGAGAGGAAAAAAGACAGTTTTTTATCAGGCACAGTATCAGACAGTGATGAGAGACCTCAAATCACAAATATCAGACAGTGATGGGGACAGACTGGTTTTATCTTCTGCCCACAGAGAAATACTGAATTTGTGCTGATAACTACAAATATCATGAACAACTCATACTATAAATGGCATATTCAATAACAAGAGATCCCCTACATCTGGAAAAACAATATAGTAGGATCTTTTATCCCTTTAACTCATTAATATATGATCTCTTTACACAGATGTTACACTGGGTTTTGCTATTCTTGGTTGAGTGATGGTTGAGCACATTTTCTATGGTTGTTTAGAGTTACAATGTCAGTCTCTGGTTATGCAAAGTTGCTAAGAGACACATATTGCCAAAGAAAGAAGTCAAGACCTTTAATAGGCAATAATCTCAAGCTAATAGGCCTATTTTGCTTCTCCTTCATTGACAGGTAAAAAAAAAGCTAATTTCAGTGGTTCATAACTGCTCGCCGGGGCAGACTTTCAGGAAAACATCTTACCAGCTGCTAAGCACCTTCTAACTGCCATTGGTTCACATCATTGGTAGGTGTGACCTGGAGCTCCACCAACTTTGTCTGACAGCTAATTCTCCTGCAGTCAGATAAGATCAATTAACATGGACATTCCAACATGCAGTTATTTGCGAGATGGCGCAAATTCCCCTACATCTGTACAATAATTTGCGTAGAGACATTTTCAAAGAGCTTGTCATGCGATTTTTGTTTGTTTAATTAGTCTACAAAAAGAACCAAATCTACTCAACTACTCCTATGTGTCCATTCACTCTTTTGTTTTATATGCCGCTTCACTCATGTGCCTTCTGCAGTGAAAGCCATTCACACATCTGCCCAAAGTAAGATATGCCTCTCTTATCATCATAATTTTTTTCTGTATTCTGCACCCATTTATGCACCCATTTTTGCAATAGTATCAGTGTCATTGTAAAATATATAACAGAGGGCAATAAGCGTGTATTGTGGTCACGTATAGCGTGTTAGCTCCATGAATTCAGAATGTAAACAAAACAACTGACACCATATCTACTGCATATATATATATATATATATCTTTAAATCTTTGTAAATCTCATGTGAACTCTTCTCGTAGAATGAGGCATAACGTTTTTGATAATGCATTTAATGTCATTAAGTGTCATAGTTGATGCCTTACATGTAGTCTTGAGCATCCTGATATTTAAATGTTCCTCTAAAACGCCTCCCACAGTGGTGTGAATGGTGTCTGAGGCACCATTTACACCATGCATTAACATGCATTTTCTGTGATCAGATCGCTATCAGATTACACTTGAACACATTAAATAATAGGTGCAAATGCACCCAAGAAACGTTGTGATCAGATCATGGTCGGATCAATGAAACAACATCCAGAGGTGTTTAGGAACAAGTTCTGGCAACATTCAAAGGTGTAAATCCATTACATAGTTAATTTAGGTTTTCATATTTAACCGAACACAAATTCTCAAAGGTCTGCCTTTGTTCACTGGAGACAAGCAAGCGATTGTTGAAGGTTATGAGACATAAATGCAATTTGTAAATGCAATTGTGTTTTCGTTATCCAGATACAACTATGTAAGTAATCAATCATGTGACAAGGTCATGCTAGGGTCATCTGTTGTTAAATGCTGTGTTGTGGGTTCTTGCCTTTTTCTGTTTATTCTGCATTGCGAATTAAGGAAAATAACAGACACTGCCACCATGTAATCTTGTCACCCGAACAATTAACTACATACCACAAATTATTATATTGTAATACACTTGGAATATCTCATCTCTTCATAATATATAAGTAGCATTTTCCATTTTGCACGGAAAACTTTGATCAGATCTCTATCCGATCACAGTGGAGACACATTTGACTGCAATGTATAAATGCAATCCAGCTAAAGAATTTCCAGATACTATCCATATATGAAACGCATGTTAATTGAAAGTGTAAATAGGGCCTGAATGCTCGCAAACAATATGTTGTTGCTCAGCTGTTTCAAACTACTTCTTGGCTCTGAACAATGGCACACTTCTCTGTAAATGTGCTGGGGCCTTTATAGGGAAGTTTGTGTTTCCTGTCACCCTCATCTTTGGTCATCGCTCATCATTTCATAGACATTTTCTTCACAGGAAACAGGATGGCTAAATCACAGAATGGTAAGAGCAGGTCATCTCTAGCCTAGCTGCTTGCCGGCACAGGAAAAGAGAGTTTGTTCGCCTACTGCAAAACAATATGCTTTAAGAGTGAAGAGGTACAAGAGTAAAAAGGCCATTCTGGCTAGAATGAAAAGGAAAAGGAATATGTGGCCAATATATGGTGCAGCAAGCTCTTAACAAGTGTTTAGTATATCTGTTGTGATCAAGGATGTTCTTGTCAAAAGGAATAACAGAGCAACAAACCTCAAGTTCTTGTGTCACCACAAATAAGACACACGAATAAGGCACAGGAAAAAGGTTTAAAGATACAAAGATGAGCTGGGAATGCATGTACAGGAAATGCTGACGTTAAAAAGCTTGTTTTCTCAATTGAAACATCAGTATGAAGAGGTGAGATTTGCACATACTGGCTTTTGTGTCACAATGACTTGCAAAACAGTCGTTCTGTTTGGTTTTAGAGCAGATGAAGCAATATCTTATTGTATAATATCATACTTATTGTATCTTGCATTAAAGCGCACTGAGCTTCATTTAAGATGTCGTAAAACATTGCATTTAGCATGTGAAAGCCACAAGAGAGTATGCCGCACAATTGTGAAGGCACTATTTTCAGCAACATTAACTACACTGTGGGGAAGATTGAAAATGACTTAAAAGTAGCTCTTTTGTTCAGCCACATTTAGGTCATTGCTTTTTAGGGATTAAGTTTTTGGTTTGGTTTTAGAGACTGGATGGAACACATAATAATGTGCTACAAATCTCAGATGCATGATCCATTGGTGATTATAGATGGAGAGATGTTGTTTTGTCAGATCTGACACATTGGAATGACAAAATACTGTCATAGCTTATCTTTTGATAGTCATACATTGCTATTATTTAAACAGCGGAATACTCTATAGCAAATGAGCATGATCTTACAGTAACAGTAACATAATTTTGTATCTTCTTTAATCATTGGTAGAGCATGTCAAGGGGGAAAGAAATTAAATTGTTGAAATATGTGTGTGTAATTGGAGCCAGCTGGTAGATAGCTGTGCAGTGTGTAAAACCTCACTCTCCTGACCTCAAGAGGTGCATTAGCGACTGACGCTAGAGGCTGTAGCCTTTAGCCTCCTCGTTAGCGCACCCGCCTCCCATGCCGGAGACGTCAGTACGAGTCCCGTTCGGAGCGGGGGCGAGTAGGACCGGCGACATTTGGTGCCGTGACCCAGATGGGAGTGAGGTTTAGGGGGGTGAGTGTAACGGGAGCCAGCTGGTAGATAGCTGTGCAGTGTGTAAAACCTCACTCTCCTGACCTCAAGAGGTGCACTAGTGATTGACGCTAGAGGCTGTAGCCTTTAGCCTCCTCGTTAGCGCACCCGCCTCCCATGTCAGAGACGTCGGTTCGAGTCCCGTTCAGTGCGGGGCGAGTAGGACCGGCGACATGTGTCCAAGAAGTCCACTTCAAGAGAATAAGCTGCATGATGGGATTCCTCCCCATGCTGAAAAGCCATCTAACACACAAACCTACACACATTTAACATTCACCACTAAATGTGTGCGTGCATGCAAGTGTATGTACTGCAAGTGGACATGGAGGGATTCTGTCCATATAACCTCACACAGAGAGGGGGTGTGACCACCTGCTGTCAGTGTACTGCCACCTATTACAATTGTTTTTTTTTTTTGTCATTCAGCAATACAGATGACGGAGGCCTTTAGAATTCTTGGGTACTGTAAATCCTGAATGGAAATCTGTTTAACTCATTCGTATAACGTGCTGAGAGACTGATTGTTGAGTATGAAATATAATCATCAGAAAAGTCACAATATACTTATAAACAGAGTATAGAGAATTGGAACAATTTTTCGGAAAATTTTTTATTTTTATTGAAAATTTTTGTATTTACCTACAAAATAAATAAATAACATGATCTATGGACATGTTCCACTATGTTTGACCACCAAAAAGTGACTAAATACTTTAATATTTTTTATATATATTTCATTAACAAACTTTGATATTTACTCAACCATGTTTAATATTTTATCTATTTATTATTATTATTATTATTATTATTGACAAGGACTCCTTTCAAGTATCCTCTTACTAAGGACCCCTTCCTAAATAGGAAGGTAGCTATATACTATTTTCATGTATAAAGACCAATTTCTACTGTGTGAGAACAATACAAAAGCATGACATTATGAAGACAAAAAAAAAAAACCTAAATGTTAAATATTATTTAAATATGAAATATATTCATTTTGTATTATGGTGAAAATAATATTTTTTTTTCTACCTAGAGATGAACACATTTTTTTTATGCATAGTATCAGAACGCACATACAATTGAGGAAAGTTACATCAACAAGTGAAACCACAAACAAAAACAGGGACACATACACACTGACAACAATGAACAATGCTTTCTTTTTGGAATAAATCAAAATTATGACCCTCATCAAACACATAGGCTCCAATTTTAAGAGCGCTAGTGCTAAGCACAGCACTATGCCATAAGTCATAAGCGTGAAGTCAGTGGGCATGGACATGAAGTTTAAATATTTATGTGTGAGCATGCAATACGTCTAGGCTTCAAGTGGGTTTGGAGAAATTGTGCGTGCAATGTGCTAATGGGCTGGGTCAAGTGCAATTTAATTTTTTCATGTCAAAGAGTTAAACACCGTTATTCTTCAATAAAACACACACTTAAACACTGTGCCTATGGAAAACATTGCTTTTACAGAAACAAACTTCCCTCTGCACTCTCCAACACTTCAGTACATGAGTCAGCCTGTAGCAGCCACAGAGAGGTAAGATGAGACTCGCAACTAACACCATATCGGTTAGGGCCAGGAGGAAGTCTGTGCCCTCAGGCTGTTGGAAGGTAGCCATATCCTCCCTTTGTTCCAGAGCAAACAGTGGACTGTTCAGTGAACATTGAAGATTTCTCACAATAGAGAAACACCTAAATCAGTATGGCTGTGATATGGTCAGAGTTTGAGCTAACCACACAAATGCTGGATGACACAATGGTTTCTTTTTGGATATCCAAATACTCACAAACACACCCACAAGTATGAACAACCCTGAAAAAAACAAGCTTAAAACAGCCTAAGCTAGCTTGCAGGTCATAGCTGGTCTCCCAGCCTGATCAGACTTTTCTGATTTGCTGGTTTAGAGGGTTTTTGAGCACTTGATTGCTGGTTTGGCTGGATGATCGGTTGGCTGACTATCTAGACCAGCTTGGCCAGACTGGAGCTATGTCCCAAATGACACACTTTACACTATGAACTTACATTTACATTACATTTACATTTATGCATTTGGCAGACGCTTTTATCCAAAGCGACTTACTGTGCACTTGTTACAGGGACAATCCCCCTGGAGCAACCTGGAGTTAAGTGCCTTGCTCAAGGGCACAATGGTGGTGGCCATGGGGATCAAACCAGCGACCTTCTGATTAACAGTCCTGTGCTTTAGCCACTACACCAACACCACATTTCAAGCACATGTAATGTGTTGCTACTAGCTTTAGTGCGTTAGTTCAACACTAGTATCTTAAACAACGTACATATTCACACACCTTGGGGTGATGGTAAAGCATTCAACTCACATTTGTAAGGTGCTGTATCTGCTGAAGTTTTGCTTGCTGTTTTGTCAGACCAGTAGCACAGCCAGGTTACTCAGCCCCTTCAGCTATGTATGGCAAGCCGCGTGCTCCGCACAAAACCCTGACCCAGAATCATTTCACCTACAAATTATTTAGCACCAGGTTCTCCACAAACGTGTGGTGCATGAAGGCAGCACTCATCCAAACGCTCCTGCGGCTCTACGGAATAGTTACATTTAGGGGGGATTCTGACTTCTGTCTTAATCCCACTATATTCAAGATGGCACCATACTGTGTGGTTGCCTGCCATCGCTCTTTTCCTGTGTTGTTTGTTTTGTTTCTTTTTTATTTGTTTTTATGTATTTACACTCACTTAGGCCAGTCCCATTGGGTGTATGATCACCAAACCTTACTTGACCTTTGATCGTTTGTTATGAATCTTTCCAGCAGCAGAAAGTGCTTCTTTCACTCTCATTGTACTCCGGTGAAAGCATACTCGGCTGGATGTGCGTTCTGCAAAAAATAAAAAATAAGAAGCCATTGGAAGTGTGGCAGGTGAGCGGGTGTCTCGATGAGAATGAGGAGAGATCTGGATGCTGCACAGTTCACAGGGGCCATGAGGATTTTGTTGAGAGGACCTAGGCCCGGAGACGCTTGTGTCTTCTACCTGTTTTCCCAGCAATGTGTACTCTGACAACGCAAATAAACATTGTCAAAACACAGGACCACACCAGAGGTGTGAATCCAAACAATCTACAGTACCTTAAAACTGTAGGAGCTTATGGTGGCCCATCGATGATTCTCTGGTTTCCAGTTCAGTAAAGATGGAATTGGTTAATGCTTGCTCTCTTTCAAACAAAACTTTTATTTTAAATGACTTCCTTTTATCTCATAAGTTTGACTTTTTATTTATCTCAGAAATGTGGATGAATGCTAGCAAATTTAGTCTTGATGAAAGTTGTCCAAGTGAATGTGACTTTTTTAGCACCCCTAGAACTGCTGGTCAGGGTGGTGGGCTAGCTTCAGTTTTTAAACATCGGTTTAAATAACTCTTTTTGCTGACTGTTAACTCTCAGAGTTTTGAACAATAGTTTAATCGTTGGGGATTTTAACATTCATATTTGTTGCCCTGCAAAGCCTTTAACTCAGTTTGTTCTGACATTCTTAACTCTTTTGCTCCATACAAAGTTAAGAGGCATATGAGTATCATATCTATCATGAATAGCAGTCATTCAGCTGGACAGTCCCTCTGTGCTTTAAGCAAGTGATTATTCAGCCTCTTCTTAAGAAGCCTAGCTTAGACCATTTGGATTTGACAAATTATCAGTCAATTTTTAAGCTACCTTGTTTATCCAAAATTCTGAAGGTGGTTCTTGCTCAGCCAAATTCTTTTTTAGCTAGGAATAATGACTTTAGGGATGGTCAGCATTGTTACAGGTTGCCAATGACCTTTTGCTCATTGGTGATTTGGTTAATCATACTGCTTTAATTTTGAGGATCTCAGTGTAGTATTTGACACAATATGAGATTCTCATTAGTCACTTAAGACAGGTTGTGGACTTTCAATGTACAGTATTAGAGTGGATTTTGTCCTACCTTGAGGGCAGATCATTCTCCGTGAGTGTTGGGAATTTTCTTCCTCCTTAGCACCCATTACTTGTGGAATCCCTCAGGGATCTATTTTGGGACCTATTATATTTTCATTGTACATCCCCCTTGGTTTGATTTGTAACACAGATTTACCTTACTCTGAAACCTGGAGACAAGAGTACATATACATCACTTTAGTAATGTTTGGAGGAGGATAAATCTGGATGGCAAAAAATCATCTCCAATTAAATGACAAGAAGACAGAGGTCATTATTTTGGCCCTAGTGGATGTTGAGGGGATATATTAAATGTCTTAGGTCCATGGGCTGCTAATTTACAGACACAGGTAAAGAATCTTGGTGTAGTTTTTGATTCGGCTTGTTATGGCTTCTCTACATTGGCTTCCTGTTCAATACAGGATTCAATATAAGGTCCTGCTAAATGTTTATAAAGCAGTACATGGAATGACCCCTGGTTATGTTACAGAGCTTCCTAATCTTCAATACTCATGTAGATCATTAAGATCAGCTAATCATCTTTTTATTACGATCTCTCAGTCACACTTAAAGCTTAGGGGCAATCATGCATTTTCTGTTGCTGGTCCGAGGTTGTGGAATGATTTTCCGCTCAATATTAGATCCTCCTCAACCATCTCCATCTTTAAATCTCATTTAAAAACCTATACGTTTTTTCTGGCTGTCAACAATTGATAGATACTGTGTGATGTGATTTTATGTTGTTTTATTTGTTAATGTTTATTGTTTTTATGTGATTGTTACACTGTGTGATGTGATCTTTATGTTTGTATTTTGCTTATTGTTTTACCTCTAATGTACAGCACTTCAGTCTACAGTGTAGGTTTAAAGGGCTTTATAAATAAATAAGACTTGAGACTTATAAGGCTGGGAAATACTACAGGAGATGACAGAAGGGAAAAGAAAGAAAGACAGAGATAGACAGATAAAGACAGACAAAGATACAGAGTGAAAGAGAGGGAAGTGAGAAGGAAATTGTTAAAGATATATGCCCTTCAGATTAATGTCATTAGTAAGAGCATTGGGCAGGGACTGAGGGGTTTACATGATTGGATTTAGCTCTGATAAGGAAAAGAGAGGTGTGCAGAGAGAGAGAAAAGAGAGACACAGACCACAGGGGTCATGATTGTCAGCATGTGGCCCTGTGAAGGGGGTAGTGACAATAGGTTTGTGGGAGCCACAATGTTGCTTTGATTAACATCATGCTCACATCACTTCAACATATGCCGTAATCCACATTAAGCAGCACTCCAGCAAAATTACAGCCTTGTTTAACCTTCCTTTTTATCTTCATCCACTGAATGAGGAAAGCAAAGGGGGAAATTGAGTTTAATTCACTTTTAATGTTTAATGCTTTATCCCTCTAAAAAAGCAAACTAATTAGAGGTTAAATTTTTTAATTTCTTTGGCTGCGGCAAGTTCATTAGTCCAGAGGTAACTGTTTGTTGTGTGAATTTGTGATGATAATCTGACCGGGCAAATGTTAACATTGCAATTGTAATATTGCAGTCTCAGTGTGTATGCTACTGAGGCCACAATAAAGCACAGCTGGATTGTGGGAGAGACGGCAGGTTCAAACACAGTTCTTAGAAGTCTTTAGAGACTATACATGGTGTCTGAGCTTTAGATCACGCCGCTGGGGGATTAGCACATACCTGCCCACTAAATTTAGCTTAATGCACAGGATAAGACTAAAGTGTGCCTACTACTGTATCTAATGGACCCCGTTTACACCTGGAATTAAGATGTATTTTTGCCAATCCGATCACATGTGTTTAGCACTAAATACAGGTGTAAACAGGGTCTAAAACATTTTGTTATCAGATCACAAAAAACACATACGGATGTGGTCAAAAACGCATGTAACCGCATCTCATGTCCTATATGCGACCTAGCAGCAGCAGGGAAGCGCCACCCTTCATCTGTCAATTAACCACTGCACTAAAACAAGAGTTTAAACTTTGTCAGTTACGAGTGGCTTTAAAAGGAAACAAATGTCCGATCGGAAAATTTAATTACAAATTTACAAACACAAGCATGAGAACTTCAAAGACCTTCTTCAGTGTGTCTGAAATCAACATGCAGGTACAATGAGAAGCACAAACATCAGCAGCTCAGATTAATACAGGTAATCCACTAAAATAACAGACAATTCTGCTCAAATTTTTGATTATATTTAGATTAAATTTCAGCTTCATCAGCTTTGTCTTTTTTGTTTGTTTTTTGTTGTTTTTTTGTGCTTTATTTGTCTTTTCTGACTTTGTTGCACTTTATTATCATGAATTAACACACTAACATAGGGACTGATGCATGTCGTCGCAACAAAGTCCCTCCCCTCCAAATCTGATGTACAAGCAGTGATGTGTCTCATCTGATGACATGTGGTCGCATCACCCGAGACGCATCTTAATACCAGGTGTAAGCAGGGTCATAACTACCTTAACTTCATCAATTTTACTCTGAATGAATATTTTATTGGTAACTTGATTACAGGACATTACAGAGACCTTTTAACATGGATCCATATTCAAAATTCTGAATGATAATAATTGGCTCCTTTTCATCTAATAAATTAAAATTGTAAAGACAGGACAAGGAACTTCATTAATCAAAGATAACAAAAAAATAGTCCAGAGTAATCTTCAGTGTTGTGTTGAAGATTTCCATCTTGTAATTCTGAATAATGTTGTTCATTTAAATTATTTTATATTGAATTACAATTACAATTCTGGATCCAGTTTGCTACCTCAACTCAAATTCAGTTTAAACTCATGCATGGACATGCTGTTGAGTTCACAAGGATTCAAGATGTTGATTAATTATAGACAAATTATTGAAAATAAAAAGTAGACGTGCTTTGTTCCATTTTGAACTGCAATGTGTTCATCTTTTGGAAATATTGAAATTCGTATGCATATTATGAAGACACATTATAGTGACAAGTACTTTAACAGGTTGCTGATTTTGTTCATTATGGTGATGACGTTGATTACAATTATGACATTGACTGTGATGATGATAAAAGCGTAATGATAATGACTATGACAATGGTTATGTTGATGATGTTGACGATTGTTTTTTGCAGTCACTAATTTTACAAAAACATTAATGTTATATGGTGGTTAATAAATCTGCAAATGACAAATAAGAAGCTGGATTACTTCATGTGTGTCAGCTAGAAAAATTGGTACAGCTCAGCACAAGACAGACGGGCAAGCAGAAATAGAGACTACTGGGAGTCGACTGAAGGCAGGAACTGGGAAGAGTGGAAAGAGGGGGATGCCAACGGATTATTGCTGGAACATATTGGAGAGGATTTAGAGAAATTAGGGAAGCAGAATAGATAAACAGCATGCTAAAGAACAGCACATGCTGGAACTCAATCTCACAGTTTAGTCTTGATGCCAGTGTGAAGCATCAGAGCGCCAACAAAGATGGAGGAAGTCAGCATGGTACTACCGACAACAGCCAAGAATATTAAAACTCACGAAAAGGTCACTTCAATGTGAACTTTAAAGATAAAGCCAAATTATCCTGAAGTTTATAAGTGAAAACAGGAGATTTCAGAGCTCTTTAATAAAAGATATTAAAGACAATATATACAGTTGGATTGTGTGGTTAGACATCAATGTTTTAACAAACAATGAATCAATTAAATGCACAAATTAATACATTTATATCTCCAGAAGATTGAATACTTAAAGACTTACAGCTGTGATGCAATTCTGTAATTGCAGAATGTTTGTAATGCAGTACCAACTATCCTGGCCAAGTTTTGGCCAGAACTAACCAGTGAGTCACAGGCAGCAACCACAAAAGGAGATTGACTGGTTGTCTTTATTTGCAATCAATTGATATAAAAGAGTGAGAGAAAGATATATAAAGACATAAAGAGAGAGACAGCAAAGCAAAGCCTAAAGTCTGGTTTTATACCATGACAAGACACGTGATGGTCTTATAAGACGTTCTTAAGGAACTGGTTAAGTAGGGACCTCTGGTGTGTAAGCTTTTAATGCCCCCAAACTGACTCCCTTAATAACAAAGTGATAACAAATTAAAAAAAAATACATTTTCAGCAGTGTGGAGTGATGGAGACCTAATTCTGCCTGCTTGATAGAAGCGTAAAACAGAAATAGAGGAAGAACGGAAGTCAAACTTCAGCTAAATTTAACTATGTAATTTTCAACAGATTGATAGTGATGCCACATAGAGAATAATGCATAAAGGGTATTTGTTTACAGTTAATACAACACAATCAACATAATTCTTCAGTCAAAATTGGCTATTGTGGCTCCTGAAATAACTTAAGTATTGTAGGGTGACACTTTACACCTAAATCTCCTACAGCCTATGCAAACACCTACCTTGCACTTCGCTACTTGCACTCATAGAGTTATGGCATGTACTGTATGTTTGTTTGTGATTGTGAATTTACAACTGCCTGAGTTATGATATCTTAACAAAGATTATGCTGCATCTGTGGTAGATAGGAATCAGCTACAAGAGGATTTTACTGGATTTCAATGTTCTAGGAGGCTTACCATGACAGAGCAGCTCTTAGCTGCATTTGACTAAAACTTTAAGACAACAAGTTGATTAGAGTGATATGTGTTACTTTTTCAACCACAAACATGGGCAAGATCAGGATTAGGGAAGATAAATTTATTGTTAAACATGACAATGTGGCTGAATTACAAAGATCAGTGTGGGAGTCTGGTAGAGTCCATCTGTGTACTTGGTTTGAAGTGATTAGAATGAGCTCTGATTTCTCTGATCTTCATTTCCTGTAGATCTGTATGTCACTTTTATGCATGTCTTAAGACTATTAACACACATATTAACACTCCATTCTGGCTCAAACCAGCCTAGATATTCCCATCCACATTAGAGAGAAGTATTTTATGATGTGTTGCACGTTGTAATTGCATTTAATTGGAAATGGGACATGGGGGCAGAGTCATGGAATTGACCGTTATGGTTAATATAATGATCTGAGCACTTTCTAAATGTACCACATTAGCCAACTTAATCAACCTACATGGTGTATGATGCCATAACACAGAAAGAGGTTTGTTCTTGATGGTAAAATAAGGCAACACAAGGCTATGTGTTAATAATTAGAACCTAATTGTATGCTGTTATTTTTTTTTTATAATTTTTTTTTTTTGCTTAGCAATATGACACATTAAAGGAATGGTTCACCCAAAGATTTTCTCATAATTTAATCACCCTCATGCCATCCCAGATGTATATGACTTATTTTCTTCTACAAAACACAATGAAGATTTTTAGAAGAGTATTACTGCTCTGTAGCTCCATACAAATCGAAAAGCGAAAGAGTGCAAAAATTTTAGTGCTCCAAAAAGCACATAAAGGCATTAGAAAAGTAAGCCATACGACTCCAGTAGTTATGTCCATATCTTGAGAAGGGATTTGATAGGTGTGGGTGAGAAACAGTTCAATATTTAAGTAAACTTTTAGCTAGAAATTCTTCCCCCTATGCATGAAGAATGTGAATCACCAAAAACATGAGAAGAAGAATGTGGAAGCAAAAGTTAGGGTGATTCCCATTTCTGAAACTGTGTCCTTGTTTCCTTTCCTCGTTTCCTGATATTTCCTGTTCACTAAAGAGTGACTTCAGAGCATTCATCAGCATGTTTGCCATTATGTTATTGATATTTTATTTATTGACATATTAATAATAAATCCAAATAATTCAAGATGCACTGTTGAAGTATGTGGCAATTATGGTTTATTTAAACTGCAAAGGTGAAACATTAATTAAAACACTTGTGTCAGATGTGAAGGTGGAGGAGAATTTATGCGCACGCCAGGTGCTTCGACCAAAAAGTATTTAGCATAGGATGCTCCTGTTTTTCCTCACTCAAGCATCCTCTGTAAGCTTCCTCTCTCCTCGATCCTTGCCTTCTCTTGGTGCATTTAGAGGATTTATACTAGGGGTGTAAATCGGAGCCTTCATGACGATTCGATACGATACCGATTTCTTAAGCCACCGATTCGATTATTTTCGATACTTCAGAATTCCCCGCGATACGATTCAATTCGATTTGATACGATACAATACTAGATATTTTTACATGATATCTATTAAGTTTTCAAATAAATCAACAAAAAAATGAATTATTTGCCTTTTATTGAGAATACAGAAACAGTATTGTATTCACAATGTGTATGTTATTTTACACTATAGCAGTTGTGCTCAATGCACTGCAAATAGAACAGCAAATATAAGTTACTGCATCTACAGTTACAATAAAGTGCAATCCTGCACGTTTCTTTAATACAAAATTGGTTACATTTTGAAAATATAATTTGCATCTTATTAAGAGGTAATGGTCACACATCCTCTGCAGTAGATGAACTGCAAATAGAACAGTTACTACACAAAATCAGTTAAAGTGCAATAATAACAAAAAGTAACAAAAGTCTAGGACATAAGCCTACAGCCCATTCACTACAAAATAACAAAAATGCATTTGCATTTTAGAAGAATGAGGTATTTAGAAGCATGGGTCGTGGCTTGAGCTATAGCAGGGGCCTTGCAAATAGAACAGTTACTCAACAAAACAGTTTAAATGCAGTAAGAATCAAAAGTACTCGCTTTGCACTCATAAGACCCTAAATAACTTAATCACGTACTTTGGTGTAGAAGTTCGGAATATAGGACTCGCTGAAATGTTGACGTGAGGGGATGTTGTACCTCGGCTCAAGAACTTCGAGCAGGTATCTAAAGCCTTCGTTCTCTACGACGCAATAGGGCCTCATGTCTTTGCACATAAAAAACGCAATGCCTTTGGTGATGTTTTTTGCTCGTTTTGAAGTGCTCAACAACTTGGAAGGAAAAAATGTTGTCAGTGATTTGGCGGGCGTGGAAGCCTGTGTTCTTTCTTTACACTCGGAGTCGCCATCAATACCATGGCTCCTTTTCAGGTGTGCGGATAGATTCGACGTATTGCCGCAGTATCTTATCTCACACTGACAGTCTTTCTCTTTACAAACGGCAACATCTTTTACCACTGCTCCATCTGTTTTCCTGAAGCCAAAATACTTCCACACCCATGACTTGACGCCAACTGGTGTATGTAACATTTGACTTTCATTGCCAGCTCGCTCTGACGGTTCCATCGCTCTTTCAGACTCAACAATGTGTGTGTGAACATACGTAAGTAACGCGTGTGAAGTAGAAGATAATAATGAGGTTAGCGCCACCCGCAAATCGATTAATATTTACACCCCTAATTTATACGTCCTTCATGATGGTGGACTTTGATCGGTTTCCGGTTCAAGGGCTAGCAGATGGAGGAGCAAAGAAACAAGGATGCACAATTTAGAAAATGAGAAGCACCCTTAAAGTGGATTATGTGGATTATGTTTTATGTGGATTATTTTTTTGAGCGTCCAAATTTTGGCACCCATACACTTGCATTGTATGGACCAAAAGAGCTGAGACATTCTTCAAAAATCTTAGTTCTAATTTTAGTTCAATGAATGAAAGATAGAATTACACATCTGGAAAGGCATAAGGGTGAGTAAATGATGAGAGAATGATGACTATTTACAATACTTTACAATAAGGTTCCATTTGTTACCATTAGTTAACAACATTAGTTAATATGAACAAACAATTAACAATACTTATTAAGCATTTATCCATCTTAGTTAATGTTAATTAAAACATGTGTGTGTGTGTGTGTGTGTGTGTGTGTGTGTGTGTGTGTGTGTGTGTGTGTGTGTGTGTGTGATGATATTCTATCCATTTAAATGTCCTATTTTCTTAAAGAACACTCGAACACCACACAAATCTGCCTTTCTCCAGAACAGCATCTTTAACCTAAAGAACAAACAAGGATTGACCCTAATTACATGAAACACCTAAAGTAATCATGTTAGCTAGAGACCTTTAGAAAGCTGCAAGACCCATTCTTGCATTACCAATGGCAGCATTTACCCTATTGGGGACTCAAACATGTTCACACAGTAAAACACAATAAAGATCCAAAAGAGAAGACAGTAGAATCACATTTCTAAACTATAATGTTCTTAATCAAGTCATGTCCCCTTCAATTAGCTTCTTTCATCTTGTGCTAAGCCATAAGTAGTGCACTGAACCACAAAAATCATGACACAAGTCTCAAAATGTCTTATTTATGAGCATAGTGCTCTCTCCACTTTGGTTGACCAATATAGATTTTTCAATGGCCGACACTAATACAGATAACTAGATAACTGGCAGGCCCGGTTCTATGGGGGTGCTTGAGGGTGCTTAACCTTAGAGCACCTGCAGACCAGGGCAAACTACTGCCCACGGGTCGATTTATCATGAACGTTTCTATTAGATCTTTCGTTTATCTGGCTTTGGGACCTATCGCGCATCCACAAGCTTTTAATATGTTCAGGGTTGCCAGACAATATATGCAACACCCCAATCAGAGATTTATACTAGCAGAAATTGGAAATATTTCGCCTTATGTCATACTTCATTTATGCAATCTGGCAACCATGCATGCAAGTGCACACGCTCTCTCTCTCTCCTCTTCGACAAAAAAAAAAAAAAAAAAACATAGCGCTCAACAATGCAATATATGCTCAAAGAAAAGTGTGATGCAGCCACTCCTTGTCCATTCATGAGGCTGTGTGTGCTGTTTAGTGCCAAGTTTGTGAGCAAACCTATTCAGTTATGAACTTTAGTTGAATCCAAATAGATCTTCGCATCATTCGCACATGGAGGGGACATGTGAGCAAAACCAAGTGAGAGAGGAAAATGTTTGTCCTTTTTGTTATTTGTAAAATAAGTCACTCACACCTGTATGTGAATGTTACACTCGCAGTAATCGTTTATCAGTGTCATGCAGCCTGTTTTATTCAGTTGTGTGCTGAATGGGATGCCAAACAAACCACCGAGGACACACACATCATGACCCATGAGCGTGTAAACAGGTTGAAATTTCTTTTAGAAAAAAACAACTTTCTCCATTTTGCAGCAAACATGAAAATAAGCTTTTAAAATCTATAATTTTCGCATATTTTATTTTACTATTAAACCAGATTCACGATGTAGTGTTAATTACCATTGTATTGAAGTATGGTAAAATAAACAATTAATAATTATACTCAGCCTTAATTCAGTTTTATTAACACATGATAGAAATTAGCAGCAAAAATGCAAGCAATCGCAGAATGCTCCCATCAGTATACAATTCACAAAATTAGGCATCATTCATTGAGTGCATGAGTGCACTAGTACATCTGAGCTTAAAAGATACAACAGTGAAGAACTTTTTATCTTCTCTCTTCCAAGTTATACTAAAGGCTGGTGTGGCCCCTGTACCAAAATATTTGCACACCCTTCCTCAACTGAATATGTAAGACTAACAATGTAAATTGGCAAGCAGATTTCCTTGAATACCAGCAAACACACAAAAATCCCTGCATATTGTGAACACACAAAATGCTGCATCAAAACTTAAACGTGTATGATTTTGCAAATCAGTATGTCCTAATCTGCAGGCGCAGCATTTAGCTGTCAATTTTAGTGACAGATCAAGAGAAAAAAAAAAGCAATAAATGTTATTTACACTAAAAAAATATAAAACAAAAATTATTTCTTTACATAATTTTAGAAGCATTTAAACATGATTTAATCTATTTTTAAAAAAAATACAAAATTATCTCCACTTTATACAGAGCATCCTCACTATTTTCAGAAGCACTGTCAGTGAATTTGATCTGGAACCGGGCCTGCTCAGTGGCCAATGTTCGATATAAAGCCAATACCATATGTAGTTTAAGCTCTCATAAAAACACACTTCTATATCTATATTTTTGTCAGTTTCCTAGTGCAATTAACACTGGAGGTGTTACAGCAACTACTTTCATTTTCTTTCACATATATCACTAGTAAAATGTAATAAACACATAATTTTCACCCTGTGCATCACACAATGCTATTTTATGACATCAAAACACTTTTACTAAAGTACATGATTTGTAAGGTGATAGGTACATTGTAATGGCTGAATTTCAAAACCAATTTCATTTATAAGGTTATTAATGCAAAATCAAAACTCAACTAAAGGACAGGGGTTCAAGAGCATGCACCACCAAATTAAGTGGTTGCTTCAGCAATTGCATTTTTCATCTAACATTTGCCTTTTATGACATTATCAGTTAGGGTTGGGATTATGGTTTAGGGTAGGGAGGCTGGTTTTGTTGATTTAAAACCTGATAGAGTGTTAACCTTAAAAACTTCCTGTTTGTTACTACACTTTTGCTTTTTATGAATCTTTTGGTTAGGTTTGGGGTTACAGTTTAGGGTAGGGAGGTCAGTTTTGTTGAAACTAAACTGTTTTAAATCTCCATAGGGCATTAACCATAAAAACTTCATCTGTTTGGGAAAAAAAAATTACTCACTTTTAGCTCCATACAGCCAACATTTCACCTCTGAACTGTCGCAATTTGTTTAAGTAGCCATGCAATATCAAAGCCACGCAATATCACCACAATCAAGTTTTTGCTTATTTAATTATAGGAATTGAGAGATATACATATACACTGAAAATGTTAAATTTTTTGCAGTATCTACTTAAAATTCATTAAAATTATCATTAAGCAAGGCACAAGAGAGAGTTGATGCTTCTGTAAATCAGCGAAGTGGGCATGGTTATTAGCCAATATTCTCACAGTGGTCAATTACTGGCCAATATATCAGTCTATCACTACTCTCCACTGCTCATTTTGAAAATATGCCCAAACAAGGTCACTCAAACGTTCCCCTTGGCACTAGTTGGTTAATAATGTGAGAGGATGTATAAAGACCTTCCATAGAGATCAATATGGGCTGGAATGAAAGAACTAAAATAGTACTTGGACTTTTGTGAGGGTATTTGAACCTTAAAATTCAACACTAAATGAGTTACAGAGGCATGGGGGGAGGAAGGCAGCATCCTTAAATAGTCTCACTTTATAGTGAGCTTTCAATCATCTACTAATGACTGTAAAGCTAATCAAGATTCCTGCCTCCCTCTCGTACCCTTGTACTCACACCCCAAACGTATTAGAACATTTCCAGTGTAGCACAGGGACACTCTCAATGACAGCTCTCCTTAATGCAAATGCCTGGTAACCTACAGGGGTTTTTCTACATCAGCTTACACACATACACACACACACACACAAACACACTCCTCTACACAAACGTGCATATACACACATACACACACACACATACACTCGAATATGCCCTCTACAAATGCTAGTGTGGTGCTCAATATCAGGGCCAGTGTGTCAGCAAGGCGGTGTGATGAAAAAGCACACACAACATTACAAAAATCAATCACGCCAGCCCTGTGCTAAAAGCGTTAGCACTTTACCTGTTTAGCAGCCTCCAGGTCTGTTTTCTAAAGGGCATACAACATACCACTATGTCCTTTTCAACAAACAATGAAGAGGGTTATAAGGGCATATTGTGCACAAGCCCTTTGTTTGAAGAAAATACACCATCAAAAAGGAAGCTTTGGAAAAAAAGCCTGTATGTTACAGAAAAGGGCCACTTATTCAGTGATAAAAACTATTACCATTGAGTAAAAAAAAAAAAAAAAAGGGTAGTTCAAGTGGGTCTTAGCTGCTTTAAATTGGTCTTTTAGCCTGGCCAATCTAGTGCTCAACTAAACCTTCTAAAACCAGCCAAGACCAGTCTGACCAGGCTGTGAGACCAGCAACCCAGCTTCAGCTGGTTTAAGCTGTTTATTTAGCACAGTAGCAGTTTTCTAGTAAGAAAACATTAAAGTTTCAAGCAAACATTTTGGCTATACATGGCCTCGCATGACCTCCATTCCAAACATTGGAGTCATGTTAAATTTTGTTCACACTAGTCAAATGCACCTCAAATTACCTAATAGTTCAAAACAGAATAGCATGCTTAGTCAACTTAAACTATGGCAAGAAAACCATCTATCCACATGGCATCATCTTATCACTAAATCATAAATCATTAAGTTAGCGCAAGTTAAAAGAGCCAGTATAGTTATGGTAGATGGACAGTAGGACACAGTAACAATTTGTGAGTGAGCGTGATCATGATATTACGCATCAATGATGACGTTCTCGATGACAGATATATACATGAAAGGCACCTTGAACTCTGCATGCATAAAATTATATGGCATCAATTTACAAAGGTTGGGAAAAGGGCTTCACTCCCACAGTAATCAGCTCATGTTCCAATCAATGGCTGGGAGTCTGACTGCTGAATAATTCAACACAAGACATGCTGCTCCCAAATGAAGAGAGCTATGAACATTATATAAACCTTTGACCTACTGTAATAGAGTAAGTGAGGAGGAGGATGTGGCCAGGACTTAAGGATGCACACCCGACGCTGAGTTGCCCAGTCAGTGGGAGAGAGATAAAGAGGAGCCGGGAATGCCAGAAAGAGAGAGAGAGAGAGAGAGAGAGACGGAGGTCTTCCACATTCTCTCTCGGTGTCCAGAAGGGAGGTTAACTACCATCCCACAGGATCTCAAGTGGGGTTGGGGACCTGGAAGCATTCTCTGTCAGCGACACTTGACTGGAGTTCGGTCTGGCAGATTCTCAAGCCATCCTGATACCCCAACCGGGCTACGTAACCAAGGTTCCTATGACCCCTTTCATGAATCAGGTAGTGAACCTGCAAGCACTGCCCTGGGAGGAGGCAGACCCAGCCTTAGCATTGCTGTGTCTTGAAAGGGAACACTGTCTCCAGACAGAGGCTTTCCCACTGGATCGTGGACACCATTGTGTTGGCCTACTAGACCCAGGCCGTGCCCGCCCGTTGCGGGTTCGAGCACACTTTATGAAGAGTGTGGCATCCTCGTGGGCACTGGCCAATGGCACCTCTCTAGCAGACATCTGCAGAACAGTGGGCTGGGCAACACCCAACACCTTTCTGAGAACCCAATCTCTGGGTTGAGCCAGTCTCGTCCCGTGTTTTGTCAGGTCCGAACACATAGAATTCGGTAATATGGACCACCTGAGGGTGGAGTCTCCTCTCTCTACTCAGTTTTTGCCCTGCACCGAGGTGAAGCGGACGCAGCTGAAGCGGGGCGGGCACCTGGTGAACTGAATCGCGTAGCCGAGTCGTATGGTCCTGGCCAGCCAATGTGACGGGTTGAAAAGCGTAAGCCATGCGTTCAAGCTCTGGGTGAGTGGCACTAAGGGGGCGACCACATGTGACATACATGGAGGTGAGGCCTCGCAGCGGGGGAGCAGGCGATGTCACGTCGGGGAGCGTTGCTGCTTCCTGAGGTGGTTGTGCTGAGGAGAAGCTCGAAGCGCTTACCTCCACGGCAGGTAGGTGACTGAGGTAGAGGTTATGTAGAGACGACCTCTAGATTCGTCACCACCTGCTGGCCTGAAGTGCGAGTGTAGTGTAGTTGGGTACGTGAAGGCGGAAAGTCGACGTTCATGGGGGGCCGACTGCAAGTGCTCAGTAACTGATCACCGTGAGAACGCCGGTTGTGGGCACCAGCTAAGTGACCCATGGAGTGAGGAAACTGCTTTTTTGTGGACATGTGGGTACCACAGCCCATTGGGGGTGTGGAAAACAAAAAAAAGGAAACAAAAGATTATTCACCTGTCCCTCCACAGGAGGATGGCGTGATTTGGACACCAGCTCCGTGGCAGACGTCTCTCTCCCTGGGTTGCCTGTCTCAGGAGCGCTTGGGAGCCTTCCGGGTCCTGGAGGTGGTTCGTGAGAGGGGGGCGTTTGCCTCCTGCGGGGAGGCGGAGCTGCCTGAGGTTTCACCAGGAAGAGAAGATGTGTTGGATGGCCTCTGTCTGTTTCTTCACCGCCAAGAACTGCTGGGCAAAGTCTTAAACAGTGTTGCCAATCTGGCTGATCTGGGAGATGGGGGCATTGAGAAAACGAGCCTTGTCAAAGTCCCGCATCCCGATCAGATTCAGCCACAGGTGGCGTTCCTGGACCACGAGGGTTGCCATCGCCTGTCCGAGTGCACTTGCGGTGACCTTCGTGGCCCAGATGGCGAGGTTGGTCGCCGAGCGCAGTTCCTGCAGCACATCAGGATCAGGACTAACCAGGTGCAGATCTTTTAATGCCTGGGCCTGGTGGACTTGTAGGAGGGCCATGGTGTACAGGGTGCAGGTAGCCTGTCCAGTGGCGCTGTAGGCCTTGGTCGCCAGAGACGACGTCAACCTACAGGCCTTGGAGGGGAGTGATGGTCACAGGTACACCGCAACTGCCTTATGTACCTGGGGGAGTTTTGTGTACCCTTGGACTGCCCCACCATCAAGGGTAGTGAGAGCGGAAAAGCAAGTCAGTTTCGGGCAGTGAAAGGTGCCCTCCATGACTTCGTCAGCTCATCATGCATCTCCTGGGTGACCACCCGGTGAAACCACACACGTTAATCTCCTGAAATCGCATCCAATACCAGCCGCGCTGGCCATATACCCGTGGGTAGAAGGCGCGGTGTGAGGGGCGGCTAGAATGGCTTTCCTCCGTAAGAAGGAAAACCGCGACTGCAATGTTGCCATGGTCATGTTCTCGCAGTGAGCACATGAACCATCCACAAATGCTGCCTCAGTGCGATCACTGCCCAGACATGTGTCCGTCAGAAGCGGAGAGGTAATGACCGCATCCAAGAAAGACACAAAGACGGAAGGGCATCTTGAGAAAGTTGCATCTTTAAAAAGACGTTCAACGTCAAGGTGTGTACTCTTTTAAAGAAATATACTCTTTCAGATCTATACAGTATACTCTTTTAGAAGGGCTGTTGAAGCGCCCAGTGGCGTAGAATTTGGGTGGCCGTGATATATAAGGCCAAAGATACCATAGTGTCCCAACTTCAACCAAACTTCCACCACATTACTAAACATAACTAAACAAATGAACAGTTCTTATGGTGACGAAACCATGGAAAATGTGAAGGCAGTTTGACAGATAAACAATTAACGTGACACTCAGTGTTCAAGGATACCGGAGTATTATAAATTAAGTTCAAAGAGTCTTTGTTTACCTGAATGAAAATAATGGTGCCTCTTTACAAGATCAGCACTGAAATCAGGACAAATGTAGATGTGAGTACCTTTAAACACCAGCTCCTTCTCTCTAGCAAGATGGAGGATTCTAACGTTGTCCTGAAAATTGAAAAGTTTAATCAGGATTGGCCTTGGATCAGCTCTATCGTTGTGCAATAACATTTAGTTTATTATTTGATCCATAACGAAAGATCAATGATCATATCAGTCTTGAGAGAGAGAGAGAGAGAGAGAGAGAGAGCAAGCGAGAGAGCGAGAGAGGGAGATGGAGCATGTGCCATCACATGTTGCCACTCCCAAACAGAGATGCAATCAGTTTTCTGAAGATCAGCTTTCTCAGTAGAAAAATAGGCGTTCAAGCGGGGATATTTCTCCCTATTTCCCGGTAGCCGGTGCTCAAGAGTCATTCACAATAGAAACCCCAATCTTATCTGCCATTTTAAACAGTATGTCCTCTCCAATGTGGAAAGTCCGTTAAGAGGTAAGCATCTTGAGTTTGTTTAATTAATCAGTCTGTTGTATCTCTCAGCTGTGATGAGCCATAATGCTGAAGTTGTTCGCTTAAAGCAATTTCCTAGCTTTAGAAGTGTATTTGTAGTAATACAAGTGATTACGTAGTGCTGTTGTATTTAAACACTGACTGATGCTGACTTCACATCACCTAACTGTCTCATATTACACACAAAAATTATCTTTTGCCACCATCTGCTGGCTAACATATATATTGTCAAAAAATTACATGTAAAGAGACACAAATACACATCTGCACTGCTCTTACACTTTAGTTTAGAATGCCACAAACACAAATGGAGTGATACACACAATGAAGCGTCCGAGTGATGATGGTGTGAGACCATCAGTGCTCATGGAACATCTCTCGTCCAATCAGATTCAAGGACCGGAACTAACTGTTTTATATATATAAATATACACTAGTCTTTTTTAAAACTAAGACAAATCATGCGTATCAAAGTTGTACTATTAGGATAATTTGTAAAACAAAAAGTAGGTTTGTAGAGCTGTAAGATATGTCCTATTTCATGGCATAAGCCACCCAATAAGGTGGCCATATGGTTGAACAGAGCTGTGAGTTGCCATTTTTTTCTCACCTCAGATGGGGTGAAGCAGACACCTCTCTCCGGCAAACCTACAGGGCTTCATTTACACCATCAAATGTGGGAAGGAAGGGAAGACTCTCATTTTCAGAGACACACACACACAAACCAAATCAATCACAATTAAACGTTTCTAGCAAGTGTCAAAGCATACAGGCACTCTGTAAACAGCCACTGCTCATGAACACCTTGCACAGCTCCAAAATAAACACTAAATATAGATCTGGGTGGCTCAGTGATTAAGGCTCTGGGTTCAAGCCCCAACACCACCAAGATGCCACTGCTGGGCCCTTAATCAAGGCCCTTGACCCTATCTGCTCCAGAGGTGCCATATCATGGCTGACCCTGCCCTCTGACCCCAGCTTAGCTGTGAAAACAAAGACATTTCACTGTATATATAAAAATGTATAATGTGTGACAATAATAAAGGCTTTCTTCTAATGAGTTGTGTGTTTGCATATGTTGATCTTGTATTAAGTCAGCATGCATGTGAGCATGGCTAGGTTCAGAAAAGCCTTGGTTCTCTTATATTTCTGAAGTATATAGAATGTATACATGGCAAAATTTGTATGTATAAACTACCCGAATGACCTACTACATTTGTCAAAATAAACAATATACAACAGAGCTTACTGCATGAAATATTGGATCTCACAGTGCAATGTGTTGTACTTGACCTTTAATTTCTAGTGATTAATGAACCAGAAGTAATATCAGACTTTGATCATATTTTTTTTCTTTTTTTTGACATATCTTCCTTGACTTATTATTTGTTCTGACTACCAAATGTTAAGCTATTTGTACACAAAATTGAGTCAGAAATGCTAAATAACTATTTGTTGATAACTGGATGGCACTCGATGAATTAAACATGACAAACACATTGAAAGATGAGTTTGCATGTTCTCCCCGTGTCTGTGTGGGTTCTCTCCGGGTGCTCCGGCTTCCTCCCACCATCCAAAGACATGCAGGCTAGGTTAATTGATGTCTCCAAAAATTGCCCTAGGTGTGGATGTGAGTGTGAATGGTTGTCTGTATATGTGTGGCCCTGCGATGGACTGGCGACCTGTCCAGGGTGTACCCCGCCTTTCGCCCAATGTTAGCTGGGATAGGCTCCAGCCCCCCGCGACCCTGTACACAGGATAAGCGGCTGACGATGGATGGATGGATGGATGGAAACACATTGAAGTCCTTTGACAACAATGCAACACATGCAGCTTTCAAGGGAAGTCGGAACATTTTTGTAATTACAAGTTCCTAGCACATGACCAAGCAAAGTCGTATTTACCAGTGGTAAACAATGAATTCTAGATGAAAACCGAGTTGCCGTCTTGTTGCCTGGAAGTGACGTATCGACATGAAAGATGATAAAATGTAGCAATTTTGCCAAATTATTTCAATTTCAGTGCTTTATCTCATATTAGTCAACTAATGTCAAGCCAGCGACTCACCCATCAAAGTTTATTTTATGCAAATAAATTAATATTTGCTAGATGAGATGCATTAATATATCATATAGGTTGTGTATAATCGATTCAGGTGTATTCACTTATGCTTATTCAACGGTACAACAGAAAAAAGAGCTTTTGCCATCATTCATTGCATAAAGCATTTAATTTGGGCTTTTTCTGTATTTTGTTTCTGACTTGAATTCGTGACATGTCGTAATAACAAATGCCCAAGTCGCACACATAGGAATTTCCCAAGTGCACTTAAAGGTAGCAATACAACTATTTGAAATGTTTATTGTGGAATAATTAATTTCACTTAATATTAAAAACAAATGTAGACAATATACCTTGTATACTGTGCAGTATTCAGTTAGTAGTAAGCCAGTATTCTATTCTGGAAAAAAGTCTATGTTATCATGCTGCAAAAGAACTGCTAAATCTGAAAACAGAGCCATTGTCACTTGGGACACTTTGAGGCATTCACATCCCTTATGTTCGTGCACTGTAAATAGGGCCAAACACAGCAGATGGGGAAATGGTAGCACCTAGGTGAGAAGGGGAAATAGAGGTATATGTGTAGATGATAAAGAGTGTGTAATAAGGACGAAAATGAGTGGGTGTTTGTGTGTGTTATTGCAGGCGTAATGTCAGGGGCGCATTAATGCACGGGCTTATACGGGCTGAAGCCCAGGGGCCTAAAACTCCCATGGGGCCCAGCGGGAGGAGCACATTTAAATGCTTTCAGTGGGAGACGCGGTTGTTTACATGCACTGTGTTTCATTTCGTAAGCAGCATCCTCCATAAGTCGCATTTGTCGGCCGCATATGTCATCGAGGCTGCCTCATTTCAGAAAACCGAGTAGGTCTCTCCAAATGCAGCCTTCGAATGCGACCTTCTTTCTCTGGAATTTTGAGTATGCATGAAGTGTAATTCGTGGGCACTCACAACACGCAATTCTTTACTTCAACGGAAATTAACATAATTTGTCTGAAATTTTTTTTTTTTTTAAATGCCAATTTGCCTGAAAATTATTTGTTTAATGCAAGTAATATTAATTCCAAAACAGACAGGTGCAGAGTATATAATATGTATAATTATAGTAATATATAATTAAAATAAAATATTATAGACTAAATGTACACCTGATAAATCTATTTTCTTTTCTCTCTACATCATTATAACTCTCCTAAATTTAAAATTTTACCTCATCATACATTCCTACTCAAAGCGCTCATGCTTGTTAAGATTGGCATACTGTCATAGCAACCATGAAAAGTTCTGTTTCCATTTGTCCTATGAAGGCCGTCTCATTTAAACGAGACTTTGTTAAAGGAGGATGCTCCGTATACTGCAGCCTTCAAAGGACACGTCCTAGCTAGCACGCAGCCTTCGAAACGAGACACAGCTAGAGTGATGGTGCGCAACTGGTAAAGGTGTCCATGTAGTGCTTGTTCAATTTTAACCTTACTAATGAAAATGACATTAAAAAACAAACCATTTACTAAATGGAATACAAAGTATCTTCCAAGAAAGTTTTTTAAGTGTATATAGAATTCAAAAATCTTAACTCTCTCTCTCTCTCTCTCTCTCCAGAACTCCATGTAGCAAGACATATATGGCAGGTGTGTTGTTTACTGACAATGCATGAAGTATTATGAAAAGGAACGAGTTTTCACTCTCTTACTGCATGTATATTTGTGTGCATGTTGAATTGACTGTGTAATGTCTATTCTGGTGTGCTGGTACATCCCATCAACGAATAGACTACACACTCATTCATTAAGAGGTGTCTCAAAATATTCCCTCAAATGATTTGTCATGTTTATTACCGCTCATGTGTGTATCTTTTAAAATGTTCAAATGCAGCATGTCTGTTAAATATTAAAACAAATAATTAGCAGGGGCCTTTATTGAAATATGCATAAACACAGAAGTGACAGGCTTAATAACGTGTCTGAATTATCAGGTTCTGGGTCTCATGAGGAGAAGGCGGATCAGAGGTGCTCTGTGAAGACATCTTGAATAAGAATTATTGGTGTAAAGTGAAGAAAGAGGATGAATTTACTGCATACTGTTTTATAAAATATTTGATATTATTGTATCTCAGCATGTATCAAACGCTAATGACCACTTTCCCACTGTGATAATCTTACTCAATAACAAAATAAAACCATGGAACTGGAAAATGTTTGAGATAAATTACTGTGTTTGTGGTCAATCCTGTTTTTTTCCCCCTGAAAAACACAAAATGAGTCTTCATACAGCTGTTTTTCATACAACAACAATTCAGAGTGACCACGTTTGTCAACCTCCAAAAAGGACAAAAACGAAATAAAATGAGTCCATATGATTCGTGTGCTACATTCCAAGTCCTCTGAAGCCATATGATAGAGATTCACCATAGCTCTCAAATCAAATTTGGCACCTTTAGATGTATCAGCTCTGACCTTTGTGAAGTTTGGTAAAAATACATGCAAGAACCAATGGCATTTGGCATAAAAAAAATTTTTTTTTTATTTACATTTCAGTCTATTGCTCACACAACTCTCGTAGGGCTTCAGAAGACTTGGAATGCAGTGACTTTGACAGTGTTTTAATGGTGGTCAATATGGTCAGTATGAACTTTCGTTTTATGAAAATGAGCTGCATGTTCAACATTTCTCATGAGGTGTTCCACAGAATAAAATAACTTTTTCATTTTAGAGTGTACTATTCCTTTAAGGTCTCACAAACAACATACCTCTCACTGCACCATGGGATCATTCGTTTCCTGTGTGGCAGCAATGCTATAATCCATAAGCACTTCATGAGAGCTTTAATATTTGTTAGTCAAGGCAGAAGTCAGCAACAGATTGGATTATAGAAGGGTGCAGGCACAGGTTGATTGCTTTTTTTTTGTTTGTTTGTTTTTTTTTCTCCACTGATGACCTACTTTTTTCCTTGTCTTACTAATAACTCATTGTTTATTAGGTATTTACCACAGGGGAAAATATCCAGATTTGTTTATTTTAATAATCCATATATTTAAACAATCCATGCAAAAACAAAACAAAAAAACGATATGTAAGTAAATGTTCAAATATCACCTAGGCAGTGTGCAAAGAAACCAATCAGTATTAAAAAATAGTTCATGGGATGCATGAAACAGTACCAGAGTGAACAATCTCCTAAGTATCTACACATGAAAGCTTCCATCTACTGTACAGAAACCAGTTATGTGCAAAAACAGCTACAATTTCCCAGCAATATTGCAATTATAAACCATGAGATATTAAAACATCAATTTGGTAACAATTTAGATTTTATTCATTAATATTAGTTAACTAAATTAGTTAACATAAACTAAAAATTATTTTACAGAAATCATCAACCTTGGTTAATATTCATTTCTTCATATACTAATACACTTTATAATTAAAAGTGAACATTCTGTATGTTAAAATTACTTAATGCATAATGAACTAACATGTACTAAAACTAAATAATTGTATTTTGATAAATGAACAAGTCCTGTTAAAATTACCTAATGCATTAATATTAATGTTACCCAACAGGACCTTATTGTAAAGAGATAACATAATTTGTTTAAGGAAGCATTTGCAACTGTTTGAACTGAAATTAGCTTAAAATCAGGCAATTAGGGAATAATACAAAGAAACCATTCTTGTCCCTGAGATTTGCGGCCATTTTATTTGAAGGTTGAGACTATTCTTCTTAAGGAATCATTGAATAGCAATAATGTAAAGACTGCAAAGCAAGACAAGTCAACTGCTATTTTCCATCTGATTACTTTATCTCTGCACACAACAAATTACGTGACATCCTGTTATTTATATTATTGTCAGAGAGCAATTTCTGGGACAACAACTTTCTGCATTCTGCTGCAGGGTTTTTTTTTTTTGTTTTTTTTTTTTTTTTTTTTTTTTTTTACATTATCGAATTTCAATGACAAACTCGTGCTCTGACAAATTGGTCTTAAAGGGGCCACTGCAGTTAGAAAATAACCAAAGTTAATATTTAATGCTGGAGTGTCATTTCATGTCCTGAAGAGGGAAATAGCTTTTGTGGCCTTGAGTTACAACACTTCACTTGCCCTAATGGAAGTGGCAAACAGGGCATTAATACAAAGAATATGAAAATGAATAGTCAAGATCGTATTGCAGTATTAATAGGAACCATCTCTACTGAAACATGTCTCAAATAAATAAATAAATATATACTTTAGATTGCTCATTCCATGAACACAGTACAAAATGGGGCCTTAAATGTTTTCAATAAGAAGACATTTTGTTGTTGTTTTCCAACACATGACCAATGAAAAGAATTCCTTAACCCTCAGAAAATGTTGGTCACCAACATATATTTGATGTGTTTTTAACTAGCTCGCTTTTATGCTTGGCTAAATTTACCAAAGTGTACCATGTTCATGGAAAGTGCCACATACCTACTTCTAACTCTTTTACAGACTACAGAATGCACTGGACCATATACTCTAGTATTTCAAATCACTGCTTACAATAAATAAGTGTCCTCAATATACACATGAGTGCCATATAATCACCATGTTTTTATTTCTCTCTCAATAACTGCTCATCGCTGAATCAAAAATTTCCTCTGAGGTTTAAAAAACGCTTTGAACACAGTCATAGTGAGTTGTATGCATGGTCAGGTGTAACTGGCTGATAATTAAGTTCTAGTAATGTATTTTACATTGCTGGTGGGAACTTGCGAAGTTCAAACTTAAATTACTCCTGAGAGCACATATGTTAGGGCACAACAAAATATTCAAATTGGACTACTTATACGAAAAAGAGCAAAACCAACTTTATGGCATATTTCTGGCACCAACAATCCATGTGATTATCTAATCAGCCAATCATGTGGTAGCATTGCAGTGCATAAAATAATTCAGATAGGGATCACAGTGATCGTGGCATGATTGTTGGTGTCAGATGGGCTGGTTTGAGTATTTCTGTAACTGCTGACTTCCTGGGATTTTCACACACAACAGTCTCTAGAATTTATTCTGAATGGTGCCCAAAACAAAAAACATCCAGAGAGTGGCAGTTGTGTGGACAGAAATGCCTTCTTGATGAGAGAGGTGAACAGAGAATGGCCAGAATGGTTCGAACTGACAAAGTCTACAGTAATTCAGATAACCGCTCTGTACAATTGTGGTGAGAAGAATATCTTATCAGAATGCTATTCTGAGATGCGGGTTGGTGCTGTTTTGGTGGCACAAGGGGGACCTACACAATATTAGGCAGGTGGTTTTAATATTGTGGCTGATCATGTATGTATAGATAGATAGATAGATAGATAGATAGCTGTAGTCCATGTGGTAAAACAGAAAGCAACTCAACTTCGATCTGCATTGTAAAATCACTGCAATACACAGCCCCACCCCCAAAGCCTCTTGTGGATAATTTCTTAATTATAATATACTTTTACGTTTAAACCTGTGGTGTTGAATCTCATTTTGGATAAAACCAGAGACATTATAAGATGAGACAGGTCGGAGGTCCAGTCTTAAAAGAGCCAATCACTTGAACTAACAAACTGAGCACATCTCTGTGTACATTAACCACCAGGGTATCTGTTTTACTATGACTCAAATCACAGAATGGTTTTGTTTTGGCTATTTCCAGGATTGTGCCTAATTATCCTGGTGAACCAGAATTACCCACAACACATGAGTGCTCCACAGAGATGGTCACAATTACATGGGGCTGGGATTCAATGGGGGAGCTAGTGGGTTTAATTTGAACAGGAGATGAATGAAGGCTAAAAACAACATCAGCAACATCAAACACATCCTACCCACACATCACACTCACGTCTACTGTTGAGTATTACACTTTTGAATTCTCCATTCACTAAAAGCCTGAAAAATCCAATAATCAAAATACTCTATAATTGCTGCATAAATTAGTAGTATACCATATATTATGCATTATGAGAACATTGACAATTGAGTTAAGACAATCAAAAGGCTTTCTCCCACAGCAGACATTTCTTCTGACCTCTTAGAGCAACGCCATGTGGGTCCACAGCAGATGAGCAGAGCACAAAAGACAAATAAAGGAAACTGCACACCAAATAAAAGCACAATACACCTCTAAGGTTAAAAGTGATGACCCAAATAGAATACTTTTTGTTACATACAGGCAGCTGCTTAACTAAGAATCTGGGAAGATGGCGCCACAGATGGCTGCATCGGTATGGAGCTCTCTAGCATTTTTTATTTATTTAATTTGTATTTATACACTTTCTCCCAATTTGAAATGCTCAATTCCCACTACTTAGTAGGTCCTCGTGGTGGTGCGGTTACTCACATCAATCCAGGCGGCAAAGGACAAGTCTCAGTTACCTCTACTTCTGAGACAGTCAATCCGCGCATCTTATCACATGGCTCGTTGTGCATGACACCGCGGAGACTCCACATGTGGAGGCTCATACTATTCTCCAAAATCCATGCACAAGTTACCACGTGCCCCATTGAGAGCAAGAACCACTAATTGCAACCACTAGGAGGTTACCCCATGTGACTCTACCCTCCCTAGAAACCAGGCCAATTTGGTTGCTTAGGAGACCTGGCTGTCACTCATCAGCCCTGGATTCGAACTCGTGACTCCAGGGATGGTAATCAGCTTCAATAGTCAATGAGCTACCCAGGTCCCCTCTCTCTAGCATTTTTATAACTTTTGTTTGTTTGTCATGTTCTTTCCTGAGCAGTTTTACCAAGGATAAACTGCTGAATATTCTGCAAAGTATACCTAATAATTTATTGCCGGTGTTTGATTATTCAGACGTTTTATTAGACATCACAGTTGTAGGCACTGCAGTGCTCTACAAGTGATCCAAAAGACCGACACGAGGGAAGTGAGCCTGCGCGCTTGTGAAGCTTCATTAATGCAGCTTTAGGACTCCACTGACGAGTATTTATCTGGTGAATGTCCACTCCATGAAAAACTTCTTCTGCTTACTCAAACAAATAAGGACTTTTCTAACTCTGCTGCTCTGTGTTTCATGGAAACCTGGCTGAAATAAGCCATCAATGACAGCACGTTTCATCTGCCGGGCTTTCAGTTGTTCAGAGCAGATAGCATTTTGGAATCATCGGGGAAAACAAAAAGCAGTGGAACATGCTTTTACATTAACGAAAGTAATTTAGAAGCGCTCTTCATCAATTGCAAGCCTTTCTACTACCCACAGGAATTTTCTTTGTTTATTCTGATGAGTGTTTACATCCTGCCACAAGTGTGCGTGAATGAAGCATTGCAAAATCTGGCTGATCACATCATAGACACAGAGCAACAACACCTGGACTCACTTATTATTATTCTGGGAGATTTTAATAAAGCTAACCTCACCCATGAACTGCCAAAATACAAACTACACATTCCATGATCCAACATAGACAGAAATATATTGGACCACTGCAACACAACTGTAAAGGATGCATACAGGATGCATACTCTGTACCATGTGCAACTTTAGGACTCTCTGATCACGGTTTATCTTTGTCCTATCTACAAGCAGAAACTTAAATCAGCTAAAGTAGTAATGACTAAAGAGATGAACCAATGAAGCAGAGCTGGATCTACAAGCCTGCTCTGACTGCACTGATTGGAGTGTTTTTGTGGGTGCAGCCACAGACCTGGATGAGCTCAAAGATACTGTGACATTCCATATCAGTTTCTGTGAGGATATGTGCATCCCTACTAGGACATTTTTATCATTCAATAATGATAAACCATGGTTTATAGGAAATCTCAGACAGCTTCATCATGCCAAAGAGGGGATAAAATATTGTACAACCAGGCCAGGAACACATTGACTAAAGAAATCAGAGTGGCTAAAAGAAGCTACTCGCAAAAAGTGAAAAACTGTTTTCAGTCAATGATCCCGCAACTGTGTGGAAAGACCTGAGACTTATTCAAGGATCCTGTCTGTGGACTTCAGTTCAGCCTTCAATACCATCATGCCTGATCTACCCTCAACCATACTGACCCAGCTCTCCATGCCCAACCCAATATGTCGATTGATCACCAGCTTTCTGACAGATAGGCAGGCGCTAGTGAGACTGAGGAAAGTCACATCCGGGACTCTCACTATTAGCACTGGTGTTTACCTGTATACGAATGACTGCACAGCAAAATACCCCACTGTCAAGCTCCTGAAGTTTGCAGATGACACCACGGTCATAGGCCTCATCCACGATGGTGATGAGTCTGCATACAGATGGGAGGTTTATCAGCTGGCTGTCTGTTGTGGTCACAACAACCTTGAGAAGAACACACTCAAAACAGTGGAGATGATAGTGGAATTCAGGAGATATCCTCCCACCCCCACCATCCTGAACAGCACTGTGGCAGCAGTGGAGTCATTCAGGTTCCTGGGCTCTACCATCTTTCAAGACCTGAAGTGGGACACCCACATAAACTCCATTGTGAAGAAGGCTCTGCAGAGGTTACTTCCTTTGCCACCTGAGGAAGTTCAAACTGCCACAGGAGCTGCTGATGCAGTTCTACTTGGCCATCATTGAGTCTGTCCTGTGTATATCTGTAACTGTCTGGTTTGGTTCACCACCAAATCAGACAGAAGGAAACTGCAACAGTCAGGACTGACAATCAGGACTGCTGAGAAGATTATTGATGTCCCTTGCCCACCCTCCAAGACCTGTACGTTTCCAGAGTGAGGAAACATGAAGGTAGAATCACTCTGGGCCTCACACACCTGCCCACTCCCTCTTTGAACTGTTGTCCTGTGGCCGACACTACAGAGCACTACGCCACAATATCCAGGCACAATAACAGTTTCTACCCTCAGGCCATTTTCCACATGAACAATTAAACTGCCTCAGGACTCCCACAAAGTGCAATAATGTAAAAAAAATATCTCATGTACATATGTAATTCAATAACGTCTAGGTTAAATTTGTATGCTCCGTTCCCTGATGAGGGAACAAGACGTTGTGTCAAAGAAGCGACACTAGGTGTCTCTCTTGAGCGCCGAATATGCCTCTGATCTATGAAAAAAGGCCAATGAGAAGTTGTCAGACAGTATTTGCATACCCTGCCCCTGGACATACAGGTAAAAAAGCAGGGAAATACGTCAAGTTCATTCAGGATTTTTCAGAGGAGCCAGAAATGGTCCGGCCACGACAGTGGCTCTGCTCAGCGACGTGGCAGGGAGGACACAACGTCTCGTTCCCTCCATCAGGCAATGGAGGTTACATACGTAACCTAGACGTTCCCTGTCTGTCGCTCACTTCGACGTTGTGTCGAAGAAGCGACACTAGGGGTCCAATTTAAATCACGCCATGCGCTGAGCCGTGTACGTGGTCTGCTGACACAGGAGCGGGCAGGTATTTCACATGCAAAGGTGACCAGCTGTGTCAGACTGAACGTACCCTTCCCCAATGCCAGTCAGTCCGTCAGCATGTACCGAGTTCTACCGGCTCGGACCTAAGAAAACACGGGACGATACTGACTCAACCCTGAGATTGTACAATCTCGCAAAGGTATTAGGTGTTGCCCAACCCGCTGCTCTACATATGTCTGCCAGGGAGGTGCCTCTGGCCAGTGCCCATGAGGACACAACACTCCTTGTTGAGTGTGCTCAGACCTGCGAGGGGGGCGCATGTCCTGGGTGTGATAGGATAATGAAATGGCATCCATCACCCAGTGGGAAAGCCTCTGTTTGGAGACAGCATTCCCTTTCCGCTCTCCGCCAAAGCAGACAGAGAGCTGCTCAGAATGTCTAAAGCTCTGTGTGCGGTCCAAGTAGGTACGCAAAGCACGTACCAGACACAGCTGGGTCTGCCTCCTCCCGGGGCAGTGCTTGCTGGTTCACTACCTGGTCTCTAAAGGGCGTGGTAGGAACCTTGGGCACATAGCTCCATGCAAGTGTCGCTTACAGAGAACGCTTGTAGGTCGTTGATTGAGGTGAGCATGATCAGAAGGCCATCTTTAGTGAGAGGGTCCTGAGTCCAACTGATTCTAGAGGCTCAAAGGGGGGTCTCTGAAGGCCCACGAGGACCACCGAGAGATCCCAGGATGGGAATTTAACCTCCGGGCGCCTCTTAGGAATCTGACGATCAAGTCGTGCTTACCCAAAGACTTGCCTCCAGCCTCTCCTGCAGAGATAAGAGCACTGACCTAACTTTGCACCTCTGTGGGTCTTCAGCCCGGGAAGAGCACCAATTTGCAAACAAGCGCCACTTCAGGGCGTAAAGTTGCCTGGCAGAGGGGGCTCTGGACTCTGATCATGTCTACGACGGCAGGTGGTAGACCAGCAAGATCTTCCGCGTCCTGACCAGGGGCCAGTCATGTAGGTTCCAAAGGTCTGGGTGCGGATGCCAGAGCGTGCCCCGTCCCTGAGAAAGAAGGTCTTTCATCAGGGGAATTCGCCAGAGAGGGGCTGTCTCGAGGAATACAAGGTCCGAGAACCAGGCCCGGGTGGGCCAGTAGAGAGCCACTAGGGTGACTTGTTCCTAGTCCTCCTGACCTTGCACAGCACCTGTGCAAGAAGACTCAATGGGGGAAATGCGTACTTGTGTGGCAGTGTGTCTGCCCCGAGGGAATGTTCGGGCATACCAGAGCGGGCAGTGGGAGGTCACTCGGGAGGCAAACAGGTCTACCTGGGCCTTGCCAAATCATTCCCACATCAGCTGAACTGACTGGGGGTGAAGCCTCCACTCTCCACCGGGCAAGCGTTGTCATCCAGCATCCGCTACCACATTGAGGTTGCCAGGGATTTAAGTGGCGCACAGCGACTTGAGTCACTACTGGCTCCAAAGGTGGAGGCGATGGGCAAGTTGTGACATGTGGTGGGAGCGTTCACCAACTTGGCGATTTATGTACGCTACCGCGGTGGTGCTGTCTGACCTGATTAGGACATGTTTTTCTCGAACTAACGGGAGAAATTTTCGCAGGGCAAAGAAAACAGTCAGCAACTCTAGGCAATTGATGTGCCAGCGCAGCGAGGCCCCTTTCCAATGGCCCGCGGCTGCGTGCCCATTGCACACGGCGCCCCAACCCAATCTGGAGGCATTGGTAGTGACCAGGATGCGTCAGGACACCTGCTGCAAGGGTATTCCTGCCCGCAAAAAGCAGAGGTCTGTCCAGGGTTTGAATTTTCTCGTCTCAGGACTCGAGGCGCGACCGCCGCGGAGGATGCCATATGCCCCAGGAGCCTCTGGAAAAGTTTTAAGGGGACCGCTGTGCCCGGCCTGAAGGCGCGAGGCACTTCAGCACAGACTGCGCACGCTCGTTGGTGAGACGTGCTGACATTGAGACTGAGTCTAACTCCATGCCGAGAAAAAAGATGCTCTGAACCGGGGTGAGTTTGCTCTTTTCCCATTTGACATGAAGTCCCAAACAGCTGAGGTGCCTGAGCACCTGGTCTCTGTGCCCGCATAGTAACTCTCGGGAGCGGGCCAGAATGAGCCAGTTGTCGAGGTAGTTGAGTATGCTAATGCCGGCTTCTCGGATCGGGGTAAGGGCTGCCTCTGCGACTTTCATGAAGACGCGAGGGTAAAGAGACATGCCTAAGGGGAGGACTTTGTACTGATACGCCTGACCATCGAGCGCGAACCGTAGGAAGGGTCGGTGTCGAGGCAGAATTGAGACGTGGAAATACGTCTTCAGGTCTACTGCTGCGAACCAATCTAGATGCCGGTCGCAAGATAAGATGAGTTTTTGCGTGAGCATTTTGAACGGGAGTTTGTGCAAAGCCCAGTTGAAAACTCGCAAGTCCAAGATCGGTCGTAAGCCACCGCCTTTCTTGGGTACGATGAAGTAAGGGCTGTAGAAACCCTTCTTCATCTCAGTTGGAAGAACAGGCTCTATCGCGTCTTTGAGTAAGAGAGTAGCGATTTCCGCGCACAGGTATTTGGCATGCTCGCTGTGTACTGCAGTAAAGCAGACGCCTGCGAAGGGGGCCTGGCAAACCTAATTGCATAACCGAGTCGGATGGTCCAGGCCAGCCAGCGTGACGGGTTGGGAAGTGAAAGCCACGCATCCAAGCTCCGTGCTGGGGCACCAAGGGGACGATTATTTTTGATGTACCCGGCAGGGCTTCGCAGCGGGGCAGAGCAGGTAGTATGGCATCGGGAGGTGAGGAAGCGTCCCGAGGCTCTGGAGCTGAGAACAGACTCGAAGCACTTACCTTGCTCCGTACACCCGGCAGGGGGCGGGTTAGTGACTGAGGAGTTCTGAATGAACTCAATGTATTTCCTCGCTTTTATACCCATATGTCTGGGGGCAGGGTATGCAAATACTGTCTGCCAACTTCTCATTGGCCTTTTTTCATAGATCAGAGGCATATTCTGCACTCAAGAGAGACCCCTAGTGTCGCCTCTTTGACACAAGTGAGCGACAGACGGTGAACTGTGCATTCCTCTACCTTGCACATACATTACCAATTGCACATGTACATACGCCATTTATGTTATATGTCCTATTATTTGTATGTCTATTTATACTCTTACCTTGTTTATATTCTGTGTCTCACTGTAATGTTATATGTGAACTTGTTCCTCCTATCACCAAAAATAAAATTCTTTGTATACACAAGAATAAAGCTCATTCTGATTCTGAATAAGGAGATTTTGGTCAGAATGCTAGCCTCAGTCACTGTTCACTTTCATAGTGTGGAGGAAAAATATGCAATAAAAAGAAATGGTGAATGAGTAACATTCTGACTAACATATTTTGTGTGCCACGGAAAAAGAAAGCCATACATGTTTGGAACAAGATGAGGGTGAGTAAATTATGACTAAAATTCCATATTTAGTTGAACTATCCTTTGATGTTCTAAAGATGTTGGCATCAAAACACACAGACATGAAGTAGTGATCAGTGCTCAATTCAGTTATATACAAGTTTGACAAAGTATGTTCAAGAATGTTCTTTAGGTATAACCATATACGGGAACAAGAGTCTTGTCCTGTGTCCTGAATGTATAATGTAATGACAACTGCAAAAATTATTTACTCTGGTTTTGTTTAGTAAGAACAATTTTACCACAAGAAACGTCTCGGGTTACATGTGTAACTCTTGTTCCCTGAAAAAAGCAGAACGAGATGCTGTGCTTCTTTGCCGCACTGGGACGTCCCAGGACTGCTCTTCAAAAGGAAGTATCTGACGACACCTGGTGACGCATCCATTTATAGCCTGGCCACTGGTGTATCTAATGATTACATCAGCCGAGGCTATAAATTCCGGTCAATGTTCATTGACGTGTTACACACATATTCACAGCTCGGTCACGACTAGGATCGTTCCCATAGCGCTTAGCAAAGTGCAGCATCATAGTGAAGCTTTTTGTAAACTTTCTTAGTATATATAGCACTTACAGATGTAATGAGCCACTCCAAATATAACATCTCCTCAGCTCCTGTTGCATTTCAAGATAGTAAATGTGTCCAGTGGATGCACACTTCAGAATCTCACCGGATACAGTCGGTCATCCAGGTATTTCTCAGCTACTGTTTTGTAAATAATGAGGATTTGGACAACCTACTCACGTGACATACAGCTTCTGGCATACTATATAGAAGGAAAATAGGCACATTCAAAGATAGGAATATCCTTGTATTGCTTTGATTTGCAGAGACCAGTTTCCAAGATAATAAATTTTATTATTTATTTATTTTTTTTTTTTATTAAACCTTTATTTAACCAGGGAAATAAACACATTGAGATAATAAATGGTGCAGTATAGAAGGAGAAGATCGGAAGAGTTTGATTTCAAGACAAAAACCTGTGTATAATCTTGTGGTGATGTGGGTAGCAATGTCTGTGGAGAGCGAGGCTTGGAGAGGAAGAATGCTAAGGATTGACCCCAGTGGGAAATTACCTCTAACAGCTGTTTGTGTTTACAGTGAAAGCTGGAGAGAGATAAAGGAGCAGCCAGAGCCACAGTAAAGGGGAGTGAGATGCACAAAGCTGACTGTGTGTGATTCTGATTGTGCTGAAAAGCCATTAGTTTGTGTGTTACACTGGAATTTGTATCTGGCTTCTACTTCCTCCTTAATAAAGAGAGCAAGAGATATGTCACAAACCTCTATACCTTGTTAGATTCTCGTAAAATTGACAGTGCAATTCATCAAGTGAAATATATGTGTCAATGATCCCTCTCACACATTCAAAAGACAACCCAAACTAAATCTA